>CM046863.1:12186930-12507118 GCA_025617745.1 Heliocidaris erythrogramma
ATGCGTACTACATACATGTAGGAAAGATACAGGAAAAAAGATAATACAAGATTAAAAAGGTAAAGATATAAGAAAAGGAGAGAGAGATAGAAAGAAAGGAAGAGGGATATAAAGAGATAGAGAGGCTGAGAGACGAGAGAGAGACAGGCAAGGAGAAAATGCATTCAAAAGAAAAAGAAGAAGAAATAAATGTAGAGGAAAAACATCTGGGGCCGGTTTCATAAAACTTGTTATCAATAACAACTGCCCCATTTCTATGATAAATTTGCTCTCAGCCAATCAGGTGCAAGTATTTCAGTAGCATATAACTGTCATTGTAACTTGTTATTGATAACAAGTTTTATGAAACAGGGGCTTGGAGAGATTCAAAGTAAGAGACAGTAATACAGTGGAACCTCGTTATAAAGAACAAGTTTGTTATAACAAACTGTCCTACTATAAAGAACAAACTCTCGTTATAAAGAACACTGTTATAACAAACTCTCGTTATAACAAGGTAATTTTGCTGGTCCCACTTCTTTGTAATCTATTGTGTTTTTTTAGCCCGGATATAACAAGGTTTCGATATTAATGCAGATTTTATGCAGGTCTACAATAGGATGGGAATTTGTGCTTGACCACTGCTGTGCTAGAGATATCATGATGTTGATCTGTTATTGTAAGGGATATATCTGTTTAGGAGATCTGTCTGGACACTAGATGCTGTTAATGGCCACATCATGATATCACTCTCAGGGCTACCACCCAATTCATATCCATGGTGTCAAGGTTTGAGCTACACAATGTGAAAGCAGTGTTCTTGTTAAAGGGCAATCCAACCTCTGTAATAATTTAATTTTTGTGTGAAAGCAGGAAAATCAGAGAAACAATTTAGTAAAAGTTTTAACAAAATCAGACAAGCAATATTAAAGAAAGTTATGATTTTTTAAAAGTTGTAATCACTATATGGGAATTTCAAATTAGCGGTATCCATGGTATTGGTACGGTCACTGTGATTGTAGTGGCGCGTCAACTTTCTTATTCGCTTCAACACAAAAATATTTAACTAAAATGTCTTCTTTTTTTTGTGTGTATTATAACTCACTAGAATCTTTTTCATTTTGGGGGACCATATGCTACATGTATGTACAATATTTTTTGAGCACCGTTTCTCTTATTTTTCTCCTTTCACACAAATCAGAAATCTGTCTGAAACCATGTGTTGTTAATGGACATGTCAAGATATCAGTGTCAGGGCTCTGGCCCTATTTATACGCTATAAACGCTATACTGAAAAGCCCATACTAACTAGTGTGAATGCAAAGATCACTCTTTTAAAAATAATTTGTCTGAACACCACATGGTGTTATAAATGGCATGTCAAAGATAACGTCTCGAGGCTCGTAGTCCTCTTTTAAACGTGAAGCCTTGAAGTCAAAATGGGCCCAAAACTTCACATTTCTTTCACTTTAATAGGATTAAAATAGCAAGAGAATAACGATACTAATTATGCTGCTGAGATGTTCAAACTCTTTACATAAATTATTAGAAAAAACAAAAAATTAAGCACACAAAAAAATAATTTCAATCCATAGCCTGGATGAGAACCCCCCCCCTCTCTCTCTCTGTCTCCCCCCCCCCCCCTCTCTCTCTCTCTCTCTCTCTTTCCCCGTCTTATTTTTCTTTCTCATCTTGCATGTTATAGTCTCACTATCCTTGTCCTAGTTCATATTGATGAGCATCTATTCACAAGATGGCCCAGCTTTAATTGATTAGTGCGAGTGCAGACCGCTAATTGACCGTCTGGACACTGATACACCGGACTATATCAGCTATTAATCATCTCTAATTGACAGCAGTCAACTCTATTAGACAAATGTATAGGCCTACAAATGTACATGTATTATGTAGCGTACATGTATGTGTACCCTACATGTAAATAAGTACGGTATTCAAAAGGCTGGGTGCAACCCTGGACCTACATGTACTAGAGAATGAGCGGTCCAGGGCAGCAGCGACTGATATCATCTCCTACCCCCTTCTCTTATCTTAGAAAAAAATTATTATATGACCTCTCTTCTCTTTATTCTAGTTGAAAATATGAGAGCTACATGTAAAACATCATTTTTTTTTTAATTTTAACTTATGAGGTGTTGCAAGAAAGTTGCAACCAATTGCAAATTGTAAAGCAAATTAGAACAACCATTCTAAATGGTTCAGGGTCTGCCCATTCAAGAAGATGCGCTTGCAACAATGATTTTGATTGGTCCGTACCGATCAGTTGCAACTTGCAATCAATCGCAACTTTCTTGCAACACCCCATTAGTTTTAAATGAAAGTACAGAGGTCTACATGTAGTAGTTATTTGTGCAGTCCGGACCTAGATTTTGGGTGTCTACATGTATGTGTCCTGGGCACCTGCTTATGTCGAGCCCCGCAAGGATTACTATCTAAAAATTATACGAAGAAGAGGAAGAGGAATAGGTGACAACATTAATCCTCATTACAGTGGTAATTTGCAAAAAGCTGACAAGAGAAATAATAAATGTCCTGAAGTAAATCCTGAAAGCAGATGAACCTCTTAGTCTTAAAATCTTTCTCCCAAAGACATTCCATCATCTTGTCAGACCAAGGATCAAGTTTAATCCCCAAACCATATTAAGGGACGTATGGATTACAACCAAGATGAGCAGCTAGTGTTTCAGTGATATTACAGTTCAGAATTCAATTCAGTTTTTCTTTTAAAGATGAAACTGTCTGTTCAGAGCCTGAACGGCAATAACTGATACCTTTGAAGTTTGAACAGAGTTAATGCCTTCTGGGCCCTCATCAGCCTATATCGTGTATGCAGATTGTAGAGTGTAGGCCTGACATGTTGATCAATGTGACTCTATATTTTGCATTAACATAATAAATATCATGAAGTGGAAAAAATGAGCAAAAATGTTATACATTGAATTTCAAAATGTCTATTAAAATAAATATCATGAATTGGAAAAACTTGAACAAGTTTACAAAATGTAAATAAAATGTATTTCAAATTTGTTCAGCTTGAAGACCAAAGGGGAAATCCACCCTGATATTAAGTTGGGTCTTAAAAGAAGCAGAACATTTTAAGAAACAGATCGGTGAAAGTTTGAGGGAAATCTGATAAGAAATTTAAGAAAGTTATTGAATTTTTTGAAGTTGTAATCAATCAAACACAAAGGTCTGAATTCACAAAGGAGGTTTAAACCATGGGTAAGGTTTAAACCTCTGTAAGCGTACTAAAATAAGCGTAAATAAGCGCACATTGCCCATGCGCACGCTCAAAGAAAATATGATTGGATCGGATTCTGTGCGCGCCACTGAAGAGGAGAAAGAGAAGAACCATGTATGTATATGGATGATGATGGAGAGGAAAGATATCATGTTACAATCACAAAAGCTAGAGCAGTATGAAGGCCAGTCCAAAGATCACTGATGTATGTACATGTAGCTTGAGCTAATATTCACCTTGGCTGTAGAGTATCGCAGCCAAGGGCATTGCAAGACCGTTTCGGATGATGGGGGAAGGAGGTACATGTAGCAGTCAGACCCGCTTTGCCAAAAGTTAGCGAAACTTTTTCCAATAAGCACCCCATGCAAACAGGGGGATCCAGAGTTTTCAGATTTATCAACAAGGACATAAACTACTGTAGCATTGTAAAAAGATCATAACCAGCAGGCTAGCAAATTCACTGGTTTTCCCATCCAAAAAGTTTGAATGGGAGAGGGCACAACCTCCAACTCCCCCCCCCCCCCCCCCTCCCCCTCCAGTGACACCCTTGATCACAGCAGACATCAACAAGCTATTAAACTTCTCATCATCTTGGATGTCACAGGTAATAACATTAGGCTGCCTGATGATGATGATATGAACGTTTCAACAGCACTCCACAATTACCAGTAGCGATGTGAACTCTTTATGAGCTTGCTATTGACAATCTCCTTGGCTTTGGCTAAGGGTCCATTCACATTAGACATTCTTGAATCAACCAATGTAGGCATCTTGAAGTTGTACAAGTATTTTCTTCCATTGATTTGAATAATAGATATAAATGATATAGGAATTGCTGTTCTGTTCAAATACGGTTGATTCCTGGGCATACATGATGTACATGTACATGTATGTTGGTAATGCAGTGTCAGCTGAAATTACTCAGCATTGAGATATGAGGTGTATCCTTCTCAAATAAGGAATTCATAATTTGCAGCTAAGCATTTCAATCAATGAATGAACCTTATTAAAAGCAATCTCATAAAAATAAAATTTGGACATGCCATGCAAGTAAATATTTCAAACTTCGGGGGAGCGTTTCATCAAGCGTTTTGTCAGTGATTTTTACTGACATATTTTCTCTCAGCCAATCAGCTGTAAGGATAACAGTTGTCGGTAAAAATCACTATTATTCCCCAGGGAAGGCCAGTAGGAAGAAATATTATGATTTTTTTTGTGTGCATCTGATTGAAAGGCGTAGGACTCCGCACCAACTATTGTGGGGTTGGGGGTCCGGACTGTTTTTTTTTTTATGGTCTGTATATGCATGAGCCCCTTGTAAAATTTTTTAGATCCAGGCAAATATTTTGGGCACCTGTGTGTCACAGGCGCCCGTCAGTGTCGAGCCCTGGCATAGGTCTATTACATGTTATTTTTAAATACATTTCAATGGGCTGTTATATTTCTGGTTTTATGCCAGTGCAGTTATGTCTCTCTGCTAGGTGCTCAAGGCACTTGCTCTGAAAATATGTCGCGCAAAAATAAAAATTTGTTTCAGAATTTGTGTACAAAAATACACCCGTGGACAACAGCCTAAAAGTAAATGTAGATAAAAACAAGTTAGAGTCTCAAGACAATCTTTAGCACAGTAGCACAGTAGCAGTTTGACTGGCACGGCAGTGTGAAACGCCCTTTATCTAGAACGAACTAACATTCATGAGTTAAGATGTTATTGAGGCCCACCTATCACATCGCTATGTAAGGAGATGCTATATGGCCCCAACAAAGGGAGGCAAGCTACATCTAGATGTACATCGATACCAATGTCATCTTGTCAACCTAATCCAGTCACATTTCAAACTTGATAAGATTGGGAGGTGCTACTGCAAACGGAATAAAGAAAACTTGCGGAGGAGGGCTCCATTTTTTGACATTTCTATCCTCTCCATGCTTTTGTATTTTTCAGTCACCAATGGCCATATATCCACAATAATGGACATAAAAATATGACTTTCGTGTAATTAAAATCTGGAATTTGTTTCTTGAATCTGTTGCATAGACTACAAATTTAAACAAATTGGGGAAATGTTAAAATGATACTACATGTACACTGCCCCTACACTTTTTTCTACAGGGTGATTTCGAAAGTTATATGCATGAAGTGTTTAGTAACACATTTCTGCAGGCTACAGCATTTATCCTTGGGGGATCAAATTGAGAAATTATTCATATTTAAACCTAGATGTACTTGTACTTGTACAATAATTCAATTTCAAGAAATTTCCCTTCATGATGCATGAAAAGTCTGAATCTCCTCCTGGGGCAACTAGAGGTTTCAAGAGCACCAAAGTTTTCTCCTCAGTGGGACCGCATCTTGCTCACACCTGGCCATTACGCATTCATGACATACTGTGTCTGCACAGCATGGTATTAGACTAATCAATATGACTAATGTACATCACATTCAGCATACTGTATTACCTTGTCAGTTCATGTACCAAACATGTCAACCTACAGGAAAACACTGAGCCCGAGGGTAATGCATTATATATATTTTTTTGTTATGACTTTTTAAAATCCTCCTCCCCCCAAACCCCCCCCCCCCCCCCCCCCCCCCCCCCCCCGCTCTACTTGAAACATGTCCTTCACAAAGCTGCCAACATTGAAATTCAACAATCAGGGAGATTTAGGGAAATTTTATTAGAAATTAGGTAGATGTCTATTAAATACATACAACCTAATGGCAATAATTTTTCCATAATCAGGAAGATTGTTCAATAGGAGGCATTCAAACTGGTTTAAGTGTCCGATTTCAGAGAGTCTCCTGCGAAATCAGGGAGACTTGGCAGCCCTGCCTTTTTTATCTTTCTTGTATTTTACCCCCCCCCCCCACAAAAAACAAACAAAATTAACAAACAAAATCAAAACACCAGGATTTCCCATGCTCCTGCCCTTCTTTCTTCCTTCATTTCCAAACAAGTCTAGACACATGTTGCTTTAAATACAAGATGGCTTCTCCCTCGTCCGAATTGTCTTGAGATGTGCTCCACTTTCCTTCCCCCCCCCCCCTTCTTCCTCTTGTTGTTGTTCTTCTCCTTCTTTATATTATACATGTAGTTCATTTCCAAACAAGCTAAAATAGCTTCATGGACAGCAGCCTCTCTTCAAAATAGCTGTGAAATTTTTAGTTCCTCCCTTCTTTTCCTCCTCTTTCTTCTCCTTCTTCTTTGCAAGTTCATTTCCAAACAAGCTAAAATAGCCTTGAAGACTGCATCCCCTCTTACAAATTGCCTTGAGATGTTTTCCTCCTTACCCTAGCTCTCAGCAAAGATATGGGTTAATCAGCCCCAGGCGTGGCTGTTGGTTCTCATTCTGTCATCTTCAAGTTCCTTTGTAAAGCCTGAAACAATGTCGCTGAAGTGTTTGTCTGTCACTCACATTCCTATACTTCATCTAGATCTTCATGTCCATCTTGTCCCTCTCTTCCCATCCTCTTTCCTCCTCCTTCCTCCTCCTTCCTCTTCCTCCCTCTTCCTCCTACATGTACACCCGTTCTTTTCCTCCTCCTTCTCCCAATGCTCCCTCTCCCCATCCTGCATCCCTCCTTCCCTCCTTATTCCCCCTCCTCCTCATGCTTATCATCATCTTTTTTTCTCTCTCCTCCATCAGCTAGGCGTGGTAGTTGTTTCTAATTCTGCAGAATATACTGCAGACTGTGTTCATCTGTCATTCCAACTTCTATGCTAGATCTACCTCTCGAATCTTCTTCTCCTCCCTTCTCCCTTCCTGATTCCTCCATTTTCTTTCTTCCTGTGCCTTTCTGTCTCTTCTTCCCATGATCCCATTCCTCTCCCAGCCTCCTCCCATCCCAGCCTCCTCTCAGCATACCCCAACCCAGAATCACACCCCACTACTGCTTTGGATACCATCCCCTATTAGTTAAAGGGGTACTCCGGCCTGAAATTAATATGAATTGAATAAATAGAGTAAAATTAAACAAACAAATCACTGAAAATTTCATCGAAATCGGATGAAAAATAATGAAGTTATGGAATTTTAAAGTTTTGCATTATTTTGGTAAAACAGTGATATGCACGTCATCATGAATATGCAGTGAGTGAGCTGATGATGTCATATCCCCACTTTTTCTTTTGTATTTTATTAAATGTATATGAAATTGCAATTATTCAAATTTTCTGCTCCAAGCCTATAACTAAAAGGACTGACTCCTTATTTAATGTGTAAGTTTATCATTGCTGTAACTTATTTTGTTACAAGGGAGATATTTTTTATAGACATGTATGAAAAAATGAAATAATGAAGATTTCATATTATATAGTTAAAAAAGGAAAGTGGGGACGTGACATCATCAGCTCACTCATTACATATTCATGATGACATGCATAGAACTGTTTCCCCAAATAATGCAAAACTTAAAAATTCAATAACTTCGTTATTTTTTATCGGATTTCGATGAAATTTTCAGTGTTTTGCTTGTTTAATTTTACTCTATTCATTCATTATTATCAGGCTGGAGTACCCCTTTAAGGTACAAAGTAATGTCCAATTCTCCTCCTCCTCCTCCTCCTCCCCTTCCTTCTCCTCCTTCTCCTTTTCCTTCCTAGCCCTTCCTAGTTCTATCTCCCTCTCAAGTCCATGCCTTCCTCCTCCTCCTTCTTCTCCTTCTTCTCCTCCTTCTCCACCTCCCTCTCCTTCTTCTTCCTCCTTCTTCCATATTTTCCTCCATATTTTCCTCCTCCTTCTTCCTCCTTCTCCTCCTTCTCCTTCTTCTTCTTCTTCCCAGCCCTCCCAACTCCCTCTCAGCATGCCCCAGCCCAGAGCAGTGCCATATCCTGCTACTTCTTCTAAATCTGTACCACCCCTACTGGTTCAGGTACATGTAGTTTAATGTCAATCTATGGTCATGCCTTCAGCATGCATAATGTTAGGACAGCATGTTATGATGATGTTAGACATTCTTGAATACTGCAGTCACACTCCAACAATGCAAGCTTCTGTGCAGACAGTGTGTAAGCATGAAAATACAAGGCGATGTCCCCAAAACCCAAGATACTTTTCTTGCCCTCTTTCTCTCCCACATCCAGACAAGAAACTACACATCGTAATCAATTTCACTCAGCCTAATGTTCACACTGCACATTGTAATGATAAAAATATTCCTTTATATACTACAGCAGTCAGGGTATTGTGTAATATTGTCAGTGTGTGAAAATGACAATAGAATGTGTTTGCATGTTATCATGTGCATCAACAATGACCAGTTGTAATCTTATAAATTATTTACATGTACAATGCCTTTTTTTATCTTTTAGATCATATATGCCAAACTGTGACACAGGTTCATGTGTACAATGTACATGTATACATGTATCCGACATTTGACTGTTTTTCCCACGCTCTCTCCTTCCAAAACACATTTGTCTGAGACGTTTGTTTGTGAGCTATCGGAATGCAAACAAGATGTTCTTTACCTGCCATTACTCTAGTCTGCTGTTCAGGAAATAGGTTGTATTTTTTGGGGGGGGGGGGGGGGGTGGGGGGAAGACAGCTGTTCTCTGGTTTCTTTGCATATTACATACATGTACATGTACATGTTGGTCTTCAATTTGCCTTTAAAGAAAATAGAACTTCCATACATGTACAATCTGGATAAAACCTACATGTAGGCTTTTACTGTTTTTCTTTGTTTTCCTTCAAGAGCTGGAGAAAAATAAATTAACAATAATACTAAAGTCATAATTAGCCTATTTTCAAAGTATTTAGAAACAAAAATTATAATGCCTTTATAAACCCATCATACACGTTAACATACAAATGTACCACAAGTATAAAGATACATAAATAAATAAAACTTGCAATTACTGTATCAAATGTCTCTTATATCTTTGCAGTTCCCTCCATACAGTTGTTCATGGCATGATTTAATGAATGACACAGAATTTATCACATCCTTATCACAAAAAATGAAATGTTTCAGCCACAAAAAGTACAATAATGACAGAAATTCTGCAAAAAGCAATTCATTTGTGGCTTGCCCTCTGAACCCCTTTTCTGTTCAATCTCCTGTTCAGTACTCAGTAGGTAAACAGACAAGCTTGTATGAAAGAACGAAACCTATATACATCTGCATGAAAAAATACCACAGAACTCCTTAAGTAATAATAATTCATTTGTGGTTTGCCCTACATGTATGAGCCCTTTTTCTTTTCATTTTCCTTCTCAGCAGCAGAATTACACAGACAAGTTGGTACTGAGAAAGAAACTTCCATATGGTTTTTACCACCTGAAGTGAAGGCATGCATAGCTAAAGGTTGACTCATGCTTCAACGGATCCATGGGTGAAAAAAACAAGAACGAGAAAGGGACAAAGGAAAGGTGGACTGGGCACCCTTTTCATAAAACTTGTCATCACTAACAATTGCAACAGATCTATGACAAATTTGCTCTCAGCCAATCAGATGCTGTGATTTCAGTAGCTTATAACAGCCATTGTGACTTGTATGAAACAGGACCCTGATCAGTTTGAAGGAGGTGTACATTCAACTACAGTGTGTGCATTTATATGTACAGTGTGTGTACTGAAGTCATACTGTAGGTCTGTATAACCCCTGTTACACCGGAATCCTAAAGCTGAGGAGTCTCTGAGGAGTCTCGGGGTAGCCCCAAGACTGGTCTCGGGTAGGTTTCAAATGTGCGGTGTTAACGCAAGAAACCTACCCGAAACCACTTCTGAGCAAACCAGTCCCGGACAACCTAGCGATGTGGTCCAAGAGTGGTTTGGGGACGCCCCAAGACTCCTCAGGATCCGGTGTAAACAATAAACCTACCCGAAACTGGTTTGTGCTCTGCTAGCACGTGTGGAATGATTATATCTAGGACGCCCACAACGTCCGCAAACAAAGTCTAACTCGAAACCTGTCTCGGGCATCGTAAGGTAGAGATTGATGGTCTCGGGTAGCTTTGCGTAAGTCGGTGTAAATGCACAAAAGCAGTCTCAGGGAACCCCAAGACTAATACGAGTTTGGTTATAAACAGGGATCCAAAAATTTGGGTCAGCTTTTTGGAAACCAGTCTTGGGGCCCCCCCGAGACTGGTCTCGGGTAGGTATTTTGATGAGCAGGGGTCTATTAAAGCTTTGTCCCTTCGGACACTTTCTGAAAGACCAGGGGAGCGTTTCATCAAGCGTTTCATCAAGCGTTTCATCAGTGATTTTTACCGACAACTGTTATAAGCTACTGAAATCCTTGCATCTGATTGGCTGAGAGCAAATTTGTCGGTCAAAATCACTGACAAAACGCTTGATGAAACCAGGGAAACACTCCCCTGATTGCCCGTTCTCCACACAGAACGTATGGGGTCAGTGTAGAGTTTATGTTTGAGGACGGAGCGGTCAAGAGAAACTGTCTCCCTCTCCCAACCCCCCCCCCCCCCCTTTCTCTTTCTCTTTCTCCAGTCCACATCAACACCCTCTCACAATCCCATCCATCAACATGTAAGGTATACAAGACATACCTTCACACTACCAATCATCACCCACACAGTCGGTCATAAAACCATTGCTTGATGCTTCATGTCATAACAGTCATCAATCATACATATATGGGATAACCATTAGTTGTATTCACAAGACAATTAGTTCCCCTGGTGTATATTTCCAAAATGTGAATGTTGTATTAGAATTAAAAATATAAATGTATACTGCATGATGGCACGAAAGGTTCATAAATACAGATACAGCACCAAATAATTTGGGATTCATGATTGATCTGTTGATAGAATTTATGACAGGTGAACTGGTGTCATGTACATGTACATGTATTTCAGCATATGTAACTTGCACAAATATAGTTTGTTGATTTGTTTGACTCATAACATCCCTCAAATTATGTCTCTGTGAGACATTTCCTGGACAAATTGATGATGATACATGTACATGTACATGTATGATGGTGATGATGATGATGATGATGATGATGATGATGGTGATGATGATGATGGTGATGATGATGATGGTGATGATGGTGATGATGGTGATGATTATGACAATGATGATGATGATGATGATGATGGTGATGATGATGGTGATGATTTATGATGGTGATTATGACAATGATGATAATGATGATGATGATGGTGATGATGATGATGGTGATGATTTATGATGGTGATTATGACAATGATGATGATAATGATGATGATGATGGTGATGATGATGATGGTGATGATGATGATGGTGATGATTTATGATGATGATTTATGATGGTGATTATGACAATGATGATGATGATGATGGTGATGATGATGATGGTGATGATTTATGATGGTGATTATGACAATGATGATGATAATGATGATGGTGATGATGATGGTGATTTATGATGGTGATTATGACAATGATGATGATGATGATGATGATGATGGTGATGGTGATGATGATGGTGATGATGATGGTGGTGATGATGATGGTGGTAATGATTATGATGATGATGGTGATTATGATGATTATGATGATGATGATTATGGTGATGATTATGACAATGATGATGATAATGATGATGATGGTGATGATGATGGTGATGATTTATGATGGTGATTATGACAATGATGATGATAATGATGATGATGATGATAATGATGATGATGATGGTGATGATGATGATGGTGATGATTTATGATGGTGATTATGACAATGATGATGATGATGGTGATGATGATGACTGGTCATTATCATGGTCATCGACCAAAATTGTTGCTGTTTTCACATAGGCGTACATGTATGTGTACATGTACATTCAAGAAAACAAAAGATCTTTACAATCCAATCATTGTGTATATTATTACATGATTCTATCTTTCTATTTGTATTTATTTTATTTCACTGTTTTTTCCATTTATTTTTCCATTTATTTTTCAAATTTTATTTATTTTATGTTTATGCTTTCTTATTTTCATTTCTCCTATTACATGTAGGACCCATTATTTTTTCTGTTGTTTTCTTCTTTCAAAACTAAGCCCAAACCTCTGTTTTCCTACTCATTGCTATTGCGTGATACAATGTTCAGACAAGAAAAAAAATATCTTAAAATAGTACCTACATGTACATGTATAGATTTGTTGTATTGCATGTGTGAATGAGAGGGGTATACATTAAAGTGTGAACGATGTGATGTTGAGACTGCTCTATAAATTAGATATAGACACACTACAGCAATTTAGAGGGTCTAAAATCAATAACCCATACCGCCAGTATCATTAGCGACTATGATTCATACAGTATAATACTACATGTAGGTCCCGCTGTGCGGTGTAAGGCAATTGATGACATGATAGCAGGACAATCCCGGCTTTTTGTCCCGGCTTTTTATGGATTACACCTGGGTGAAAGCTCAAAACAATCAATACATTGTCAGGGACACTGCTTTTTTTGTGAGTGTTTAGGTGTAGATGCATTAAAAATGTTTTGTATTAAAGTGAGATACATGTACACTGTACAATACAGTGTATGTGTATGTGTGGACTACAGATATTCTGTCAGATTCAAGGAATGATTAGCATTTTTCCCCTGAACAAAACGATATCTTCATAAAATCAAGGAGGTACATGTAGCTAGAAATTAAAAACAAATGAAAACTGGACTACATGTAGTTCATCAAAGGTATAGGGATCTGAAACCTTCTGGGGAGGGGCTAATGAAATTTGCATTTGGAAAGTGATACAAATACATGAAGTGGGCCAGAATTTATCCAGAAATAATTTCTATTTAAAAAACAGGGAAATTTAAAAGAATCCTATTAAAAGAACCATGAATTACATGTAATCACCAACTCTGGCTAGTAGTGGCTAGTCATTAATCATTAAATCAAATGTTGAAGTGTTGGTATATAAAAGCACCTGTAGAGATTCAACATGCCACTGAATGGTACAAGCCTATTGCCAAATATTGGCTTGTAGACACAAAGACTGCCTTGTTTCAGAGCAAACAGATTAGTAGAAATGGGTAATTCTAAAACACTAATATCACAGTACAGTCCTCCACACCCCCCCCCCCCCCAACTCTCAGACATGGAAAAATTACTCAAAACTGTGGATGATACATGACATTTGTATTTTGGCTATTTCTTGTGTGAACACTGTATGCTATACAGAAAAAAAAAACTTTAAAAAACTGAAGTTTGGGCGTCATTACAAAGGAGAACTTGATAAAGATCAGGGTCACCTCATTGTGTGAAACAAATGAGGACTGTTTGTTTTGGGTTTTTTAATGATAATTTGCTGTATATACTTATATGTACTGTATATTGTCATTGTATATGTTGCTTTAAACAACATTTGCTTCCATATATGAATTTTCCTCTTGTGTGAGATGGCTTTTTGCCTATTGAATGAATGAATATTCCTTTTTCTTCTTTTCTTTCAGTCTTGATGTACATGTACATTATTGTACAATGAAAAAAAAAAGTTAAATTGTACAAAATATCCATTAAAGTTAATGGTCTCCAACTCTCAACATCCCTAGGAATTCAATTCAATTCTTAAATCCAGCTGAATTAAATTGCTTCCATTATGAAATGAAGAGATTATCCCCAGGCTTATTTCAAATGATCCACAAAATGCAATTATGCCGCTCTCCGTATGACATTTGCTCATACCTCCAGTGCTTTCCAACGGCTGAACACTTACCCTGAAGCGCAATACAATATGGAGCTCCTACCATCTAATTTTCAAATGGCAGGTAAATTTGAACCAAAACAAATTTGCCTCAAACAGTCATATGAACCATGTACATATTTGCTTTGCCCGGTTAGTCTCAACTTCAGGCAAAAATGGAAGAAGTGCTTTTTATAATTAAACATATCTTTCTTTCTTGGATTCAATAAAAGTGCTCAATATACAAATGTAGTCTGTTTAAACACAAGGTTGGAACATGTACATGTATATAGGCATAGGACTAGCTTGGGGCAAGTTAAATCTGTCCACTGGGAAAGTGAAATCAAGAAATCATTTTGCAGGATTTTGACAAATCTCACAAAATGTGTATATTTTCATTCTGCTGCCCCCTCCCCCTCCCCCCCCCCCCCCCCCACACACAACGTACATGTGCTGGCATCAACCTTGCTGATTATTGAAGGGTAACAAAAGTACACAAATATTTGAGAAATGTACATGTATGTAATATGGTTATTCCAGTCTCTGACCTACATGTACTAGACTATTATTGCATTGTGTCAAAGTTTTGAGACTGTTTGGTTTTACAAACCTGTGCAAACACATCCACATGACCTTTGCTGATTTTTTTAATGGTCAGTGTCAAGGTCTGTCCACATTAATCCAAATTATTAAAACTCGTACATGTATCTATTAAATAAACAAATTATGCACAATTATTTTTTTTTTTTTTTATTGTTTTCCTTTATTGTTTGTGTGTGTGTGTGGTTTTTTTTTCTTCAATTTATTTCATCATTTTTCATGCATGGTCCCACACACACATTGTACAAATGATATATAAGGACAATTGAAAGCAACTTGTAAAACTTACTTCTTCTTTTTTTAATAATCAGAGCTCTTTTTAGATCTGTACATAGCCTACATGTACACGTGAAAAGTTAGATTTTCTCCAGGCAAGTTCATCTATTCTGTTGCTTTTACATCAATTACATACTGTATACCTTTTTTTTTTAGATTTCTGGAGCTCTTTTATAATAATATAGCTTTCATGAGCTAATCTGCTCACCACTCAAATTCTCTTGCTGTTTGAGAGTGTTTCATTTAAATAGAATGATTAACATGTACACGTACGTACGCTGAATGTCAATGGCATGATCTATAAATATGATGATTAAACAGAGGAAATGCTGGTGTGTAGAATGGCCCCACTATTTCAGCATTTATAACAGTGAGGGATTTTGAATAGATCTGTCAAGTGTACATGTTATGTGTGTTGAGTGAATGCATAAATTACATTTTAAGTGCATGTACATGTAAGTACACCTTGGATTCCAAATTGAGTAGCTGATAGAGAAATCTATGTGCTAAACTGCGCATTTGTGTAGATTACATTTTGCATAAATGTAATAAATTATTGATAGAGCATTTAACTGCCAACAAGTATTGTCACAGACCGATCATACCAAAAGAAAGGAAATAAAAAATGATGAAAACTGTTACGTTAACAGAATGTAACGTCCGAAACGTCAGGGGTGTTACAAATGGAAATCGTCAAATAATGCACCCGTTCTCAATTTTTTTTTGTATAAGTATCTATCTATCATCACTTGTTTACATAAAATAAGTTTGACCCAAGGAAAGTACATTCTACTATATGAAATAAAAACTTTTAGTTGTCAAACCCCAAATTTAGGGCTATTTTTAAGTTTCAAGTGATGTAAAATCTATATTTTTCAAGATAGAAGCTCAAAATTTCCATGAATAATCTCTGAAGCACATTCCAAATGAATATTATATATCATTGATATAATTTGTAACAAATCAGTTTAATATCACATTTATAAGATATGCTATATTGTGGAGTAAAATTGTAAAACTCATAATGTTCATGTCTGTCCACTAAATATGGAGATAGATTAAGCTCCAAAATTTGCATTTCTCAAAAATATAAATAGTCTTGATACTTAAAATACATGTTTGAAGTGTGTACATAATTTCATTTTAACCCTCTTTGGGGACATATTTGGTATGTTAAAAAAACCAAAGCCATACATGTATATGCCATTATGTTCTCAGAGCATACACCCTCGGCAAGTATCCACTATACACCCCCCCCCCCCTTATTTTTTTTCTCTCTCTCTACAGCTGTTTATCTATGTACATGTATCTCATGATCAGGTGTACCTCCATCATGTTCATGTACAATGTATGTCTACATGTAAGGCCTACACAATAGGATACATGATGTACATGTACATGTCAAGTAGGGCCTCCAATGCTCATGAAAGTCAGTTCCAAACTAACGCATTGGCTGAATTTCAATCAACAAATGAAATCGCACGTAACTTGCAACATAATACAAGAATCGCTACAAATTGCCTTCAGATGCATAAGCAATTTGTGTAGAACGTTTCGGAGTTACATTCTGCCAATCTCCCCATTCAGCATCCCGTTTACGCACACTACATGTAGACTCCGAAATGCGAAATGCATCTGGTGGCCATATTGAAAAGGCATTTTCACGCACAGTGCCATTCAATAAATGGCGAACAAGGGAAAATCACCAGGAGTACAATATAGAGATGGATGGAGGGGGAATTGAGAACGAAGTTCGCTTTAATATGACTGAGTGATTGATGACTAGTCTGGATTCCACACCAATCTCTTTTAATCTTGCATAAATTATACAGTTTATACATGTAGTAAGAATTTTTACCAGTACTTGGTCTGAAGGCACACACACACACAACTAAAAAATACTATGTAGCAACTACCAAGATAGGTCTGGGGTACTCAACAAGCGCTCTGAAAATTAAAAGATTTCTAGACTTTGAAGTTTTGATTTCAATTGTTTGACAGGAAATCTAAGAAACTTCCAACAAATTGCTAGCAATGGTTCATGAGAACTGTATGTACATTGTACATGTACATTTCTTTTTGTATTATTAAAGGTGGTAGAGAAATGTCTCTCATATCGGGGGGGGGGGGGGTTCCTGTAAAAGTCTTGTTGGCCTATGAATCAGTGAAATAAGGGGGGGTACAAAAAATAAGAGAGATCTTCAAGGAAAAACAAGAGCGGTATCTGTGAACCCCCCCCCCCCCCCCCCCCCCCCATTTTTATTTCTTTCACACACTTCTTTCTTTGAATCATTTTATTTACAAACAAAAGGGTCTGTCTAATAAGAAAGGAAAAGCCTGAGAACATATACTCATTTAAAAATAACTATTAACCAGATGGTCTGATTGGGGAATAATTAGAGTTGAGTTTATAGGCTCCCTGCTGTATAACAAAACAAAGATCTAATGAGTTTGACAGTGAGTGAAAACTGATGATTAAAATGCACATTGCCCTATTCACAATTGTGATGAGCACAAGTACATGTACTACTCACAATCTTCATTTCCCTTCAGAGCAAATAAAATTGATTCCTTTTATATTTCAACAGAAATTATCTGATCTTTCATTTGTACTCTACATGTGCTAAGATATTTCATTATCACAGAACAGAAATATCAAATAACATGAAAAATTAAGGAGGGGGCGGGGAACGGGACAGTAGGAATTAATTTTATTTGGCCTTTATACACTTGTACATGTGTGGAAATCATACACTCTATGAATGCAAATAATTGCATTCATAAAGTGTGATTCAATAAATATGGAGATTGATAGATGGTCTGCTTTCCTAAATGTATGCATAATGGATGAATGCATCCAGCAAGCTCCACTGTACCTACATGTATTGTTGAATTCATAAATAATATTAACAATCATTCACAATGACAGAACTTGCACCCACACTTGGCACTTTCAATGAACTTTAAATGCACAAAAAAGCATGTTTATCACATGAATGGTGTTATTATTTGCAGTGGTGCAAATTAATGTGGAAATGCATGAGGGCAGACCTTCTCCTGGGCCTTCAGGTCAACAATTCATTCTGGGTATAAATCTGGGAAGAACTAAAAAATTGAAACAGTATCTTCATCAAAAATAATAAATATTTTATAATAGAAGTGCCTCTAATCATATCCCATTTTATTTTCTAATATCTATACATGTAGAGCATATTTATTGTAACTGATATTGGAGGCATTTTCTTCTGAGCATTGACCTCAAAGGTCATGGGGTCATCTAAGGTCAGCCTGTGTCAACTGCTTGGTAGTTTATCCAGGATACTGAGTAAACAATGCCCTTGGTCAAATAACACCTGTTATACAAAACAGTCTGAAAGCTATATTTTAATAGAAAGTATTTAAGGGCTAAAATGAGCTGCAAAAACAAAGTTTTGTAGGGATTTCTTTTAATAAAGGGCCTAATTGTTTTCTTCTTGATTTCTTTTTTACTTTTTGTTTTTGTTTTACATGTTTGTTATTAAAGGGTACATGTATATATGTACAGTAATATGGCTTCCAAATGCAGCAACAATGTAGACAAAGGGACCACAATTCAATACCCCAGTCTCACATCTACAAATGTATCATGTTCATACAAATTGGGTAAAAGAGAGGCATGCTTTTACAACAATACTACCTCTAGAATCATAAAAGAAATTCTTTGGGGGATTAGCTGGATCGCTGTATAAATTCAGTTAAATTCTTTGGGGGCTTTTGGGAGATTTATTGGTACTCTTAATGGATTCAGACTATTGATTTACAGAAATTTGCCTGCATGTACAGGTACATGGAGTAAATGTATACACTGTACATAATATGAATGGGCTTTATACAATTACAATGTACACACAATATTTTCTTCTAAAGAACTACAATATAACGATGAAAGCCTGCATACTATATACATGTATGCCACTGCAAAGTGTTTCCTTCTCCACATTGTGGCATATCTCCTTGAAAGTTTGAAAATAAGTGCAAGAGAGAAACAAGAATAATGAAACATATTTTAGGGTTGTTACAAACTAAAGTAAAAACATAGATCAAAAAAATTTTGATGATTAGTTCTACTGTACATGTATGTACATGTAGGTCACTTTATCATGTACACTACAGTACAATGTACATTATTTGAAGGCCCAGATCTAAATTGTATGTAAATCATGTACATGTACTATGTACATACACATGTATCACAAATTCTAAAATTCCAGTGCATAATACACAATAGTTTGGTAAATAATTTTTTACATCATAAAGTGCCTAATGAATGCTGTTGAAGCCATCCACCCCACCCAACTCTCTTTGATACATGTAAATGTATGTAAGTTCAGACAATAAGTAAACTATCCCATTTGATTGTTATGGCTTTGATACAGGTGAGTGCTTCTATTCAAATGCACCTTGTGAGGAGAAGAAGAAAGGTGAAAAGTGGCACTTCACCTCTGCATACAGTACAGCCAACAAAGGCAATAGTGTTTTGTATCCCAATGTGTGGCCTTGCGCTGTTGATTTGCCTTCCAGTACTCCAATGCACTGAACATTGTACATCCTTGGTAGGACTACTGTAAACGTGGAATATTTCCGCGCATTTCGCGCTGCATGAAATGTGCACAAAAATAAAAACACACGAATATTTTTATTTATAAATTTATGTATTCGTTTGCCCATGAGTCCAGTGCATCAGCGACATTAAAAACATGCGAAATTCACTTTACTCAGCCGAGCGCGAAAAATTAATCGTGCGAAAATTTCCACTTTTAGAGTACTTTACAAAATGTTTGCTTGCTGAACTGCTATAAAAGGCCAAGGCAGTACGTGTGATACAGGTTTTGTTTTTGTTTTTCTCATCTCCTTCTGTAATTGTACTTTGTATTTTGTATTCTCTGTTATCTGTTAGAACTATGTATGATTTAGTGGAAATGAAATAAAATAAAAATTAAAAAACAGGTTTGGGCTCTACCGGTACATGTTCATGCAAATGGTACAATAAACATTATTGCATGTAAAAAGTCACAATCGTGCTGCACGATTGTGACTTGAACATGTCATTGTTTCACTTGCATAATTTACCTTGTATCATCAACACAATGCTTCTATTCTTAAAACCCTTAACAATACAAACAATGTGCCTCACAGACTTCCTGTTCTTTCATACAACATACCCCATTGTCACACCACCCCCCCCCCCCCTTCACTTCAGCCAGTATTCTGTTATACATAAAGTTATTCAAAATTTAATAGAAGAGTTGGTCTAACTATCCTGCCACAATGGAAGAATTCCTTTGCCATGACAATTCAACTTGTCATCTGAACAAACAAAAGACCAAGCCAAGAATGCAGGATTCATGCTTTAATACTCAACTTCACACACACCCACAAATATTTTATGTTTCACAAGAACTGAAGTACATGTACATTTATAGGTCAAAGTGCAACTTGTAAAATACTTGTACATGTACGTGTCTACATTGTACATGTACGTGACATATGTACATGTACGTATGTGCCCACCGAGTACTGAAAGAGTGAAAGAGATACAGTACCGGTATACTGAAACGTAAAATAATAAAGAACAAAGAACACTTGAAAATGTTTGAAACACTGATGACGTCATTTCGTCGAATAAAAAGAAATAAAATGCACATTTTTAAATGAGAACCAAAAAAGGATGTCAAAATAGCAATATGAGGAAGATTAGAATTAAAAGCACATTTTCATACATTATTTCTAAACAAAACTACATACTGTACACTCATCAAATATTAATCCAGTATTCTTTAGGGGATGGGAGGGGAGGTTATGAGAAAAGTAATCGTAAAAATAAACTCTCAGCATGATACTCTGTGAGAATGCAAAACCAAAAGTTCTATGGTTTTGATCACAGTAGGGACTCGATTTTTCTAATAGAAACAAATCCCTGTTTTTATTTTTGTCCGAAAAGGAGGAATTATTCATGATTTACCCTCTCATGCTGGGATAAGGTCAGTTAACAATATTCAGGATTACCGATCACACCGCAATACAGTATTGCTATTCTTTCAACATGCCATTCCATCCATTTATTTGTCCTTTCAATCTGTGGTTCTTTTTTTACATGTATGTTGATCTAATCGTATCCTTTAATTTTTGTGAGTGTCGTTCTTTTCTTTAAATTTCCTTTTTCCCAATTTCTTATGCATCACATTCTTCCTGTTGTTTTATTTCTCTTGTCCTTTAATATACATGTACATGTAGGCCTACCGTACACATGCGTGTACATGTACATGTAGTTAAAATGGCCACTTGTTTTGTTTAATATGGCAGCTCTTTGGGGATTACCGGTATAGAAAATGTATTTTAACTTTTCTGTGACAGTTCTCTGGTACTTGTATTGGACTTTTTTTAATCAGACTTTACAGAGCTCTCTTTAATAGAGCTTTCTAGCCTTTTATTTTATCAATCAATTAAACCAAAATTGCAATGAATCGAATTGAATAAATAACTCACTGAAACTGTATTTTGCACGACACATTGTGTGTGTGTTTCATTGTAACTTCTTCCTCCATTGTAAAAAGGCCACAAGTCTCAAGAGTGACTACATGTACATGTAAAAAAAATTTAAGCTGAGATGTGTAAACAGAAGGATTAAAGCTGAGAAATAATCAATGCAACCACAAGTCACTCTACATGTACATGTAGGTGATGACAATGACATTATAACAGAAAGACATTCAATTGTCTATAAATAGTATTCTATATCTTTTGACACTGAACTGCATGTACATGTTTGTACATTGTACATGTACATTGATGTGCATACACATTCTACTAGGCCTACATGTGTATGTATAATATAATATATATTCTTACCTGTCAAAGCAAAGTTCAACCAGCACGTTTCCCTTCCTTACAGCTTTCTTTAGAATCCAAGAATTCAGACAATAATGTAGTTGCCAAGTTTAATCCCGATAAAGTGCCAAAGGACGACCAGTACAAACTGTTGTGTGAAACAAAAATTAAAAAAATTAATTATAATACAATATTACATTTACATTCTGGTGGTATCGCGCACAGTACACACACGTATGACAACATTGTACACATACATTGTAATTGATCACATACATGTATGAACAAAATATAAACACAATTGGAAAAGAAAGATTTCTTATAAAATATATCAACCATTACATGTACAAACCTACAGTGATGTGTACTGCATGTGATCAAAAACAGAAACCCATGTGGGCCCACATTGTACATTTGTCCCTTATTATTAAAAGCATGTTTTAAATCAGAGAACTTTTAGATTTTAAAAGACATGTAATTGTACATGTATGCACTAAAAATACAAATAATAAATCAATGAAATAACACAATTCAATAAAAGCTGTCAATGTATCTCCTCTCAATCCATGCCTAGGACCTACATGTACCCTACATATAAAAGATATATGAGGCATGGAATTTTAGTAGCCCACTCCAGGTCAAGGGTCACAGCTATTTGACCTGTACTCCTGGACCAAAAGGAGCGATCTTTTGACACAATAATTCCAAGATATTTTGGCAGCTAATGTTAGGTTACATCCCTCCAGTTCTATAAACACACTGATATTTGTAGAAGTGGCAAGCTACTGGGTGTAATTCAATCATTTGACCTGATAAATACTAAATAGTATTTGATAGCAGGGCAGGTGAAATTCAGTGACCTTCTCTTTCGAACAAAAAGGGAAAGAAAAATAAAAACACAGATCGCATGGAACTGTCACAGATGCCATATCAGGGTCCATGTAAAAATCTAGATCAGGCTATCAAGAGGACTGTTGTCAAAACAATGAGGATCAAACAGCATGTATCAATCATGATCAGAGATTTTGCGGAACAACTCATCAATACTATTTAATTGTAGTACCAGTATTATCAATGCAGTTCTCTTTGTAGATCTCTTTATTCATTAGCTTTTTCATGCATGGGTTCGACTGGCAAATCATCTTTTATAGCCGCACTAATCTTTTCCCCCTCTGATAATATTGACTGATTTTTCATGAACATGAAAACTTGAGTTGATAGGCTTGGCTTGAACATAAACAGCCCTACACTAGTAGTGTTTGGGCTTTTATCAGATCAATACAAAATATATTGGCTAATACAACAGCACTCTTACTTCCTTTATTACTTCCGCAAACAAATAAAAGCACTTGGATTGCTCCTTACTCTGAATTCAAGTGCACATTTCCCAAATTAAATCCCCCCTTTCTCTCTCCCTCTCTCTCTTTCCTTTACAGTACTTACAGTAGGAAGATCGTATACATGTATGGGAAAAATTGATCTTCTTTTCCCATATACATTACAATCTTCCAACTGAGGAGAGCTCTGGTATTTATAAAGCTATTTAAAACTGGCCCCTAAAATAATCACTGACTAATTAAATACATTTTTGTACAGTCCACATACATTATGTACATGTACACACCGGTACAGGGGGGTGTTTCATAAAGCTGTTCGTAAAGTTACGAACGACTTTACGCACGACTGGAACATGTTCTTAGGTGCTATACTAATCAGATTCTCTATCATTTAGCACAAGAACATATCACTAGTCGTGCGTAAAGTCGTTCGTAACTTACGAATAGCTTTATGAAACACCCCCTGGTATTGTATAGCACCCGAGAATCTGGTAAGCATGTAAAAGTATAGCACGCAAGAACATGTTCCAGTCATTCGTATTAAAAGTCATTCGTAACTTTACGAACAGCTTTATGAAATCCCAAATCCCTGGAATCCCAGGTACATGTAGTTTATGAGATCGAGAAGAAAAAAGAAAATTTTACATCCATAGAAGAATCTCTCTCTCCCTCTCTCTCTCATTCCATTACTTGGCCTAAAATGAAAAAGAGGATGTTTATTATCCTAGTCAGATGAAGGCATTGCATCCACTGCTCTGTCCCCCTTTCTAACTGTCACACTGAATTTAGAGGATAATTGCAGACTTGACAAACAAATGGAGTTCTGATGAAGAGAGAAAATCTCCATGCACAGTGTGTCGAGGACAACATCCTCTCTGCAGTGATAATGCCTGGGGCACTGTCAAGTCTTAAAAGAAGAGGATTCTCTGCACATTACATGTACATGTAAAGCCTACAACATGGATCTTATCAAATTCACAATTAAATTCACTGGGGCCAACACCAGCCTGTGAGTGTGGCCCCCTCTTCCTGTTATTAAATTTTCAAGCCAAAGCTAAGGTAGGCCCACATAAAATCTGATCGTTTTCTATCTTTTTTTCAAATTATCAATGGTGCATCCCTACATGTATCCCTTTTGTTTCCAAATGGAATCATGTGCATACTGTATATATACCATTGTTGCATACCATGTTGCATTTCATTCCAGGAATTTTAAAAATGAGAGTAAGCTTTAAAATCCTTCAATTGGCAACACAATGAAAGGTTCAAAATCATTGTTTTTTTATCCAAATTGGCAATTTTTTCAACTTTTCGACAAAATTTCTAATCCTGTATATTGTTTTCAAAGATATTACATGTACACCTTTTAAAACCACGTAGCACTAAAAGAAAAATATTATTGTTGCCAATTTGAAGAACAAAATGTGATCAATTTAACCCTTAAATAATTCCTGTCCTGAAAGGGTTAAAGGGGCCCCAGAAGAATATAACGGGAAACCGTGTCTAATAGCATTTGTATGTGTGACGGCCATCTTGGAAAAATATCAAATATCAAAGGTACATGTACCCCCTCTTCCTCATTTTCAAAACATCCTGACGAGAAATTAGGAATCCAAATGTTGTACTTGCCCTTATGTGTATGTTATTGTATGGTGCACCTGCAAAGAAGTGGATGACTATTAAAATTGAACTTTGTCTTTCAGTGAATGACTGTGTACATACAAATCATATTTAGCTAATACACACAAGAACGCCTACACACACTGCCCTAAATTGATCAGAAATTGCATTTCTTGAAAGGAGACTAATTGAGACATTCCTGAGGCGTGATCAGTGTGAAACTTAATCTACCCCATGGGACTTCTGATTGGGTCTTGATATAAGAGGTGATTACAGCTGTAGAGAAAGACAGGGCCACAGGGCACACAGTAGTACAATGTATGCAGACTCAGTTTTGACAGTTTATTTGACTTGAGCATAGCTTTATTATGTACATACTGTACATTAGCCTGGCAATGGCAGTGACATTGGCTTGGCAGATGTACATGTACATTGTAGTGCCTCATACCCTGAGAGGGGGTCGATAGAGTGAATAAAATCTTATCTTATCTTAAATATGTACAATTGAAGTGGCAGTGACATTGGCTTGGCAAGTACATGTACATTATAATGAATGCAATTGGTCTAAAGCTCAGATAACTGTACACAGACACTGTAACAATCATTGCACACTACACAGAGTGCATTGTACACAATGTACATTGTAGACCCCTATGGATGTCTGACCGGGCTGGGAATGGGAACCCACTGGCTCAGTGTGAGACAGTAATAATTTCACTTGAAAACAAACACAAAATATTTTATTCTGCACAAACTTTTCGTCTTTGTATAGGGATACATACATGTAGTCTAGTCTAACTTTATCATTCGCAGACAAAATACATGTATGGTAGGCCTAACAGGCCAAAGGGAGCTTCGCAGATCCAAATAATAAACATTTGCTCAAGCACAGGATGAAAATGGCATACATGTCTATATCTTAGCTATACAAGCTCCTTGGCTTTATAAATCTGGTACTGGGCCTACGGAGCTACATATACATGTACATTGGATCCCGTAGGGCCTGTGACGGACACTATCAACACAAAAATTACACACATTAGAATCACACATTCCCATGCACACTGGAACTTGGAAACCACCTCGGTGGTTCTGGTCAAAATGGAATGTTAACATTAAAAATATATTAAAGGAGTACTCCGGCCTGAAATTATTATGAATTGAATAAATAGAGTAAAATTAAACAAACAAATCACTGAAAATTTCATCGAAATCGGATGAAAAATAATGAAGTTATGGAATTTTTAAGTTTTGCATTATTTTGGTAAAACAGTGATATGCATGTCGTCATGAATATGCAGTGAGTGAGCTGATGATGTCATATCCCCACTTTTTCTTTTGTATTTTATTATATGAAATTGCAATTATTCAAATTTTCTGCTCCAAGCCTATAACTAAAAGGACTGACTCTTTATTTAATTTTATTTAATGTGTAAGTTTATCATTGCTGTAACTTATTTTGTTACAAGGGAGATATTTTTTATAGACATGTATGAAAAAATGAAATAATGAAGATTTCATGTAATGTAGTTAAAAAAGGAAAGTGGGGACGTGACATCATCAGCTCACTCATTTAAATATTCATGATGACATGCATAGAACTGTTTCCCAAAATAATGCAAAATTTAAAAATTCCATAACTTCATTATTTTTTATCGGATTTCAATGAAATTTTCAGTGTTTTGCTTGTTTAATCTTACTCTATTCATTCAATTAACATTATTTTTAGGCCGGAGTACCCCTTTAATAATATCAACACTTAGCAACAAAAAATCGGCAGCGGGGATAGGATTCAGCTTACCTTACGCATGTTGCTGTAAGAATTGTCATTATCATGACAAAAGATGACCTCTTATTCCCTTGATGCAGCTGAGTCGACGAGAGGTCAGCAGACTCAGCACTAGTCTAGGTTCTAGACGTTTTAATAATTTTGTCCGTAAAACCATGAAGCTATTATGAGCTATACAAACCCGAAGTTGCGGGGAGAGTGAATCGTGCACCGTTCTACTCTGGGTGCGCAGTGCGCACCTAACTATGGTGCGCACACACGTACACAGGGGTTTGTTAGCTCATATAGCTTCATGGTTTTACGGACAAAATAATTAAAAACGTCTAGAACCTAGACTAGTGCTGAGTTTGCTGACCTCTCGACTTAGCTGCATCGAGAGAATTAGAGGTCATCTTTTGTCATGATAATGACAATTCTTACAGCAACAAAAAAGGTAAGCTGAATCCTATCCCCGCTGCCGATCTTTTGTTGATAAGTGTTGATATTAATTATTATTAATATATTTTTAATGTTAACATTCCATTTTGACGAGAACCACCACCTGACCACAGCAAACACCGAGGGTGGTTTCCAAGGTCCAGTGTGCATGGGAATGTGTGATTCTAATGTAATTTTTGTGTTGATACAGTGCGTCACAGGCCCTACGGGATCCAATGTATACATGTAGCTCCGTAGGCCCAGTACCAGCATGACCAGATTGATAAGCCAAGGAGCTCGTATAGCTAAGATATATTGGCTATATCATGGATGAGGAAACCACTCGTTCGTTAGCACGCAAAAATAAAGTGCAGAGTCGACTATGGACAGGGAATGAGGAAACCAATGCGTGTAACGCAATGAAGCGCTTCTCTCAATCTCATGTCTGATGTCTGTGCGGAGTTAATGGTGGTTTCCTCAACCACGATAATAATGCTGATATATCTACATGAGCTGTCAAGACTCAAGTGTCATTTCAAAAGAACACAGCCAAGAACCCACCTTGACAGTTAACACTCCACAATCATACTTTCATAGATTAGAATCAGTCACACATTTTAATTCGCAGGCACACAACATACACTGTACATCGCGGCCGATTACGCCGCTACAATACATGCAAATGAGGATGGCTTCGCTCATCGTTCTAATGGTCATCGAACGGGCACCTTACGGGTGCGTTATTGGCGGAGGGAACGGCGAAGCTAGCCCTCCGAAACAGTAAGACCATTAAAGTTCATTATAATTAAAATCATTAATAATTTTGAACCAAATATATTCTAATATAGTTTCTACCATCTATGCTTTGAAAATGAATGTAAGAACTCACCAGAAAATAGGTAAAAATGTACAAAATCCGGGTATATTAATCCACTGGCAGTGTGCCTCTAGCTCTGCATGCAATCAAATCTCAACGAAGCGCGTCTTAAAACTAATCATTTTTAAACAAGAGATGGCGCTAGACCACAATGTGCAAGCAGAGCAAAAGAGCGCATTGAAAGAGATTGGTGACGCTGTTGATTTGCCCGGAAGTGCTACAAAAGCAAAACATTTTGAAGAAAAATAATGCACCTTTGAATAAATCACCCAAATGTTCCTGAATTTATTTTGCTGTTCCTATCTTTTTTATAACAACTTAAAGCATTAGGGGGTATGAGGAAACCATCCCAAAGCGAACTTGAGGTATAAGAATAACTAATATGAAAATAACAACGAAAAAACCAAAGAAACGTCGGATCGAGATTTTGCTCAAAAGGAATGTGGACGAGCAATTGTTTTTCTTTTCTTTTTCTCTTGTAAGAGTGTATAAAAGTGTAGGCCTATGAAAAACCGAGACAAAATGTCATTATGATACATCATCGAACACTGATTATCAACAGTATAGGGCCAGATTGTGCATGAAATCAGTTTTCATTAGCTACATGTATCAGCCGCTCTTCAATGGCAACTTACAGTCCTCAGGCCTGGTGGTTGTTTGAATTTAAACAGAAAAATTATCAAGCAATATCTGTTTCTACCACTCTCTCCCTATGTCTCTCCCATCCCCTCCCTCTGTCTCTATGTCCCTCCCTCTTATTCTCTCTCTCTCTCTCTCTCTCTCTCTATTACTCCCTCAATCCCTCCTGTTCTCTCACTGTCTGTTTCATTTTCTCTCTCTCTCTCCCTCTCTCGCCTCCCCTCTATCCGATATAATTATTCCTCCCTCCTTTTCTCTCACTTTCTCTCTCTCTCTCTTTTCTTTCTTCTCTCTTCATGACTTTCAACAGGTTAATACATTTTGAAACACAGTCTACTTGATCTGAATTGGCTAAAATTATAATGTTACTGATCAAAGTATTCATAACATCAACCAACTCAAACCAAATCAAATTATTCGTTTAAAGAAAAACACAAAGTACTGGCAAATATCGTTGTAATCATGGAGAAACATTAACAAAAAAGCTAATCAAAATGACTTTAAAAGAAAAAGATTATGACGAGAAAATATATTTTTTTAAAGCAAAAAAAATCTTTACACGTCATACATAGAATAACAAAAATCAAGAGAACAACATATTTGTATCAAAGAGGTGATTTTCAAACATTTATATTTAATATTTTAAGGAAGCTTATTATAGGTTTCAAATTTCAAACAACATGATCGATAAGTTAAAACTAAAATCCAGTAATTTGACATTAATGTTATTTTATGCATTAATTGTCATATCCTCCTAATTAACAGTCCTTTAAACTTGCAAACCCTACAAACCTTCCAACATATCACTCATGTCGTCAGTATAGGAAATGTACGCTTGTTTAGGCTTTTTTTTCATAGTGACTTCTTAAAAGATCATGGGGGTTGGATGTTGTATTTATAACATAATGCATTAGTTTTATTGGCTCGTGGTACATACATACATATACGATATCAGCTACCAGGTTGTTGTTTTTTTACACTGTTATTTTCCAATCATATAATTTTATATACATATTTACGAGGCGATGCGGCCCCTCTCCCTCTAAAAACTACACACCGTTGGGAAATATGATAGAAAAGCGGATATTTCAATATGCACATGTTTTTATATGCTCCTTTTTTCTATAAAAACAATCAATGCCTTAATTTTGTTTCGTTTTCCGCAGAGCTCATAATAAAGCAATAGCTGTTCATAGGATGACCATATCATAAACAGTATTGGCAAACCTTCAAATAAAAGATATTCCTGTGGTAAAGTAAATTATCAAGTTTAGGCAGAGAAAATACAATAATATCAAAGGAAGTGCCACATAAAAAGCTCAAATTATAAGAATACATGACAAAACATTATTCTAAATGTAATCCTGTTGTTTGCGAACTCTCAATATATAAAGACGATACAAAACATGCGATTGGCACCTCAAGGCATTCTCTTTTGCAAGAAAAAAAATATACACTGAGTAACAAAATAGGACGAACAGACAAAACGTCGTATGTTCCTGGGAGATATAGCCTAGCCGACAGTCCACGAGGCAAGTTTCCTACCAAACAGACATTTACAAAAATAATGTTCACTAGACCAACAGCTAAGAAGAACAACAGCCCCAAGACCGACAAAGCACTGGAGGCGTTTCATCAAGTTGTTTGTCAGTGATTTTTACTGACAAATTTGCTCTCAGCCAATCAGATGCAAGGATTTCAGTAGCTTACAACAGTTGTCGGTAAAAATCACTGACAAAACACTTGATGAAACGCTCCCTAGGGGGACATACAAAATTATGAAAAAGAAGAAAGTTCCAGAAGTTCAACAGGATCGACAGCCAACGAGACAGACAAAACAAAGAAATGAATAAGAGCCGATAAAAAATGTCGGTCTCTTTCGACGTCAGTATAGTGAACCTTCTGAAAAGTGGCTGGAAGGGCCAAGAGAGTGCTCCGACATTATGCTCCGGCGACCCGATGATGGCGAAAGTTGCTCCGGGTTTTATTCCTTCAAAGAGATAGGGCTATTGGATTTAGGTTGAGTTTAGGGTTAGGGTTAGGGCTATAGGTATGAGTGTTTGGTTCAAGCTAGCCGTTCAGAACTCGGTAAATGTACGAAATTGACGAGGAGCAATTGTGGCCGGAGCATGTGTCGTAAATCCCATCCACCCCTTCGGGATCGACATAGTCCAGTAGTCGGTCTCTGAATGGCAGAAAGAGTGCGCGTGCTTCATCATTGGCCAATAAATCGGAAAGGTAAAAAATCAACTTGCTGCAGTAATGGGGGAAAAAACTCCATTTTACTTTTGGGCCTACATGAAAATGATAATATTTTGACTTTCTTATTTCTCTGGACTGAAGAACCGAGTCACAGGATGGTGCTATAGTCAGTCATAATTTATTAAGCTCAGCAACGTAAAGTTCTATTTCCTTCCCTACATAGTTTTATATACGAATTCTTGTACCATACACAAGTCACCCAGTTCTGAATACCATTTCATGTACTTTCTTTAAAAGCTATAGATTAACCAATAACTCTTTGGGGAAATATTTACAGACGTGATACCTATCATGAGCATCTTTCTAAATCTACGTTTCCATTTTGCCGAGATAGTGAACTTCGCTCTCACGGTCATTGGACGAGGCATTCTCTAGAGCAGTATCAATGTCCCTCTTCTTAATAGCCTGTTCATCTGACGTAGTGAGGATCCGAACTGTAGACTGAAAACAGCTTATTGCTGCTGCGCAAAGTGCAGTACTTCTATGACTATCAGCCTGGAGAGGCTGAGCTCCTTTACTAATGAGGAACTGAACTACAAGCTGGAAATCGTTCTCTGCTGCTTTGGAAAGAGCAGTACTCCCACAACTATCCGCCTTATCAGGTTGTGCTCCTTTACCAACGAGAAACTGCATCACATCAAGATGGCCCCCGGATGCTGCATAATGAAGAGCTGTAGCGCCATCTTTATCACCCTTTTCAAGCTGTACTCCTCGTCCAACGAGAATCTGTACCGTATCGAGATGACCATTTGATGATGCTAGATGGAGGGGTGTACTGCCATCATTGTCACCCTGCTCAAGCTGTACTCCTTCGTCTAGGAGATACTGAACAAGGTCTAGGTGTCCATTGGAAGACGCATAGTGAAGAGGAGTAAAACCAATACTATCACAATCCTCAAGCCGAGCCCCTTGACTGATGAGATACTTAATAACTTTAAGATGACCACCGGATGCCGCTCCATGGAGTGGTGTGTGGCCATCATTATCTCTCTTGTCAAACTGAGCTCCTAGGTCAATGAGATACTGGACAACTTCTAGATGACCGTTTAACGCTGCATCATGAAGAGGTGAACCGCCATCTTTGTCACTTGTGTCAAATTTCGCCCCTTGACTAAAGAGATGCTGTACTACATCAGTGTGACCATTGGAGGCTGCACGATGAAGAGGGGTATCGCCATTTTTATCCATTGTGTCAAAATCCGCACCTTGACTGAGTAGATAACGAACTACATCAAGGTGACCATTGGATGATGCCAGGTGAAGATTAGTACGACCATCTGTATTTCCCATCTGAGAATGACTTTCTTTACCATATTTACTGAGAAGATATTTCACCACATCAAGATGACCTCTGGCTGATGCCAAGAGAAGACCTCTATTGCCGTTGTAGTCGTTTTGTCCAGGTTGCGCCCCTTGACTAATAAGATACTGAACTATATCTAAGTGGCCATTTTGTGATGCATGGTGAAGAGGTGTTAACCCATCATCATCTCTTCTCTCAAGTCCTGCTCCTTTGCTGACCAGATGTCTAACAACATCAGGGTGACCCTGGCTACATGCCATGTGGGTAGCTGTCCGGCCACAATCGTCTCTCTTATCAAGCGGTGCTCCTTTATCAACAAGATACCGAACAACAGCGGTATGGCCATTATACGATGCTTGGTGGAGAGCTGTAAGCCAGTTACTATCGCCCTTCTCAAGCAGTGCCCCTTGCTTTACGAGAAAATCGACAACTTTAATATGACCATTCATTGATGCATCATGCAGAGGTGTATTGACGTTGCGATTAACATCATCTATTTCGGATCCTTGGCTAACAAGGTACTTAACAATCTTAAGATTTCCTTTGGATGACGCATAGTGAAGAGGTGTATGTCCATCGCTACCGCCTTTCTCAAGTAGAGCTCCCTGACTAACGAGAAACTGGACAGCGTCAAGATGACCATTGTATGATGCTTTTTGGAGAGGCGTCACGTCTTCCATATCACCCTTATCAATCTGGGCTCCTTTAAGAACGAGATATCGAACAACACCAAGGTGACCATTGTATGATGCCTTGTGAAGGGGTGTCTGACCACTATCATCCCCGTTTTCGAGTTGTGCTCCTTTACCAACCAAATACCGAACAATATCAAGATGACCCTTGGATGATGCATGATGAACGGGCGTCATACCGCTACTATCGACCTTCTCAATCTGCGCTCCGTTATCAACAAGACATTTAACAACGTCAGTATGGCCATTGGCCGATGCATAATGAAGAGGCGTCAAACTATCTTTATCCTCATTCTCAAGACGTGCTCCTTTACCAACGAAGTATCGAACCACATCAAGATGTCCTTTGGATGATGCACAATGGATAGGTGTCACATCTCTGCTATTTCCCTTGTCAAGTTGTGCTCCGTTATTAACGAGATACTTCACTACTGAAAGGTCACCACTGTATGATGCTTTGAGCAAAGGGGTTATGCCTTTCCCGTCAGGTTTTTCAAGCTGCGCTCCTTTACTTATTAGATACTGCACGGTTTCAAGATGGCCACTGAATGATGCATAGTAGAGAGGTGTCCTCCCATCTTTGTCTCTCTTCTCAATCTGTGCACCTTTGATAACGAGATGCCGAACAACGCTAATGTGACCACTGGATGATGCTTCTAGAAGAGGTGTCCTTCCATTTTTATCACATTTCTCTATCTGGGCACCTTTGCTAAGGAGATACTGAGCAACGTCAAGATGACCATTGGATGATGCGAGATGAAGAGATGTCTTACCGTCCTTCTGATCAGCCTCAATATCAGCCCCTCCACTGATGAGACATTGAACTACATCTAGATGGCCATTGGAAGATGCACAATGAAGTGCCCTCGCACCATTTATTTCCCCCTTTTCAATCTGCGCTCCTTTGCTAACCAGATACTGCACAACTCCAAGATGACAGCATGAAGATGAATAATGAAGAGGTGAATTACAATACCTGTCCTCCTGGTCTACATTTGCTCCATGTAGAACAAGGTATTTTACAATATCCATATGTCCTTCCTGTGAAGCAATATGGATAGGCATCTGTCCTTTGTCATTTGGAAGATGTATGCTGATTTCCCTCGGATCAGCACCTGCTTTCCCATCCATGACAGCCTTCAGATTTTCCAGATTGCCTTCCTTTGTTGCAAGAAACACATGATCCATGGTTTTAGCTGTATCTCCAAATGTTAGTAAGGTTTCAATTCATAAGGTGCCAAACACGGTTGCAAACAACTTCTACTCGACCAGGAATAATCCCTGCCTAGTTTCACCGTAGAAGACGTAGATCACTTATAATGGTGTCCTGAAAATGGCACAATACTGACATTTAATATGGACACTCACGTCGCCAATTTGTTTCGATAGTAAACAGACAAGATACGAATTCATCATCGATATAAAGTTCCAGATAAAGATATGAGGTAAAGAATGCAGGAATATATGGTTAATGAAATTCGTCAACAGACCCTTTTCTCCTCCACAAAAGCACTACATAGGTCTCGAAAGATCAGGATGGCCAATGATTTAAAGAGCATATTAACATCTATGTTTGTCTTCTTCAGTGTTCTTACAAATAGATTCTACTGCAACAGCCTGTAAAACTAGTGATATGTCAAAACCTAGAATTACTGAGTCATTTTAGCGTTGAACTTCATAAAGGCAACAAACACACTGCGATCGTACGATTTATATTTGCTCACTCCCGTCCTGCTTACGATATTGACTCTGTACACAGCGATGAAAACCATAACGATGTGCAACGTCTCAAAGGACATATGGAATGCAAGTACATGTTGATCTTTGATGATGTGTATTGTTCTGTACATCACCAAATTTACAAGCATTTGATTTGAATATGTTTCATCTATTTTTAAATATTTTTTGTAATTATTTTATTTTACCTGCTAAGCCCTGCCCCTAAAAATCCTTTGGAGTCTGATTCTTCACATGACATCATCAGTCAATCATCAGTCACCTAAAACAAACAATAGACACTGGTATGTACCTTTCCTTCAGTTTAGCACCTGCTCACAGTAGCATCGCATGTTTTAATACAATACCAACTCATAAACTCTCAATCACAATAGCAGGTGCTACGTCAGAAATGCTCCAGCATCACAGGAAAAGAAAGGTACTGAAAATCTGTTGTACGAAAACACACGATGATATTGTGAGGAAGTACAAAACAGAGTCAGAGAGACTTACATACCAGTGTCTTTTGTTTGGCTTGTTTTAGGTGACTGATGATTGACTGATGATGTCATGTGAAGAATCAGACTCCAAAGGATTTTTTAGGGGCGGGGCTTAGCAGGTAAAATAAAATAATTACCAAAAATATTTAAAAATATATGACACATATTCAGATCAAATGGTTGTAAATTTTGGGATGTACAGAACAATACACATCATCAAAGATCAACATGTACTTGCATTCCATAGGTCCTTTAACCTCGAAGGTGAACTTGGGCCGTAGGCTACTCATCATGCAAATGGATTGTGTATTGTGAAGAAAAAAAAAATCAAAAAAATCGTCTTCTTCTGAATTCTAGTGAATATTGACAATATTTATAGCCCCTACGATGTCTCCGCACTTCGAAACACCCCCCCCCCCCGCCCCACCCAAAGAAAAAGGGAGGGGGTATCTTGCTTGTAATTGCTTGTAAATTGTAAGCGATAAAATTATGATAATAATAAAACAACAAGGAAAAGTATTGGGTATTGAGGACATAACTCAAATGTCTGCCATCAGCATGATCAGTGCCCCATTTCAATAACGAAGTTCTATAACAAATTTGCTCTCAGCCAATCAAATTCATTGATTTCAGTAGCTTATAACAATGATTGCAACTTATGTTATGAAACAGGGCGCAGATTTGGTCAAAGGCTGAAAACTGTTCTTATAGTCTTATGTGTAATATAAATGTATTTCAACAGTACTCCCCTCCGTGAGTCATTGCCACTATATGCTATATTTCCCTATGCTAATAATAATAAGTAATGGTGGAGCTTCTCTATTTTATTATAGACTGATCATGTTACCAATGTAGACGTCCTAGAAAGAGCCAAATCATCCCGTACATTACTTCAAACTATTGTATCCCGACAAATCCGTTTCTTGGGCCACATACTTCGCAAGAATGCTCCAGAGACAGATGCCCTTACTGGTGCTGTTGACTTACTTCTCTTGGCTCAGTGATGCCACTGGCACAAGGTCCCTTTACATCATACGCCGATGCCAGCAAAGAGGAAAACGTTTTTTGTTAAATAGAATGCAATTATCCGGGGAATTTTATTCTTTCTCAGAATTCGATTACTTCAAACATCAACATTCAAAAGTGTTGAAATATGTAAAACTTCATGTTTGAGCCCTAATGGCAGGTACACAACTTTTTAGAACGTTTCTGTATTATACAGATGAATAACCAAGTCTTATCATTAGTGACCGTACCCTTTAAGGCCTAGTTATTCTCACCATTTCAGCTCCTATTAATATGATTGTTTTGGCCAGGGTCAATGGGCCAAGCAAATATAAAATCTGAATATTTGTATTCAATATTTGTATTTGTATTGGTAGGAATTTATTCTTTGAATGTTTTCGGCGCCTTATAGGGCAGCTGGGCTGAAGCCAGGTACTTCGGCGCTTAGAAACATTGTATTAATATAAAGGTCATGTATAATTATTAGTATAAGGGGGGGGGGGGGGGGACACAAATGCAGGTTTGTCAACTTTTGGAAAAGGTAGACCCGTATTCTTTTGGTCTTGCCAGCTTCACGAAAAGTCGTCCAGGGGAGGGGGGTGGCTATGGGGATCCAGTTTCCCTCCATAATTCTCTGACAAGCATTCTAACAGGGGGGCACAATCGACAAAAGGGCGGATCCTCTATGGTCAAAATGCATACTTTTCTTCCAAAAGAGGGGGGGGGGCACGGGCCGGAAATGCCCTCTCCCCCCCCCCCTGGATCTGCCAATGGATGTTCAATGTGCTCTGTGCTCTATGAAGCAGCTTCAACTAGAGACTGACGATATTTCAGTTTTGCTGCATTCATTTTACAGCTTCACAACAACTCCAGTGAATTGTTCAACAAGTCGTTGTTAGAGCCAGGCAGATATTAGCATCTCAGACAGAGTGGAGCTTGTGTCCAAGGGCGTTAGATACCTGACACTGTAACACATTACTGGAATAACAAAAACCAGATACAGTGGAACCGTACAACAGTGTCTGACACCTGGCAATTTATCACTTTACTAACATCTTGATCTTGTTTTTCGTGCAACGAAGGAAGGTGATAGGCTCTCTTTGCGTGTAAAGGTGCTGTTCCAAGGAAAATCTGCATACACCTCCCAAATCCGGAAGGACTGAAGCCTATTCATATTGCATCGCAAGAAGGACATGTTGATATTGTGAAAAACCTTGTTATTCATGGAGTCAGGGTTGAGGACGCGGATAGGAGGGGGAATTCACCTCTTCATTATGCATCAGCCGCCGGCCATCTTGAAGTAGTGGTCTATCTCGTCAGCAAAGGAGCGCAGATGGAGAAGGCTGATAGGGGTGGCAGTACACCTCTTCACCTTAGTTCATCGAATGGCCATCGGGATGTCGTGCAGTTTCTTCTTAGTAAAGGAGAACGACCTAATAAAGAGTAGACTATGGTGGTATTCCTTGTTAAACTGCATCACAGAACGGTAAACAGCATGTAGTTTAATATAAGGGTATTTCGTCAATGCCAATTCAGAAAAGCATCTTCAGAAATTACGTGACCCAAAGTGCCAATAATTTTTATGATTTCTTCTATTGGAGCATGGCTGTAGAACAAGCATGGGTATTCAGGGGCGATTCAGTGCACTTTTCGTAGCTAAATGAAGGATGGAAAATTATTGCTACAGATAGCTTTATATTGTATCTATAACTTTTGTCATATATTCCTTTAAGTTTTTGTTTGTGATATATGGTATTGTATTGTTATTTTTTATATTTCATGTTCTTAATCGAATTAGATTTTACCAGGTCATATCTTTTGCAATAAATATCATTTTTAGCTGGTTAACATTATTTTTGCTATTGCTTTTACTACAATCTTTCTATAAAACTACAATATGGTGGGTGCTCTATGTAAAAAGAAAGAAAAGCAAAATATTAACACGATTTTATTTTAAAAAGCAACATAATACTGCAAAGTATCTTATCATGTGAGTGTACATTCCCACAAAGCGTGTCATTTTGCAGTTAGGTATTTGTTATATCTGATATATCATCTACATTTATGATAGTTTATTTTTGTTTTTCATTGTTTCACATTTATGATCTGTCTGAAAACCTTTTCGTCATTTCGACATATTTTGTAATTATAAATGCTTTCTCAAACTTCATTTCATTTCTTTTTTAAGATTGAAAAAGAAATCATATTCCGTACTTAAAGTGTAATGATAGGAATTATTCAAACAATGCACAGTACGTGGAAGTATGTCCGCCTGAGGAGGAGGGGGGGGGGGGGATTACGTGTGAACAGAACCCTTGAAGACCCCCGGAAAAAAAGTAAGAAGAAAAAAGTGAGAGAGACAGAGAGGGAGAGATAGATAGAGAAAGAGAGGGGAGATAGAAAGAGAAATAGAGGGAGAGTTAGAGATAGAGACAGAGACAGAGAGATGGAAGCCTGGGCCCATGTGCATAAAAGGCTACTAGGCCTAGTTGGCAACTAAAATGGACTTAAGTTGCTTACTATAACCCTAGATGATTACTAATTGTGATGCATAAAACCCAACTAGATATAGTAACATTCTAAAATTCTGGCAAAAGTTAGAGTTGATCTGGGGTACCTCTAAGTCACTAGATTTGAAATTGAATTTGAATTTATTTTTCACATTTCACAACGAAATATACAAAGGTGTCACGTCTGGACGAAGAATAATTTCTCACATACAGTTCAAGCATATACATAAAGGACAAGTAAGAATAGTAAAATATTCATTAAAGTATACAATGCACAAATCAAGTGTATAATTTAACCAAATATATAAGTCCAACCGAAATAACACAGTGAAATGTGTAGGAAATAACTAAAAAGCAAGGCTTGTAAAGTGAAGTTGGTTCCTACTGAGCTGGAGTGCAACCTAAAGCAATGAATGTATTTTCAAATAATACTTTAACCAAATGCTTAGTAAACTTGAATTCAAATTCTGCAAGTTGTTACTAAAAAAAAATAATAATAATACAGTACCATGTTTGAATTAATGAGCATCTAATCGGTTATTACAGTTGAAGACTAATAAAAACAAAAAATAGTATCAGCTTAAATCTTAAATCTGCCTGAAGCTGATGATGAAAGGTGTGTTTAATTGTACGAATGATGTAATTATGGTTGCAAAGTATAAGTAGTAGATGACAACTCATGGTTGTAGTTGTAACTTTATGTACTAGCTGTAGCAACCTTGTATAGAGAATTTATGAATTTCTACAAAATGTAAGTACTGGCAGTATGCAATTTACAAAGACCCTTAGAAATGAGTTATGCTCATTTGGAATGTGGTTCGAAGCTCAAACACAATAATCTGTCTACAAGCCTATTGTATCTGACATAATCACCTCCTCTCCAGGCCATAGCACCCAAGTCATTTACAAACCAAATTGTCCTAGTATGCAACTAGTAAGCAATGTGCCTAGTGAGGTTTTATGCAACACAATTAGTTGCCAACATCCGTAGGTATAAACTAGGGAATTTAAAATCTTACTAAGCACTAGTTGCCAGCTAAACTAGTAGCCTTTTAGCACATGGGCCCAGGAGTGTCAAATCATAGTAGTAGACGATAAGCAAATATTATTCAATTCTGATGTGTGTTACGAGTTCATTGGTGAATACGACTTAAACACGTGCAATATCATCGTTGTACATATAGGCTGATGCTCGTGATAACAAAGAACACCGAAACAGTCTAGCATAGATGTCAATGTGCTCTATAAAGCATTGACCACCCTAATGCGCAGAGATCTGTGGTAATCTAATGGTTTGAGACAACAAAAAATAATGGAGCATACAATAAAGCATTAACATTTGTGAGTGGCTCTACGACTGCCTCTTGCATCATATCTATTTTAAGTTGGAACTTCATGTCAATAATGATGTGGATGTCGCCTGTTGATAGTCGAAATGAAAACAAACATGGATAAACAAAGGAGCGCTGAAGCCTTTCCATACACATTGTGGGAATCGCGTGGGAACTCGTCAGAGCATGACGGATCGTGGGGGCCAATCGGAATATCATAGCAGAATGTGTCAAAGCGTGATAAAATTACTCTTGCTACTCAATGTACCTTAACGTACGTAGTATAGCGCGGTTAGAGTGACAGAAACGTGATGGATGGTAGTGAAAAGTGAAGGAATCGTGTTTCCAAATTCACCAAGATCCCCTACGATGGCCCATCAAGGTCTGTTAAGCTGAACTATGATACACAGGTTCTATCACGCTCTCCCAAGGCAAAATTTATACGGTCAAAAATATTGTGGCGCTCATCACGATCATCACGATTCCACAAAATATCTCTCAAGATCATTACGATTCGATCCCATGACCCCTACGCTTATCACGATTCTCAAAATCGTGGCCATCGTGGCCTAGTGTAATGAACCAGCGTTACTGTAGAGGCTTTTCTTCTAGGGGAAACAAGTTCCCCTCGTGTCCAGAGATCCGCTAATGTTATTAATGCCGACTTTCCAATAAAACATGGAGAAGTTGGTGGTTTTGATTTGAGTCCGATTTTTATTAATTTATGCCATTCACATTAACAACTATATATTAAGAAAATGACGATCATGTACAAATACAATTGAAGGTATATTGAACTTCAACCTGTTATACCCTTATCAGATTTCTAGCGGAATCAATAATAATTGTTTGAGCAATAAACACTTATCACATAACCAAAATGTCTTGACTCTGTTGTTTATTTACGCTTGTTGTTTTGACAATAATTACGCGCTATGCACTAACTACACCCTCGGTGCATTCTTGTACTTTGTATCATTTCCTGAAGAAGCCTTATAGGCGAAATATTGAACCCTTGTGTCTAATGGAGTATTTTATTCTGTGTCTCTGTCTACTTATTAAACTCCGTCGCAGAACTTTTGAACTATATATATATATATATATATATATATTGTGTAAAATTAACTGTAGTGGAATATAACTGAATATAATTGAATAATATACATGTATATTCAATTTCATGTACATAAATGCTTAAAATCCAGTGTTTAACAATTGCTAATAGATGTATCTGTTCATGTATGTACATCGTTGAAACCTCAGTACTCACTTCAACAAAAATGTACTATCATTAAAAGGAAAAGTATGTGTATTATACACAGTCATTCATGAGGTGGAGAAGGGAAAAAGGCAGAAAGAGAAATAAAGAAATTAAAAGGATATATTAATAATATATATAGAAACTATGTTATAGTACTTCGCTGTATGTCCTTACATACAACTACGATGAGTAATAAGGAAAAGATATGCTTTAGTTATTGATTGGAAAGTATATAATCAATTAAACAAACAAAGGCATAACATAACACTATAGTTTACTCGACAAGACACATCAACGATTACGCTAATCATTATTCCTGTTGTACTGCTAATCAAGAAGAACTCAGTTTTTAATGTTATGCTTTGAAAACTCCGACTCCATGATGTTATAAACTTGTTTCATGACATCCGTGGTGGGCCCGATCAACTCGAGTGCTTGCGCAGTGTCCTGTTTGACATAGCTATCCATGAACACCTTCCGAATCGGCAGCCATTTCATAGCCAGTCGTGCCGCCTGCCGCACGGCGAAGTTCACGTTATTACCCAGGGTCTTGTCGAAAGCTTCGCGGGAGAGCTCCGAGCATTTGCTCTCGTCGTTCCCCGCTGCCAGTTTGAGGAACATCTCAATGAAGAACTCAATGTCGAAGTGCATCTCGTGCAAGGCCGAGATCCGGACAAGCCCCCAGCTTTGGATTTTCTCTTGATGCCGTTTTTTGTCTCGTAGTCAAGCACACACCCTGGACCGTCTGGTAGTTGTCGGCTAGGTTCTTATCGGAGCGGTGGGTCTCCAGGGCTTTGAGGCGGAAACGCATGTCCTTTGAGACAAAAGTGAACAAGGAACCCATCATGTCGTAGAGCCTGGAAATAAGAAATAGAGCATATAGAATATAAACCAAAACTAAAACACAGAACTTGCTTATTTTGTTAGAAATCATTTGCACTTCTGAACATGCCTATGGAGAAGGTGAAATGTATAAAAACATTTGTTTGATCTATTTTGTTATCTTTAACCTCTCAAGTTATCTTGATACTTGTGGAACCCCAAGGAAGAACAGCGGCATTCTGTAAATACTGCTGAATTTGGGTCATCCTCCGTTTTGTAACTCATGTATACGTTGTATTTATGAAATGTATGTGGTTTTCTTTATACTGAAATAAATACAAACAAACAATACTTGATACTTTGAGCACATATGGTTGGAAGATACTAATACAAATGTACATTAAAGTTCCTCTGTCTACAGCTAACCTACGTATATATTAATGAGGACTTAAATATCATAATTACATGGTAAAATATGTCATTTTTGTTGTAGGTGTTTTGAATTTTCTTTTAAAAGCTTGTGGAAACCTATGACAATTAGTATAAAAGGGCTATAGTTATTGTGCAACCAAAAATGACCACTTTACATGCAAATGTATTCCCTAACTTACATGAAACTCAAAGCTCTGATTCGTGAATATGACCTAAAATGTCCCCCCCCCCCCCCCAATTCACTTAAGGTAGTACAATAATCGGAAATGCCAGTAAGATAACAATATGAGCTAGGTCTATCTAAATACAAAATTGGCATCCATTATGATGCTTATAAAAGCATCATTTCGTGTCTACATTTCTCTCACCTATTCTATCCTAATTTAAATCAACCACGACTACTACTGCTGCTAGTACTACTACTACTACTACTACTACTACTACTACTACCACTACCACCACCACCACCACCAATTCTACCACTACCACCACCGCTTCCACAACAGCAACTAACAGCAACTATAACTACCACTACTACTGCTACTACTACTACTACTACTACTACTACTACTTCTTCTTCTACTACTCTACTACTACTACTACTACTACTACTACTCTACTTCTACTACTACTACTACTACTACTACTACTACTAATACTACTAGGCCTACTACTTCTACTTCTACTACTTCTACTACTATTACTACTACTAATACTACTATACTGCCACTACTACTGCTACTACTACTACTACTACTACTACTACTACTACTAATAATAATAAAAAATAACAACAATGATACTATTAATACTACTACTGCTAATACTACTGCCATTACTTCTACTACTACTTCTGCTTCTTCCACCCAGTCATGAACATCACTTCTACTAGTATATACCTCTGCCACAGTGGAATAGATAATACCATGATTATTTCAATTTACCTTGCCACTCCTCGTATCCTTTCATCAGATCTTCAACGATGATTGTCCCATCCTCCTTCTTGGCAGCTTTGAAGCAATCCCTCACCACCTCTATATCCATCTTTTCCGTCATCTTTATGAATTGTTTATTAACCCTTTGCCCACTGCAACTGCCTGTCCCTGTATCCAGCCGATGAAGATGAGAGGATTCCGTAGTCCACAGTTCGAGTTTAATAAAGTTATTCCTCAGTCACAGTTGAAACCACAAGAACTTCGTGTATCTCGGGATAACCGAAATTGATATCTTGCAATTCAAAGCTCAAATGTCGTGATTATCTTTATGTTTGTGTGCATATTGGCTGACTTCTGATACGTTCAAGCAGTCACCTTGACCTGTTCGTTCGCAACTTTTTCAGAGAGAGAGAGAGAGAGAGAGGGGGGGGGGGGGGGGGGGGGGGGGGGGGGGGGGGGGGGGGGGGGGGGGGGTGGGGGGGGGGGGGTGGGGGAGGGTGGGGTGGGGGGGGGAGGGGGGGGTGGGGGGGGGGGGGGGGGGGGGGGGGGGGGGGGGGGGGGGGGGGGGGGGGGTGGGGGGGGGGGGGGGGGGGGGGGGGGGGAGAGACAGAGAGAAAGCTCAAAATCGTGCTCCTCTGAACAAAATAAATGACGAATTGGCGAAAAGGGCACGGACAATCCAGCATTTGATATGCCTCTCTCGCAGACATGTATTACGACTATATCAGGTCAAAAACATGATAAGCAAAACAGACAGAGGACAGTTGGTCTTGGTTCAAGACAACAAAACATATTTAGGTCTCTGAAGACAGAATGACGAAGTCCGTTAAACTTACAAAGTGTGATAACTCGGTCAAATGAGGTAATATTTGCCTTTAAACTAAGGATAAGCGATATTAAATATTAACCCATTGCTTACGGGAACCGGGTGGCCCCTGTATAAAACCTAAAGGAATTAGATAATTTAGTAGTCAACGGGTTAAGAGATATGGATTGAACATGATAGAAAATTATCCGCTCGTCACCATTTTGAGAACGCACTTGATTGTTGAAAATACTCCCATGACTGGAAGGTCTGTTTTCGGGCAATTGAATACAGTGAAGAGGTCACTCAAAACAATGTGTAATTAATCTGAAAAGGGTGCCCCAAGAGGGAAATGTTTTTCAGAATGGTAGATTTATTTCCTTTTTATAATGAACAATATACGCCCATTATCAAAATACGGTAAGCCTTAGGCCCTTTTATATATAAATTTATATCAATTTAACGCTCGAGTTGTTATCACATAGTGATAATTTTAATTCAGTGAGTGATACATCAGTTCATTACGCTATATTTACTTTATTCAGTATATCCACAAACCCGTTAGGACCTTCACCTCAACAACTGAAGTAAAATACACTGGAAGTTAACTGAATCGCAGAATTCATTTTCCTTAAGTATTACATCAAATATAAGTATTTGGGGCCCTTTTTTATTTAATTTCTTTTATCTTTTACAGTACAACATTCATTTTTCGTCTTGAACACAAAGTCAGGCTAAAAAGAAATTTTGGATTCTCAAAAAGACAAATAAGTATAACAAAATAAGAGTAAAGAAGTCTTCACTTACAAATAGTCTGACAGAGCTTATATGTACACAGTTTTCGACATTGTTCAAACATAGCGATATCAAGTTTTTCTTTCTTAACAAGTGTCTGGGGCTGAGTCTAGTAATTGCTGTTAAACAGTTTAATTAAGGAGATAGGGAAACGCGTGTTATCCGGTGAAGTAGCGATCTTTGAACTGTCTAATTATCCATTTATTTCAATGATTGATCTAAACTGATCTTATTCTCCTTCTCCGTTATAAATTGTATGTTAGAGTAGGTATTGTAATGTGTAATCCTTTACTGATCATTATACACAAGCATAAATCGAACTGTAGTTTCATTTATAGCTTTTAGTACTACTTCAATGGAAACGTTTAACCATTCTCTATAGCTAAAGTTGGATAGAAAATTTAAAAAATAGGAATAAATAGAGTGAAAATAGACAAAGAAAGATAAAGACAGAGCAAGAAGAGGAGAGAGAGACAAAGAAGAGAGGGAGGGAGATGGAGAGAAGGGCGGGGGAATAAACAATGATTGATCATACAATAACAATTTGGAGGATGGCCGGGCGATGTCACTATAAGCTATATGAGTGGAGTTCGAATAACAATTAAGATGATTCAGGCAATTATTTATTCATTTCTTCAGGAACACAACTAAACGATAATAGTAATTTAAAAATCAAGAAAAACTAGATTCTTTTCTTTCAGATGTGAATTGGGCTATCATTATCAAAATAGCCATCTGAAGCTAATCCAAATATAGACGTTCAGTGTACGGAGTTCACGATGTATCGTTAACCCGATTACACCCATGAAACAATAACTAATAGTGTTTTAGATAGTTTTACGCCTGTCTTGGTAGCTAAAGAGTTAAATGAACGCCTTGATGAGACCCTTTTATCTTGACAAGTGCGAATTCATGTTCAGTGATAATAATATTCAGGTGAAGAATTTTGATTTGAATTCAATATCTTATTTTTATACAATGGTTTAGCAGCTTGTATTTTTCCAGTACATTATTGATTTTGCTTGTGATTGGTTTTAATGTACTGGACCCCCGTTTTTCCTGACGATTGTGCTGTTGTTGTTTTTTCTTTGGTCAGAGGTTTTTTTTTTATTTGGACCCCCTCTTTCACCAAATCATGCATCCGCCTTGTTGATATAAGATGTCAGAAATGCTCCATAGCTCATTAATATTACATGAAAAAAAAAAAAAAATCAAACATTATTTTCAAAGATTTGTTATATTGTCCCGAGGTCGCAGGGGGTCACTATTCATAATCAAAGATGAGGGTCGCTATTCATAATCGGAGAAGAGGTCGCTATTCATAATCGAAGAAGAGGGTCGCTATTCTTAATCGGAGAAGAGGAGCGCTATTCACAATCGGAGAAGAGGGTCGCTATATTCATAATCGGAAAAGAGGTTAGGGTTAGGATTATTTGTAAAATATTGGAATATGATTTTCATTGTTCCATGAAACACTCAAATGGCCGCTATTCATTCAAGCATTTTGCTTAAGATAGCTGGCCCCTGCATTTCTGTTATTTCTACTTGTTCATTTCGATTTATAATCATGTCTTTAATTCTGTTGTCATTATTTAACTGTCACATTTTTGAATTTGAACAATTATGTTGTATACTATAATTGTAAATTTGTTATTTGATTTGACAATAAATGCAGAAACTCCTGCAAAAAAAAAAAATATGAAAGAATTAAATTAGCAAAGATTTGTTATATTGTCCCGAGGTCGCAGGGGGTCGCTATTCATAATCAAAGAAGAAGGTCGCTATTCACAATCAAAGAAGAGGGTCGCTATCCATAATCGGGGAGGAGGGTCGCTTGTCATAATCGAAGAAGAGGGTCGCTAATCATAATCAAAGAAGAGGTTAGGTTAGGATTATTGTAAAATATTGGAATATGATTTTCATTGTTCCATGAAACACTCAAATATGAAAGAATTAAATTAGCAACCAAAATGATAAATAATTATTGGATGGGAGAAACCCCCCACGGCTGTGTCGAAGCAATATGGGGAGGGCGATGAAACAAATACTCCCCCGGTTTAGCCAGGCGGGCAAAGGGGGGGGCATGCCCCTCCCCCAACTCCCCCCCCCCCCCCTCATTCAACCCCTTAAAAAGGCGAGAGCGAAAAAGCGGGGGAAGTAAGAGAAAAAAGCCTGAAAAGGCGCTACGAAATTTGCTAAAACTTTAAAGTTTTCGCGCTTTGCGCGGGAAGGGGGAAGTAATCTCCCCTGCTCGCATCCACCCCTGATACATAATTATAGTGCAGTATTGCGTCCAATAACTGAAAAGCATCCGGGTGTTGTCTAAATAAATTTCGGCCTAAAAGAAGGTGCTACATGTACGAGCTGCTATCTTATTCTCAAATTTTCTATAAATCGTCAGATCCTCAGGCGGAGCGTGCATGTTGCGCAGCGACTAGTGTGTCCGAAGCCTACGCCCCCACGGGCAACGGGATGATCAGGTTAATGATCACGGTGCCCTCTCGCGGCATAAAAACGTACATAATCTGCGATTGAGTATCCCTTTAATTAATTGTTTACATCATGTATATGATAGATTCAAAGCTAGTTCTAAAACTCAAATCGTGCAGAATGTATCATATTCTTTTAGAATTTATATGTTTCTAAGTCTAATTTTGATAAATTTTCTAGGAATTGTTTTTGCTGGAAATGAGATTAAATTCGATTGAATTGAATTTAGTTCAAAGCAAACATAGAAAATCCATGATACACAGCCCTTATTATAGGGAACTGGCAAGCAGGGTCCGCTTGAACAAAACAAAAAGACAAAACAAAAAAGGGTCCAATTATTTTCTTATTTCTCTTCCTTTTCCTCTCCCCCGTCTTTTTCTCTTTTCTCCTCTTTCATTATTTGCTTTTTTCTCCATCTGATTTGCGGGGCACGTGCCCCATACCCCCTCGTAGTTAGTACTAGTTACGCCCCTGTTTTTGTTTGTTTTTCAATACTTTGCCCCAGTATTATTATGTTAAAGCATATAAAATCGCATTTTCAAATGTTCTGCATACATTTGAAAGAAATATCAACTTTTGGTGGCCTTCCTAAATTCCTTGATTGTTGCTCACTTGTTCCGTCAGTGTTGTGCCCCCATTTGAGAAAGAAGTGAGAAAAGGGACTTTCATCAATGTTCAATATTTAGATCTTGGCCGAAATCGCAGTGGATATTTGCAAATTTTCCTTAGCACACTGAATAAGAAATGACGTTTTTGGCAGATTAAAAATGCCCCCCCCCCCCCCAAAAAAAAAAAAAAAAAAAAAATCGCTTTGCTCCCTAGCTTGTACAATTCGAAGATAACTTGGAGTGGGATATAGGCGTACGAAGGGCTGCGGTCCCTTGAAGATTTTGAGAAGGGCAATATTGGCTCGACTACCACCTCATCACGGGCAGCGAGTTTCTCCAATATCCTCATATTTTGATAGTTTAATACTGGAATACATGTACTTTTTGTACATTTTCACTACAAAATTGTCGAAATTTTTCCTCTCTCGCTTCGCTCGCTCATACATAGAAAAGGGAAACCTGAAATTCGTCCAAAAAACTATAGCCCTCCCAAAATTATACATTTACGCCTATGGGGAGGTCGAAAACGCGTTTTCCCCCCTACCTTTTTGTTGGGGACGACCCCCCCCCCCACTTCCGGCCCCTATGAACGCATCCTAGATCTCAGTTAGGTTTATATGACGTCACAGTTTATGGCAGGTTTCTTCGCAAGAACCACACCCTTCTGGAGAAAACTAGAAGAGAAATATAAAACAAAATCATACAAAATGATGAAGGAAGAAATAAAAGAAAAATACTGAAAACATAAAATAAGGAAAGAGAAGAAGTTGCTAGAATAAGAAAGATAGAATAGAGAAGACGATAAAAGGAAGAAACGAAGAATAAGAGATAGACGAAAGATCAAAAGAGAAGATAAAAGGAGGGTATAAAAGATGAAAGAGGTGAAAGATGAAAACGTCAGGAGAGAAAAAATACAAAATTATGGAAGGATAAAACAAAGAATAACATTTATAAGGGAAAGACAGCAAGAGAAGATAAAGAAAGATCAAAATACAGAAAGAGAAGAATAAAGAAAGATCAAAACAAAAAAGAGCATGAGAGAAGACAACAAGAGACGATGAAGAAATGCCAAAACAAATAATAACATAAGCAAAGAAGGAAAGGAAGAAGAAAATAAAGGGAGACGAAGGGAAGGATGGAAGTAAAGAAGAAGAGGGAAACATAAAGGAAAGATAAAGATAAAATGATACTAAAATAACATGAACAAAGTTAGGGAAAACAAATGCAGAAAGATAAAGCAATATTAAGTTTAGGACAGAAGGAAAGATAAAAGGATGAAAATATGAACGAACATAAAGAAGAGATGTCCTGGGGGTAGTTGTCCGGATACGATATATACATGCATACCCTGCACCGTTTTTTTCCAAGAAGGAGTTCATAAACGACGGTTCTAGTAGTAGTATTTGTATTTTAAATGCTATGGAAGCATGGGTATCAATATCCCAGGAGGGGGAGGATGAGTGATAAATTCCCCAAATAATTCAGGAAGGGGGGGGGGTGGCCTGTAGGATTGGCCTGTATCATCACCCCCCCCCCCGCAAAAAATTCCCCTTCAATAAATAACATGATCAAATAATAAGATTAGGAGGAGGAGGATGACCATAATGATTATTATTAATAGGATCACGATCGATCAACATGGTCATAATTTTTTTTTCTTCTTCTCATTTTCTTCCTTTTCTATTTTAATCTTCCGGAGTTTGCATAATTTATTATTTAATGCATGTATTATTATTTATTATTACATGCATGTAAAATATTATGGTTATTTATTGTTATTATTATGAGAATATATTTGTTTTTGTATTTTACCTTGATTATTGTCAAAATGTTATTTTGAAAAAGAAAGTAATAACAGATTCTTAAAAAACAAAACAAAATAATTTTGGCCATGATTTTTGTTAGAAAATAATGAAATTAAACAAGTTAATAATTAACATGAAACCACATGCAATCAAATGCTCTGAAAGGTGATTTTAACTCAGGGAAATTTGAAAGTCCCAAACGTGGGAGGGCATACTTCATTACCACACGTCAGTGCCGTATATAGATATACGGCACTGCCACACGTCCATGGCCATAAACAGGGGCACACTGTAAGAACGGTAGATGCCAATAAATTGTACGTTACTAAAATCATGTATTATGACAATATTGATATCCCAACCCAACATAAACACAAAAACAAATTTCTTGTAGCAATTTCTAAACCCTTATCGGGACATCTACCCCCCTACAACTAATCTCCATGACAACTACCCCTATACGACAATCCCGCTTGAGAATTGGAACTTGAGATAAAGGCTAAGGATTAGGGTCTCCACAAGAGTTGAGAAACGGGAGGATCTGGATCTGTGTGTGTGTGTGTGTGTGTGTGTGTGTGGGTATGTGGAGGGGGAGGGGTCCTCTCCTCCCACGTATATGTATGATTAGACATCGGGGTTTTTTTAATTAATAAGGCATTGACAAAGCGGCTTTCAAAGGGTGGGGAGCATTGATAAATTAATATAGATCACTTAACACAAAAATAGAGATATATTTGACATAAGCCCAAATTCGTTGTAAGGCTTTCTTCAATACAGTACCATTGGGTTGTCCTTCATCCATTTCCCTTATTTGATTTAACACTTACTGTGCCAAGGGGTTTAGCTCTCTTCCAAATATACCAAAATGTGACCAATGCTTACTTTTCAAATGTCTGCACTTTATTAACCATCTATTATTACACAAGATATTGTGTACAAAACTTGTAAGAAATTTATTACCATTTCATATGATAGCAAACATTACTACTTTTTCGAAATTTATGCATAATAATTTAATTTCCCATTCATTTCATTTATTCTTTTATTCCATTCAAAGAAAAAAATACAATTAACAATAGAGTAAATATATTATACCTAGAATGCGGAGACAGCAAGAAAGAACAAAATGTCTTATAAAGAGCTGCCACCAAATAAAATACGCATTAACATTATTAAATAAGATGAATAGCGACCCTCTTTCCCTATTATGAATCTTTATGTCTTATTATGAATGGCGGTCCTTATGAATAATTACCCTTATGAATAGCGACCATTATGTCTTATTATGAATATCGGTCCTTATGAATACATTTTATTTATGAATAGCGGTCCTTGTGACTAGCGAGCGGACCCCATTTTTAAAGCTACTCTAATTTCATAATTGAATCCGAGATCTTTAAACAAATGACAGCTTGTCCTTTTTAACCCTGTCAGGACCAAAGTCAGCAACACTATGTACAAAGTGAATGGTATTTTAGTCTTGTGGTAACGAGAGGTTAATCCAAACCATGTTCTTGGGTTGACCACTTTGATCTTACTACGAGAGCATTGTCATTGTTGAATTTAACATTGGAAAATACATTTTGAAGAAGAAGAAAGAAAATCATTGAGAAAAAAACAATCGTATCCTCGTCCGGATCCTCGCATCCCATCACCTTCAATGGAAATGGACTGTAATCATTTATATCTTGACCACCAGTGGCCTAACTTATCTCTAATACTGAGCCAAAATATCTCTGACAATATAATGTTATCTTATACCGGGTGAAATTACATTGCTTGTTGTGGTAGCTATTATCAAAGGGAAGTTGAGTTCCGGTAAAGATTACTTACTTCATGTAAGTGTGGACGAATCTCTTAGAAAAGGATGGCTGTTCAAATGCTCTCATACTCGAAATATGAACGTGAAAATGCCACACATTTGTAGTTCAATATACTACACTATACATGTATTTGCAGAGCACACGCCGGAGCACACGACTTCCGCACAGGTCAAACCTTACAGGATCGACTACATGTAATCAACATTTATCATTTTCTTTCACAATGCAATTGCAGGAACAGGGGAGCGTTTCATCAATTGTTTTGTCAGTGATTTTTACCGACAAATTTGCTCTCAGCCAAGCAGATGCAAGGATTTCAGTAAAGCTTATAACAGTTGTCGGTAAAAATCAATCACTGGCAAAATACTTGATGAAACGCTCCCCTGAAGTGAATTGTTTGTAACTGTCACAATAAAGCCTTACTCTCCTTTCTCTGACCCCCCCCCCCCCTCTTCCTGTAGCTCAGCGAGTAAATTAGGTTTACATTAAAAAAGTCATTATTCTCCAATGAAGGTGTCCCACATTGCATTAGTCTCATTCACTGCCCGTTGGTTGGTGCTGTAATCCAGACAGTCCGCGTTGTATACGGATATGCCATACAACTGTTTTTCTTTTGCCATCTTGAAGCGTAGAGTGAGACTAGTCGGTCATCATACCATATTTGGTGAGTTTGTCCAGTTTTGCTGTCCTGAAGGAGAGGAATAATAATAAGAAGAAGAACAAGAAGAACAAGAAGCAAACAAAAAAAAAAGAAGAAAAAAAGAAGAAGCAGAAGAAGCAACAAAAAAAAAAGAAGAAGAAGAAGAAGACGTAAAGTAAAGTAAAGTTTGAATCGCTATTCCTGATTAATAGTGAATTTTCTTTGCAATGAAGAAAAATAAATCAATTAACGACAGGGCCTTTTTTGGGGTTAAATAAAAAAAACAAAGTTATTGAACTACAGGCATCTGCATTTGTTTCTAACTTTGACATTTTATTTTTATCATTCCTGGTGAGCGTTTCATGAAAGGAAGTTGTCAGATATTTTATCCGACAACTGTTATAAGCTACTGAAATCCTTGCATCTGATTGGCTGATAGGAAATTTGTCGGATAAAATATCTGACAAGGCCTTTCATGAAACGCCCCCAGCATTATCAGAGACCATTTGAATCGAGACTATTAAAGATATGAGACATATTAAAAATATATAATTGGACTGAATTCTCGCTACCTCAAATATGCAATTTTCGACGTAGAGGGCAATATTATGCATGGAAATGGTCCGCATCTTCGTTAACTTCACTTCCGGTCCGTATTGAAATACTACGGCTTATGAATAAAATGAGTGCAAAAATGCTTAATTTTTGGATCGCATGACATAAACAAATTTTGAAAATGCAACCAATTGTCTCAATAAATCATGATGGTATCTTTTCAAACGTGTCGGTTAATTCATACTCAAACTCGAGGATTTTTGTAATACCTGTGTACATTTTCAATGCAAAAAGACAAACACTTGTCGACCCAATCGGGATATTGTCAGCACTGCGCATGCGTGGTTTGCATGACAAACGCCATCTGTTGGCGAAATTGCGTATTTGGGGGAGAGAGAATTATAAAACGAAAACTGTACATCTAACCTTGTAATCAAAGTATGGAGATTGGTCTGCACTGCTCCACTTTTTCCCCGAGGTAGAGTTATCAGCTAAAAGGTTCATTATATCACCATACCCTCTTTGTGTCCATGTAAGCATCTTGTAAAGGCAAGTGTCGCTCTGAAATAAATAATAACGATGATAATAATAATCTTAATAATGATAAAGAATCGGTATAATGAAAACAACAACACAAGGACAACAACAACCATAATACTACTACTACTACTACTACTACTAATAATAATGAAAATAATAATGAGAAAAGGGGCCATTGGACATCCTTGAACGTACATGGTTTCGTTTTTATATACAATAGGGTACTATTGAAATCGCCCTAGATCTGATTTATTTTTCTTTGTCTTTGCTATCGTGTTCTTTGTACTTCCTTCAATGAATAACATATTACAGCAATTTTACCTTCCTAATAAGCTAACTCGTAATCAATACATGGTGGAAATGACCCTGAAATGACGCGTATCTGTATTGGTGGACGCGCTCATTGTGTAACATGTAAAACCCTATGGTAAAATCTCACTGTTCCGCGCATCATGGTACACACACTATGAGAGCGTATACAGGTCAATTGTACTCGGTAAAAATGACCTTTATCTGCACATGCGCAAAGTGTAATTACAGACTGGCTTATTTTGATAGCCTACTTTCTTGGTCTAATATATTTTTTCGTTGGCTGTTCGAAACACTTCTAAATAGTACCTTTGTCTTTACTGTGCAGGGAAATCATAGCCGTACCAGGTACGATAAGGACCAGTTTGCTCGGGAGAACACCGGCGTTGAGGAAGTCGTCTACACCTATTAAAATAGTAATTAATAGTAGAGTTTTTACATCAAATTCACGGACAGTCCTGAACACCTCGATGCAAGAAATCCAGTTGCATTTTACTCAATGATTACAGATAAAATGTTGTCGAAACTTAATAATGTAAAGAATTAATATTTACCTTGTTTTAAATTGAAACATTTGAAATATTTTATTTATTTCCGACATACCAGTACACATTCTGAAATTGAGGAAGGCGAAGAAGATGGACACAGAACAAAACTAACTTTAACGTCTTCACAAAACTTCAAGTTGCGAAAATATTATTAGGACCGCCATCCTAAAATAGCTTTTACCGCTACTGGCCGAGCAGTGTCGACAGGAGGCGCATATAATCTTACCTTGTGTTGTTTTATTGAGCGGGGCGTTAGCCATCGCTGTGCCATCGAGTACCAGCTCGTCATACGCCATGATCAAGATGTAGTCGACGATCTCGCCTATGGCCCGGTAATCGTAACATCGCCCAAAGAAGGTACAATTCGCTGACCAAGCAGAATCGAATGTTACCTTTGATAGAGGAACAATGAAAATCCACGTATTAAATGCAAAAACTAAGAAATAAAAGAACTACCAGGCCCCATATTCATTGTAGTCAGAATAGAGATGCAATTTCAAATTACCCATTACTTATTCATTCCTTATTCAAATTGTTATGCGACGTTTCATCTTAGATTATCATTCGGGAAATGTCAGCAGAAGCCGTTAGAAAAATTGCCCCCCCCCCCCCCAAAAAAAAAAAAAAAAAAAAATTACAAAAGATCTAAACGGAAATTTTTTTTACAAAAGATCTAAACGGAATAATTCTGCTTTAGGATAATAGTGATGGTAGTGATCGCTAGAAGCAGAGGCGGTGGAACGTCAGGCTCAGATAATGGAAGTAGGACACATTTGTCCGCCAAACAAAAGGTGCCCCCCCCCCCACACTTCCATTGTCCAAGCCCTACGTTCCGCGCGTCTGACTAGAGTGGAAATACTAGGTACGTTCACACGTAGGGGCGATAACATCGATGCTATCTAGGTTTCGAGACTATTTTTGTCATGACCAGATAGTTTAAGACCAAACACTGTCTGAACGCAGATAGTCACGAGATAGAAGCGAGTTGGAGCTAGGTTGCGAAACTATTCTGGCAGTGAGTTTGGCAGGAGTAAATCTCAGGATCCAGCGACAAAGCATCGATGCTTTGCGGTACACCACCCACCGCGCTTGTGACTATTTGTAATGTGAACGCAAACCGCTGCTTCACTCGCTGCTATCTTTCCTCGCACCTTCGCATGATATGACCCCTGTGCACAAACTCCAATACCAATTATACTCGGGTCACCGTGTGTGGCGCAGTAATTATTGTTTTGGCAGCGAGTGAGCGATGAATAGTCACGAGTGGGTGATAGAAGCAAGTCGATCATGGCCTGTCTGAACCTACTGGAAATAGTTTCGATGCTAACATAGCATCGATGCTATGTACTACGTATAAACATAACTAATATCGTAATATTGAGGACAATGACGTCGAAGGTAAGGACATTGATGATCATGATTCCAACTCTAATCATAAATCATAAACATGATACCTGTTTTAAGGATTCTTTTCACTTTTGGCCAATAAAAACAAATAATGCAATAGAATCAGTACGATATAATTTCCGTTGATTTGGAACTCAATCCCCAAATATATTTTTAATTGCAATACAATCACTTCTTTCAAAAGAAAAGTTGAAGCAATTTCTTTCCCTTAAATATGTATAGTAATTGTTTTTCTTTTCCGAATATTCTGTGTTGTCTATATTTGTGTTATATTTTTTATTTGTTTTTTTTTAATTTGTTGTCTATACCATTTCCGCGATATTTTATGAATACATGTATACGTTAGGGAATTATGCTTGTACAAGGCCCAAGGGCTTTATTTATGTAGTTCCCCAATTCATTTTGTAATTTCGTTTATGACTTATTTTGTATTTGTTTTGAATGTACCTCTTAATCGAGAATGAAATAAATGAGATTGAAATGAACTATATAACGAGGATGGTGATGATTATGATGATGATTATGATGATGATGAAAACCGATAAAAGGGGGAAGGTAACACATGTAGTATGCAATTATCAATTATGTAGGATTGCAGCCACGATAGAAACTACAATAATACCTAATTGTCAAGGTTAAAACACTTACTGTGGAGTATGGCAAAGCTTTTTAAAGGCATCCCTGACCTGCCTAACCATGTCTGTTAGGATGTGAGCCTGTGATGTTAGCAAGGGATACTCAAAGTCTATGTTATAGCCATCTGTGTGGTTGCCAACAGCCGACTGCACGGTGTGCTCTACCCAGGCGTTGCGGGCGCTTTCGTTGAAAAGAGTCGGTATGGAAAAAGCTCCTGCATGTTTGAATCATTGGGAACGATGGGTTAATTATGTTGAAAGTCATTCCTACTTCTGAGGATGAAGAAACTTTCACCGCATGATAAATATTGCAAATATATGAATAATATCTGTCAAACCAAAGCGTTAGAAAATGTCATTTTAAAAGCTGAGAAGTGCGCAAAAGCGACAAGGAAATCCCCTTAGTTGTCCCGATTCATACTCGAAGAAGCGTTATTAGTTTAACCGTAGAAAAAAATGAGCCTCCTATTTCATTTTTTTTAAAATTTTGTAAAGATAAGCTATATAATTACAGTTCCCAATACAAAAATATTCAGAATTTGGTGTATTTCTAATTTTTGGACTATTTTTACTTTAAATAAGATGTCGACGTAATAATAATCAGCGTTAACGCTGTACAGTGCAGATTCATGACGGCGTAATTTTAACTCGTTTGGGCTTGTTTGGCTTATGTCGAAGTGAGTATAAGCAGCCTTAAAATAGATATTCAAAGAAAATCACAAATATGGCAATTAATGTATCACTAGAAACTGGGAAGCTTACAGATGGCAATCGTATAAAGTTTATGTCAACTGCGTATCTGGTGATTATAAAAACAACACAAATAAAAGCTCTTCTCAGCATCTGGAATATCCGAGGATTCGCCAGAAATATAGCGATGTTTTGATGTCGTCACACTCGGGATCGATCCTGCTTAAGCAGACGACGTCCTATAATGAATGAACGTAATTGCAATGCAATTATTTATCAAATTATAAAGAGTTTGGTATATTTAAACATGACCTTAATTCACACCATTATGAAGGGAAAGTGAAAACTGATTCTGATAGCTAAAACCGTTTGATTGTAAATACATAGGAGAAGGGTCAATGATCAATGAAATAAACCCCACTTTCAAATTGAAAAGCCTCCGATAATAGCAGGATGGTATTCGTTCCCTCTTGAAACGCCGAACATGCCCCGGTGCAAACAGCTGAAAATACAATGGCGTCTTATTTTGTTTACAAGTGACTGATTCCTTTATTTTTTTAACGCTGCATTTTCATCAAAATAATACCATACACGAAGTTAAGAGTGAGGCAACAGACTAACATTAAGACTGACGCTAGTGAAGGAAGAGAAATAAGTGAAGAGGAGATGACAAAATAGGCTCTGAAAAATGTGTAAGATGTTATGGGACATCGTCTGCTTAGACAGGACTGGTACAGGGTGTGTCGTCACATATCTCAGCAGCGTTCGAGGAGCTCTTCAGCTGCTATATCGGGGGCTGTATTTTACCGTTTTATAATTGATAATAATCATTACTTCAAATGTTTCCAAGCGTTGAATTTGGATAACCTTGTTTAATTTATGCCATCTATGCAATAATAAGTATTAAGGCAATATTTAAAATCATTAACGTTCTACTTTAAACTCACCCCACACAACGATCCTCACACCCTTGGAGTGGGCGTGGCACATCACCTGAGGGTCGAAACCATCTTGTACCGCCACTGTGGTGATGTTGTCCCAGAAATAATCTTTCCAGTTGGCTCCATTGGTAGAGAATATATGAACCTGTAAACAAAAGTGATATGTTTTATTGATATGACGTCATCAGAAAGACCAGCTGTAGTTAGAAAATGTAAAAGGGGCGGGGTCGGCAAAATGTTGAGAGCTCTTAGTGAAAAAAGAAGAAGGGGGGGGGGGGGGAGGACCTGGGGTTGGCTTATGGTACTTGGTTAGTTGTAGTGGAGTCATAATCACGTATTGACAGAAACCAATATTGCCCACTTAAGTTAAACCAAAGACTTTATTATTTAGAAATTATCTTATTGATGTGTAGGCCTACTAATGGCGACAATGTAAAAATCATGCAGCTTTGGGACATATTTAAATCTTTAGCAGTAGGCCGTGTAATTAATTAGTAATTGTGGTTGTAGTAGTAGTAATAGTAGTATCATTATTATTAATTGTTTTTATATAGTATTATGTAGTATCAATATTAGTACTAGCAGCAGTATAGTATATAGTAGCAGCAACAGCAGCAGCAGCAGTAGTAGTAGTAGTAGTACATGTAGTAGCATTGGCGGATCCAGGGGGCACTTCCGGCCCGTGGCCCCAACCCCCGCTTTTGGAAGAAAAGTATGCATTTTGACCATAGACGATCCGCCATTTTCTCGATTGTGCCCCCTTTAGAATGAAGACTTTTTTGCTTGTCAGGGAAACTGGACCCCCCCCCCCCCCCCCCCCCCCCCCCCACTGAGCGAATTTTGAAGGTCTGGCGACAAAAAAAATTGTCGCCACCCCCACCCCCCACTGAGCGACTTTTTGAGAAGCTGGCGAAACCCCCAAAATACGGGTCTACCTTTTCCAAAAGTTGACAAACCTGCATTTGTGTGCCCCCCCCCCCCCCCCCCCCCTTATACTCAATCCTGGATCCGCCCCTGGTAGTAGTATAAATAGCAGAATACTACTATGGAAACGAGAGAAACCACCCACAGAGATAAAACAATTCATGCATGTCTATAGAAACTAATTCCATTTCAATTTCAGTTTTAAATTCCGTTATTCTCTTGAAACTCACACACAGGTTTGGGAATACACACTCTCCTATTATATTATAAGCAATTTCAGCAGTATAGACGTATGTGTAGTTTAACTCACACATGACTGTATGCGAGGTTATTTGTGGTGTACTATCATTGTTATCTAGGCTATGTAAGATTGTATAACGGGATCACATGCAGCTAGTTTTTAAAGATGCATGAAAAAGGGTTAAAATGATTCAAGTCCTTCATCAACTCACCTCTTTCTTAGGGGTAGTCCTAATAGGATCACACAGCGCAGGAACGGAACAAGGACAAGGCGCCGGACTTTCATAATAAAATCCACTAGCAAGACACGATAAACCAAGGATAGCAACCATACACCAAATCACCATACGTGGGACGAGAAAGAAGAATGCCATCATACTCGGGTGGGATTTCCCCGTTAGTAAGTGTCAGTATTCTGATGAATAGGCTACCAGCAATGTAACTTGAGTAAAGCGTGTCCGTAAAAATGAAGTCTCTTGCGGAACTACATGTAAACTATATATTAAATGCTACAAGAATATGAGTTCATCGAATTATTGCCTATTGACAAACAATCGGCGTATTGGACTGTTAGGATTTAATGAGCACCATTGGAGGATCCTGGAGGGGGGGGGGGGGGGGGGCTCTTCTGGCCCGTGCCCCCCCCCCCTCCCCCCTTTGGAAGAAAAGTATGCATTTTCACCATAAAGGATCCGCCATTTTGTCGATTGTGCCCCCTCCCCTTTTAGAATGAAAACTTTTTTTTTTTAATTTTTTTTTTTACTTGTCAGGGAATGGAGGGAAACTGGAACCCCTATAACCTCCCCCCCCCCCCCCCCCCCTACTCAGCGAATTCTGGACGTCTGGCGGGACAAAAAAGTTTGTCGAACTTGATTCAAGTGGCAATGTGCCAGGGAAAGAATGAATAGATAAATTAATAGAATAGCCCCCGCTCCCCATCCACCCCTCCCCCAACTGATCTACGTTCTTGTAAAAGCGAGGAAGCACATTTACAAAATCATATATACTATATCCTTTATTGGGGCAGCAATATTAACAAGAGGCTGATTAAACTTACATGATAGCGAGCAAAGCAACGAGAATATATATATATATATATATATATATATATATATATATTAACCATTTGAAAACTCTATTTTAAACGATATCCCATACGGAGGTGTGAAATTACGAGATCCTAGAGCGTCATATGCGAGGTAGCGAAGCGTCGACCAATCTTTAGAGAATTTTGCATTTTAAACCCAAACAAAAAAATATATATATTTCTAATGCATGTACCCTGTGGATTACTGGCGCATAATCCTTAATGATCATGATTTTTCCCCCTTCTCTTCCCCCCTAACATTTTGCTTTCCCTTCAAGTGCCGCCAGGACACGTGCACCGCCCCCCCCCCCCCCCCCCCCGCCTCCGTAGATACGCCACAGTCTCACAGAAAAATAAAGCCCGGGGCGATGTCGCCGGCGCATTATGGCGGGCACCATTTTTGCACCATTTTTGCCCACTTGACAATTAATTTGATGGGATTATGAAGATGACATTGCCGTGTTATCAGGAAGCTTTAAGGCCACGCTCGTTATCATTAATTTGATGAATAAGCTCTAATTAGTTTACTCAGACAATCTTTGATCATGTTCTTGTCTGTGATTCGACATGGGTATTGCTTTTAAAAATAGATTGTCTAGATGCTATACGTAATTTTTTATTTGGTAGGAAATTATAATTGTGTATAATGATGTTGATCAAGTAATCAATGAACCACTGAAGCAATTTCAATCGATGAATCAATCAATCCATCACAAATACAGCGGAAAATTTAATCAGGAAATCAACCATCACAAATAATTTGGAAAAAAAGTAAATCAGTCGGTCAATCAAACATGAAATGAATACATTTTTTTATGAGTCAGTTACTGACACAACAGTTTGACAATAATGAAAGAAAATAAAATTTGTTTTCACAGATAGCATGCATGGTAGGGAGTGAAAATTATCTTACAAGTATTTGTACTGCACTCGGTAAATCTCACTCCATCGGAAGTGTTTACTTGTCTCCGATAGGTTATGATATTATCATTTCAAGTGAACTGGTAAATGTCAAAGTTTAATTCATTGTTCAGTTGTGATCATCCTCTTTATAAGCCGCGTTTTCAGTTCTATCTTGAATGAACTTTTTTGTAAATGGGCCACAGACTATTTTTCTCGCAGATTAACATAATTGTTCGAGAAACTCTATTTGAAAATTGTATCCTTATTAAACAAAATTAATGATTATTCATTATGGCAAATAATTTTTATATAATATATTCATTTTATTTATTTCCCATTCTTCTTGAATTTTTAGGCTCAGTAAGAACTCTACTTACGAATGACAGTTTACTTTCAGTGATGCATTTATTTTAAATAATGGTAATTTCAACAAAATTGAATTTTGAGGATCGAATTAATTCTAAATATATCATAATGGCATTGCCAATGACTGTAATTATGATTGATAATATTTATAGCGGCTAGTCACACTTTGCTGTGAATGATTTTTTTTTCTCAGGAGGAACCGTGTAACAGCAAGACTATATCAAGGGGAAATATCTCCAAAATGATACGGCATTAATTAGCCTAGTAGTTATCACAAGAAAATAAAGCCGTGTAAACACGGCTTTTACTAGCCTAATATTCCTCTAATGTGACATGCTACCTTAATACTTCAGAAGGACTGCACTCACTGCAAACCTAATCAGGGTTACTGAAATAATGCCCGTGTAGACATGGCGCTAGCATAATATTTATTCACTGTGATGTGCTACCCTGATATTTTACAAGCACCATATGGACAAAAAACTTTATTAGGATCACAAGAAAATATCTCCGTTATAGCCGAATGTTTATCTACTGTGCGTGGCCATCATTATTTTACAAGCACTGTATGAACAGCACACCTAATTAAGACCACGGTAAAATATATTCGTCTAGACACGACCGTGGCATAATATTCGTACATTTTGAGAATGCTATTCTGATATTTCTCAATCACCATTATATTCACCAGAAATATCGCCATATAGACACTGCTTTTACTAGCCTAATATTCATCTCTTGTGATACTTCACAAACATCGTATGGACAGCGAAGCTGAGTAGGGTCATCATTAGTCTGCAAGCACAGACCCTAATTTGACACTTTATCATTAAATCAGTGTGTCTTGAGAGAAGCCTAATTCAGCTACCTCCTGTGTCGGGAGCAGCTACAGTACATGACCTATGATAGTCTTACAGCGCAAACTCTCTACTGACCAGGGTTTGTGCCTACAAACTAGATCATCATGATCATGGCAAACAAGACAAGGCCATAGCCAAGCCTGATATCATTCTGAAATGCTTTCCTATCACAAGCACCGAATGAACACAACACCTCTTTATGATCAAGAGAAAAATCCGTCTGGACACGGCCTTCTTTAAATATTGTGAGATGCTACCGTGACATTTCACAAGGACCGTATGGTGCTAGGATCACCATTTTAAACTTACGCGCTAAGACTGATGGCCCAGATTTGGAGTTGTTTGAGCAACTACACAAAAACTTATCTGAAATCATGAACGACACTATAAACTATCTGCCTCAAAGCCAAAACGATTCCAAATCTAGGTCATTAGTCACTATCATCATTTGATAGAAGTGGAATAATATGATATCCTATTCAACACGTTTGATTTCAATTTGTTCTTTTCGCTATCAGAACAAAAGGGTATCGTTAAGTTCGCATTAATTAGTATTAGAAAAGGGGGCGGGGCATATATCATTGAAACATCAAATCACTGTGGTTCTCTTCCATCTCGTCATCATATATCGGCTTAACCTTTTATCATTTGAAAACAAACACGGGTTATCTTATCAAGTATACTAGCTAGTATCAATTCTACTTGGTATCTTCTTGAGTTAGTTATACCCTGGATAATTTCGGGTACGTACCATTTGGCAGCGTGCAGTGGTCTGGACCAGGCGTGTTTGAGGACTTGCTGATCCCTCGTAGGTCGATGTTTGAAATCTTCATCTTCATCTTCATCTCCAAACTCAGGTAAGTAACGGGAACATCTTTTATTGTTATTTACTCTCCAACTAAAATATTGAACTACTTTCCCTATGTTTTAATTGATTATCGATTCTATGATTGAATTTATCATAATGAATTTAATCTTATATAATGGAAACATGTTTTTTTTTTTGGAAATATTAGAATATTCTGTATTTATATAGCGGCTAATGCATCTACGATGTCTCTATGCATGCTAAGCACTTTACAAGCATATTATTACCCTGGTCATCGGATTCATGGCTTGCTCGCACACAATGTATGCACCTTCTCCACTCCATGTGGAGCATTCCAGCCAGGCGCCTTTTGCAGACGCCCTCGATGATGATCAATCCACAGTGACTTTCGCTTCCTACCGGGTACCCATTAACACTTGGGCGGAGATGAGCAATGTAGATGAAATGCCTTGCGCAAGGACATAAGTGCCGTTCTCCGACTCCTCTATAAGCCCTCGCTAATATGTAATTGCTAGTTTGTTCAAAATTTCATGATGGTATTGGGTATTTATCATCAGTTCTTAATTTCCCCCTTTCAGAATAACTTATTCGTAATAGTTTAATAATCCTACCGAAGAGGATCGAAGCCAGGACAAAAAAGGAAAGAGGATAATGGGTTCTTGTAAAAGTGTCTATGAAATATGTTTTTTTTTGGCACTCCTGGCATTGGCATTCTACCAGCAACCCAAATACTGCACCGGCCTGGATCTGAAGCGGGGGCGGGGGGGGGGGGGACCTTTTGTCCGCCAAACAATAGGTGCCCCCGACTTCCACTGTCCGAGCCCGACGTTCCGCCGCGCCTGATTTGGGGGGGGGGGGGTAGTTGTCTTCGGTAGTTGTCCTGGGGTAGTTGTCCGGGGTATTTATTTATTTTTTTATTTTTTATTTTTTATTTATTTATTTATTTATTTTTATTTTCATTATTTTTTTTTTTTGTTTTTTTTTTTTTTGGGGGGGGGGGGGGGGGGGGGGGTAATTATCCGGGGGTTTTTGTTCGAGGTAGTTGTTCTGGAGTTCAACGCTCCAGGGTAGTTAGTGGGGGAAGGGGGGGGGGGGGGGATTCGTCGACCCAGAGTAGTTGTCTCAAAAATAGTTATCCCTGTGTAGTTTTCCCAGGGTAGTTGTCTCTGGAAGTTGTTTTGAGGGTTTATGCACGCTTGGGCTAAAACCACTTGGTCTAATCTCCAGATGGGCTACCTTCGTTCGGACTAAACCCTTTTGGTCCACTCTTCATTTGGTCTAATTTGGACTTTGTCTTATAACCAGAAGGTCTAATGACCACTTGGGCTAATTATCACTTTGTCTAATTACCATTTGGTCTACTTTATTTTGTTGTCACTTGGTCTACTACCAGTTCGTCTAATGTCAGTTTGTCAAATTCCAGGTCAGTCTAAAACTAGTTGGTCTACAGGCATTTCGTCTAAAATGCAGTTGGTCTAGTATCCATTTAGTCTAATTGTCATTTGGTCTAAATGCCAATTTGTCTAAACATCACTTTGTATGATTATCACTAAGGCTGATTGCCTGTTGGGCTATTCCCTTTTCGTCTACGCACCTACCAACAACACTATGCGTCATTTTGTTGGCCGTCCCTGTAAGAAAAAAAAATCAGCTAAATGTAAAAGTCAATTACCAAGGTTTGAAAAAGTTTGACAGCTATCAAAACATATTATGACATGGAAAAATATATATTGGCTGCATATTTTGTTATTGTGGTATACTCTATTGTTTAAGTATTTACATGACAATTCATGGAAATTATATATATATATATATGTACGATCTTTTGTAAAAATTGTTATTGGTGATGGATAAAAGAACTCTGTAGAAGGGTAAAAATATACTTGAATAAAACAAAAATTTCTGCTTGGTCACTTCGCTTCCTCGCATAACATAATTTGACATAATTTGATGATAATAATAATAATGATAATAATGATAATAATAATAATAATAATAATAATAATAATAATAATAATAAGAGTTGCATATACTCTTCTTTCTGCTTCTTTCTTCTTCTTTTTTCTTTTTTCTTCTCTCTCTCTCTCTATCTTATAGGTCACTTGAAAAATCATATCCTTAACATTTAATGCGTGTTAAGTTCAATGTAGGGGTACAGCAACGTATTAAAACGCCACTTTCCATTCTTGTCTTCACCCTTTTTAATTAAGTTCCCCCTTTTCCAAAAACGGTACCCAGTTCGTGGAAACCCCAAGTGTGTTGGTCGTATTGCCTCTCCTATGAAAATATAGCTATTATTGACTACTTGCACAAACATAATTACGTCGGATATTAAATAAGAAACATGAATAACAGATTATCAACCCAACAAACATAATTTGAAGTGCAATACAAAATCAGGTTCTTCTACTTTTAAAGTCATGAAAGGAAGAGAAGACCTATGATTGTTTTAATTACTAAAAAATAATACTAAATAATTGATTTTAATATATTAGATAATTTATATATAAAATGTAGGGATATTGATTGACTTGATATAAGCAGCAGCGAGGTGAATAACTCTTCTAATGCACATTTACGTATAGATGACTTCTTTGAAGTTTCATTTTTTAAAGTTTCATTTCCCTTTCCTTTCTCAACCTGCTAGGCCTACTAAATGGCCAGAAGAATAAATAGTAATTAGACCAAATGGTCATTAGACTATATGAAAATTAGACCAAATGATAAGTATCCTAACTGGTTATTAGACGAATTGGATATTAGGCCAAATGGTCATTAGACCATATGACAATTAGACTAAATGATAAGTAGCCCAACTGGACATTAGACTAAAAGGAATTGGACCAAATGATAGGTAGACCATATGGTATTAGCCAAAGTAGGTGTAGCCCAAATGGATATGAGACCATGTGGCTTGTAGACAAAATGACGGATAGACTATTTGGAAATAGACGAAGTGAAATTTAGCCGAAGTGAAAATTAGCCCAAATGGGTTTTAGACTAAATGGGGTTGGCCAAACTGTGACTGTGGGGCAAACTTATATTTTCACTACAATAAACTTGACTATTAGACGAATTGGTTATTATGCCAAACGGAAATTAGACGAAATGGTTAGTAGACAAACTGGTTGTAGACAAAATGAAGTTAGACCACGTGGAGTTCGACGAACTGATGATTAGACCAAGTGGTGGTAGACCAAGCGACAGTGTACCGTTTTGAGGTAGATGTCCCAGGGTATTGCCCGGGGGGGGGGGGGGGGGGGTCCGGGTTGACTGGTGATCGTTCCAGGGTAGTTGACTGGGGTACTTATCGGAAGGAGCCGTCCAAGAGTAGTTATTTTAGCCTATTCATGTAAGAGCTTGATGTCCTGGGGTATATTCTTCGGACAGTCAACCAACTTCACTCTTAGAAATATTGGGCAAAATTTTACCCAAATTTTACCCAACATGAGGGTCCTTATGAGTCCGACCAACTTTTGGGTAAACTTTACCAATTTCATTCTTATTTTTGACCAATGTTGGGTAAATGCATGTAAAAGTTGAGCAAGATTTAACCAACCTATGCCCAATCTTCATTTACCCAGTGGCATTTACCCAACATTTCTAAGAGTGTTTATTTGCACGAAACACGGATATTTCGAAACATTTACAAAGACGTGTCACAACATTTTGGATGATATCTCGTTGCACGAAACTAAGCACATTTCTGCCTATTGGTATTGATAATAATGCTAAAATAGAATACTACATCCTGCATTTCCTCATGCTTTATATATCAAACAGTGCATTCACCAGATACATGCAAAACAATCTTTGTTTTGTTGTATAGTATCATAATACATTTCCTTGTATTCAAACCCAATGGGACAACGGGTATTTGAGCAATAGGCTTATTTTTGTACCTGTACTTGTAAGATATATTTCATAATGCAATACTCTCGAATTGATTTACAAGAAGCTGTTATTTATTTTAGAATAAGATAAGGAATTTTAATATCAGTAATCGTAACATAAGCAGAATTGAGAACTTAATTTGACCGCTTTCCCATCCCTCCTCTTTATTTCCAATTAAAGGGTTTCATCTATTCGTTTTTCTGTACTTGGTCTGATTTTATTTGAACATTTATGTTGTTGTCCTTGATTCTCCCCTCTCCTCTACATTGCCCTTTGTCCCCATGACCTCTCTAATACCTCAGTCACACTGCCAGACTGACTCCATACCGATTCCAAACCCACATATTCTTGACCTTCTGGGCCTCGTTTCATAAAGCCTGTTAACACCACATTTCTAAGACAAATCTGCTCTTAGCCAAGCAGATACAAGAATTTCAGTAGCTTATAACAGCTATTGCCCCGGAGTACTGTATTTTCCCGGCCTGTTGTCAGTTGGGCGTCGGTCTTGTAGTTGCGACTCAGGCATAATCCTGTGTCTGCCAAACACTAGCAAACACTAGCGTAGAAAGACTATTTGAAAGGGGGGGGGGGGGGGGGGCTGGGGTGGAGGGGAGTCTTGACCCTCACCCTAACTTCCGTCGATGACTTGTTTTAGCAGATGAACAAGGGTGGCAGTGGGGCAATGCACCCTTGCACCCCCCTCGGTCAAGTGTCTATGTTATCTGTTATCTTATTTCCCCCCTTATTCATCAACAGAACTAAGTTCAGGTCTTTTTAAACATGTCAGCCAAAATGGATATCACCGTTGTTAAGGACGCCTTTACTGCCGCCAAGTCGGCCAGTGGAGATGTGGATTTTGAACCGTTCCTGAAGGGATATGAAGAGATAGCAAGGTAGGTTATTCGTAATCATTTTCGTGTCCTCCCTTTTTTTTCTTCTTCTTTTTCCTCTTCTTCTTAGAACTGCTTCTCTTTCTTCTTCTTCTTCTTCTTCTTCTTCTGCTTCACTTTCTTCATACCATTCTCTTTTATCCAGCTTAGCTTGATTCTAATGAGAATTAAACGAATTTCTCCTTATAAGCGTACACCCTGTATTCAGCAATACCCTAATCCCAAAGGTAACACCAATCAGTGCCTTGGGCCTAGCTAGCCTACCTTTGTGAGTCTTTGGCCGTGTCACATAAAGCAATTATGTAGGGTCATGTATTGGGTGCGGTGCAGTCCACATTCTTAGCGATTCAAACATTGAGCTCCGCGTTACCACTCTTTTACCTTCAAACTAACAAGCAATTTTGATAAAGTTAAGCCTGAATCATGTGACGCTGGAATAAATTTTTGATGACAAAAGTCATATACTAATCTCACATATTAATTTTTTTTTTTACCGAGAATTCCGAGGGATATTATATTATCTTTTCCCATACTGAACTAGGTTGTACGACAGTATGGGCCAGGTATTCCACTTTGCCTCCAAGGACATGCGATCACGGGCCAAAGCAGTCAACAACCTAACCAAAGAAGACGGTTCAGTCTACACCGCGGTCGTCAAGGCTCTCGACCACGAGAAGGCTCAAGGGATCAAAAAGAAGACCAAGGGCGGCGCCACGGCTGCTTCCAAGGTCCTTCTCGAAATGCACTGGGATGTCGCTTTCTTCATCCTTATCCTGAAGGTAATTGGTATTTAAATATGATAGAGGGAGAGAGAAAAAGAGACAAGTAGAGGAAGGTAGAAAGACAGAGAGAGAGAAGGATGGGAGACGGGAGAAGAGGAGAAGGGCATAGATTAAGAGACCCACAAATAGATCGTATGATGAAGAGGGACAGAGATAGACAATGAGAGACAAAGGGAGGCAGATTGAGAGAAAGAAATAGACGTGCGTGTATGTTTTTGCCTGTGTGTCTGTATGGGCGTGTTTAGCCGTATGTCATGAAAACAATGGTCCTCGGAAGCCGGACAATAGTCCTCGAACGTCGAACAATGAATTTGTGCCTTATTCCGTCGACTGTCCGAGGACGGAGGAACAATAGAGGAACAATACTTGTCCTCGGAAGTAAAGCTACGTAAAGCTGTGTGTGTGTGTGTGTGGGGGGGGGGGGTGAGCTGTAGACCCCGAGAATATTGAAAACACAACTATTCAAGCGATCAGCATTTTCCTGTAGTTGAAATTTTTATATTTAATTGAATTATACTTTTGGGGCAAACTTATATTTTCACTACAATAAACTTGAAATATGACATTCGGGCAAAAGACGTCAGCCTCAATGGCACAAAATAAATATTAGTAATGCAAATGGTTATTTCCTTTCAAATCTTTAAGAGAATGGGTGAAGCCCAGGACGACTCAAAGATGTCTCAGATAGCAAGGAAGGCATATGATGATTCGCTTGCTCCTCACAACGCCTTGCCTATCAGAACCGCAGCACGCCTGGCCTGCAAGACTCTGCCAATCAGAAAGGACTACGTTGACAAGTAAGTCTCTTGTCCTGTGTCCACTAGGGATTTATGGGAAGCAGGGGGGGGGGGGGGGGGGGGGGGTCATGGGACAACCGACCTGTGATTTATTTATTTATTCATTTATTTCTTGTTTTATTTTTCATTTATTTGCATGCACCTTTTTTTAGATACAATTTTTTCATCCCCCCTGATGCAATAGATGGTATAAAAGTGATGTAATAATCACGCGTTAATTTGGGGGAATGTAGCATTGTTGAGTGCCCTTAATACAGACTGGCAAACAACCGTTTTTAAGGAGAATTTATGACCTCTGTCATGTCTGTTAAGTAGGCAAGGCTCTGTAGAAATGTCGTACGGGAATTATAGCGATGTACCAGGGCCAAAACCTACAACCTCCCTATTCACAGTATTAGTGTTTGAACCACTCTCCTACAACACCTCTACATTTTCTCTGCGTTCTACTTTTGCGTGGCAGGTACATTAAACAAAACACCGCAGAGGCCATTGCTCTCCTCCCCGCAACGGTGGGGGCGCTCAAGGCCATCCACTCAATCATGGAAGCGGCTTTCATCAAGAATGATCTCATGAAAGAAGCAGAGGCAGAAGCAGCGAGGAATAAAGCCGAGGACGCAGCACAGCCAGATGTGTAGTAGCTTTGAAGAAAAGAGGGGCAACCCACGAACCTTGCGGAACACCTTAATAAATATATTGTGCAATGCTATTACAGATCAAAACTCAAAGCTAATCTGGTAATGTAAACGCATATTATGCATGATCGACCGTTTTGTAATTACAAATTCGCTTAATTTTGATCAGTTAAATATATACACAACTGATTAAAATTCTCAAAAGTTGATAATCATGCAGATTGATAAGGCTGAGGGAGACAAGGCTTATTAAAAATTCGAGTTTTCTGTTCGTTACTAGAAATCAAGATAACCTTTGAAGAAAGATTTCAGCTAAGTCATTTTATATAAAACCTATAAACAAAAACAATGAAGGGTTGATAATTTCATCATCACTATTGTATTATTGCTTCCAAACATTTTTATTATGTAATTTTTTTTTTTTACTTTGAGGATGAATGTATCTAATATCATTTTATTTTGAAAACTTTCTGTTTCTGTCTCCCACTCTCAGTCTCTATTTCCGCCCCCTCCTCATTTCATTCTCATTCTCTTACCCTCTCCTTAAGATTGTGTACCGTATTTACTTGCATAACAAATCATTACGCTATTGAATATAATCATGGATATCACCTGTCTATGTTTTCACTGAAGCAAGGAAGAGAAGCACGGATTCAAGAGGCGATTACCTGAAAAAACAAAGAATTTGAGTCCTTCTTTACTTTATTTTATTTTAAAGATTATATAACTTTATTCTGAATACTTGTGTTGGCCGTAACAAGAATTAAAATGTATGTGTTACTATTCAATCTTAATTAACTAATGATTTAATCTGTAACACAATAATCTTTGTTTTTATTACGCGAGCAAGTATATTTTACTTTTTAAAAATCATGATTTGTTAGTTACTTTCAGAAATGATGCTTTTGATATACCAAATTAAACAAAATACAAAAAAAAATGTTTATATTTCTTTCTACAGTTACATTTGATTCGAATTGTAATGAATTAAATTGATTTAAAAGGGTATTTATCAAAAACAGTATGGCGGCTCAAGAGCTGAATTACATGAATTATACATACATTATGGACAAGAATACTCAAGTACAATACAATTTAATATACAATTCGATAATTCATACAACCCAGTCTCACACTTTAATAGACGAAGAGAGTCATAGTACCATCACCGTTAAAGGAGAATTAACCTCAAACAATAAAGACGATAGTGTTCAAAGGTGTTATTTATTCCTACTTGTTAGACTATATGGCTTCGCGTCAAAATATACGAGATCGATACGAATCAAGATTTTCTGAGCAAAATTTATCATCTGCTAGCAATATGTATCGTCTGCTAGCAATACATGGGGGCTGCCATTTTTTTTATGTGTACAAGAAGATTTTCTTAATCCAAATGCCCAATTGCCTTTTTCAAAATTAAAAACCCATTTGAGATTTAAAATATAGAATAGATATGTCAATTTATTTTTAAACTGAAGATTTCCTTATATATTTCTGTTGAAAATCGATATTCGCTTAATATAAATCTATTTTCTAGATACTGTGACGCAATGGACGGAGCAAATTAATTCAAATTTTATGGATGCTTCTTCCCTGAGCATCTATAGCGGCAAACTATGCATTCACCTGCTTTCGGATAATGGGACTTGAAAAGTCAGAATGCATGCTGCATATATTATGTTCTGCTCTGTTTGGCAAACCCAAGAAAATAGATTTTTGTTAAGCAAAACCAGACAATTTAAAAGTATCATTATAAAGATTTAATTTTTATAAATCATGTAAACACCCACTTTATATTTTTCGTCACATATGGGATTTTAGGTAATGAAGAAAATCAATTTAGGTCTTGGATTCAAAATATCTTCCTGACCGGAACATTTCTCAATGGTTCATGTACAAATCCAAATCAGCAAGAAAATGGCAGCCCCCATGTAAATGAGTAGTAGACGATACCGGGTGTTGGAATATCTTTATTATACCCTTTTCTGATATCTTATTGGAAAATGATTTAGGCCAATAAGTAGGAATATACTACACCTTTCAATATAAGTAAATTTGTACTCAGGGGTTAATTCTCCTTTAATATCACACTCTTGGTCAATTTAAGGGACATTTATAATGGTGCCATCTACGTTTGCAATCGTGGCCCAGTTATCCAAGAAAGCTGAATCGATCATAAATATTTGTGTCAATATTTGCATTAAAAGTATGTCTTGTTTTTCAAGGTTATTTAATATAAATGTGTAAAACAGTGGCGTTATCATGAAATAAATCGCCCCTCATTCACTCCTCAGAGTTTCGGTGTGACTTCATTCCACCTCAACTCTGCTGAAACCAATATCACGATTGCAAACGTAGATGGCGTCCCTTAAATTGACCAAGAGTGTCATATGAACGGTGATGGTACTATGACCCTATTCGTCTATTTAAGTGTGAGACTGGGTTGAATTCATATTCATGCAGCAAAAATAAACATTCAATGCATTAAATAAAGGGAGAGAACGAGAGAGAGAGAGAGCGAGAGGGGAAGATGTAGAAATGAATCATACATTATATTCAAAACAGAATTGTTCAACATTTTTAAATGAATTTTGACATTTGTGACTGGTCGTAATGTTCTACTTGAAAGCTTGAATTGTATTTGCCTTCATTTAAAAATATTATTCCATTCACTGCCGTCAATGCTAAATGTTGAATGCGTTGACGAGCAATAAATAAATGGAAGTAATAGTAAACAAATTACAATTTTTAAAATGAAATTTCGTGATAAGATGAAAAAGAATTTCATACAATAGGTACGAATCCCATGTTTTGGGGCGCATATGGGACAATTAAAACAAACGTTACACAATGAAGAAATTTATTTGCATAAGCAATGATAAATAATGCAGTATAAAACAAAATGCATCATTAATTGCAGAGAAGCTTTAGCTTAAAATACAACGAAAATAATTATAATGAGGAATGAAGATCGATTGTTCACCTATACAATATTATATCCATAATATGAAAAGAACAGGGGAGCGTTTCATCAAGTGTCTTGGTGATTTTTAATGACAAATTTGCTCTCAGCCAATCAGATGCAAGGATTTCAGTAGCTTATAACAGTTGTCGGTAAAAATCAGACAAATTGCTTGATGAAACGCTCCCCAGAAACGATCAATTCATCAAACATCAAAATTATATGTAGAATAGTGGAAACTTGTACTTCTCTGATGCTTCGGTAAAAACTCTTTGTACTACTACCCCAATCACAACGAACAGACATATAACAGACCGACAAAAGCTTAGAAAAAAAAAATCACATTTCCCACGAATGCTTCCCACGAAGTACAGAGTCGGTTTGGTGTGACTAAGATCTAACGAACGTTTCTATTCAGAATGAGTCCCCCACCCTATCTTTGTGCTGATTACCTTTTCTTCTACTATGACTTCTATACTACTGACAACCATCACCACTCTTAGTCATAACCACCATCTCCACTACCGACACCATATCCACCACCATGTCCACCACCACCATATCAACCACCACCACCACCACCGCCATGACCACCTGGCCCACCACCTCCACCACCAACACCATCACCACCACCACCACCACCACCATATCCACCACCACCACCACCGCCATGACCACCTGGCCCACCACCTCCACCACCACCGCCGCCATGACCACCTGGCCCACCACCTCCACCACCAACACCATCACCACCGCCACCACCACCATATCCACCTCCACCACCACCACCACCATATCCATCACCATCACCACCATATCCACCACCACCATATCCACCTCCACCACCACCACCACCATATCCATCACCATCCCCACCACCACCACCATATCCACCACCACCACCGCCATGACCACCTGGCCCACCACCTCCACCACCATATCCACCACCATCACCACCACCATGACCCCTGGTCCACTATGGCCACCGGGACCACTGTGACCACCTGGTCCACTATGGCCACCTGTACTATGACCGCCATGGCCCCCATGATGACCGCCATGTCCCCCATGATGCCCACCATGCCCCCTGGACCACTATGCCCGCCAGTAGTATTCCCATCATGGTAGCCATGACCGCTATGACCACCTGAATCATCACCGCCATCACCACCATTATGGCCTCCAGCACTGTCCTCTTCGCTGCTGCTCAAAGAACCATGAGAAGATCCTTCAGGGGTAGTCTGTTGACTAGTAGTCACAACGGTATGATCCTCAGTGCCTTCTGAAGTGGAGCCTGTGATCTTAATCGCAATGGTAATTCTGTCCGATTCTCCTGTAGAGGTAGACAGAAATATGCCTCTGGGCCTATCTTCAGTCCCCGTGGTCTGCGAAGGTGACACTGTGATTTCTGACGAATCCCGGATAGGTTTTGTGGTTTTGTGGTTGCGTGGTTCTTCTGTAGAAAGCAGCAAATGTGTGTCTTCTGATGTATCCTCAATATCTGCTGGGCCTGTAGAAGGTGATTCCATTGGGGGATCTGTACTGCTATCCCTCGAGCCTATCAAGATAATAATGGTAATAATAATGGTAATAATAAGATGCTTATAATTATAACAAAGTAAAATTAATTTATAAACATATCAACTTAAGGTAAATAATCATATAGTGATATCAGAATAGACCTGTTTACTAACTTATTCAAATTTATGGATGTTTCTTTCCTGGGGACCTAGTAACGAGGTATTCCATTAACCTGTTATTAATGAATGAACTACAATACTTGGAATCCAGTTTGCATACATTACTTGTTGCTATGTCTGACAAGCCTCTGGCAAGCTTTCAGGTTGTCAAGAACAACCTTTGTTTCAAAAGTATGCATAGAATTTGAATCACTTAGTAAACAGGTCTATTGAAATTAATGTAATGACAATAAGATATTTGTAGCTGTCGACGTGGGTCCTGTTACCCTGTTTCTAGGTTGTGCATTTGTAGATGTACCTTCGTGCGGGTTCGTGTTCACTCTCCCCATATATGTCGAGTAACTTGGTGAGGGCGTATCACGATGGATGTTCCCGAAACCAGTGACAGCTTCACTACCTTTCAAAGTTATTCCACTGCGTAAAGACTGACTAGTAAATCTACCAGCTGGCGGTACCCTAGGCGTCAAAGATTCCGTCGAAAGATCCGAGTTCTCTCCTCCTGGTGTGCTCGAAGATGGTGTCCTCGTAGGATTACTTTGCATGATGATGTCATTGTCAGATTTTAAAGGGTCCTTGTTGATTACGTTATCTGCGCGATGTGGCGGAGAAAACTGTACAGATTAGAAAAGCATATTCAACACTAGTTGGTCGTTAGAAGTACATGTACATTGAATACTGTAAAGATTCCGTTCAACTCGGAAGGAGGATACATTTAATGAGATTAATGATGTTTATCATATTGACCATTGCAATGATCTTTGGGTACCTTTGTTTAAAATAAGCAATGTCTTCTGGGCGAAGATACTGTTACCAGACGAACAAAATGAAAATAAATTAATGAATGAATAAATAGATGAATAAATAAAAGTAAATACATGAAAAATAGATAAATACATTGATAGATAAATCATTAATAATGAATAAATATATACAACATTAAGTCATATAAAGAACCGTCGCAACAAAGTGGAAAATATTGTTCATCAAATTATGGTGATAATGGCACGGATAATATCAATTTCATCACAACTTTGAAGTTTGATTAGCATAAAAAATCATCCCCGTGCTCACCTTTCCTGAATGCCGAATCACTAGGAAAGCTATACACGTGACAGTTAGAAGACCGACCAAAACCGCGATGCCAATACAGGCCTGCTTCTTTGTGAGAAAGAAAGCACTCTGTCCCGTTTCTGGGTTCTTCGAAGATTGGACGACCACCTCTTCGTCATACGTGTCCAGCTTTTTCTGTAAAACACATTTAAAACAAATTTATGAACCGGCGCTATGGCTCAGTTGAAGAACAGTGGTCTCGTAACTGGGAGGACCCAGCTTCGAAATCAAATGGATGCGCTAGTGCCAAACGGTAAGGCATTGATCAGCATTACCATGTTCCCTCGAAGAGGACTAAAAGTCTTTCGTCCCTTGGTTCCTTCCTTACAAACATACACATGCTTTCTTAGCAGTCAGGTAGAATAAACCATCAAACCTTTTCATCCTTTTCCGCTACTGTGGATTTCAAATTTTCGTTGGCAATCTATGATTTTTTTTCTGACGGTTCATCTTGCCTTGTCGGTTGTTGGAATGATGGGTACTCGTTTTCCTAAAGGTTCGTAATTCCGAAACACAAATTTCCACTAGAAGGGGGTTCATAATTCTGAAAATGAAATAGGGTTCATAATTCCGAACATTTGATTCATTTCTTCGAAGGTTCGTTATTCCGAAGGTGCGTAATTCCGAAACGCAAATTTCCCATAGAAGGGGGTTCATAATTCCGAAGATGAAAAAGGGTTCATAATTCCAGAGGTTCGTAATTCCGAAATTAAGTCCTACATAACCTTTCGGAATTACGAACCTTCGGAAATATGGACCCCTTTTCATTTTCGGAATTATGAACCCTATTTCATTTTCGGAATTACGAACCGTATTCCATTTTCGGAATTACGAACCCTATTTCATTTTCAGAGTTATGAAGCCTTATTCATTTTCGGAATTATGAAACTTCGGAGTTACGAACCGTCGGAGTAACGAACCTTCGGAATGTTGAACCTTCGGAAAAACGACATGTACCGCTGGGATTACACCTTCCCTTAAATCATTGCCTACTGGATCCGCGTGGTTCCTGTATTATGAGGTTAAGATAATTCAGTTGTCATCGGGTTCATATAGGGGAGCGAGAGAGAGAGAGAGAGAAAGAGAGAGAGAAAATGAAGGGACACGAGATGAGTGAGTACTAAGATTTAGATGGGGGATATTTAATGGATATGGAAAGTAAACAGAAAAGAGAATAGAAAGAGGGAGGCAGACAGACAAACTAAGAGAAAGAGAGAAGGACAAAAAGAAACATGACCGACCCTCGGGGTGGGGGGGGGGGGGGGGGGTGGAGGTGGGGTCTCGAATAAAAATGTCAGAATTATCAAACAATACAAAATTTCATAAAAACATATGACTATTATTGTATGTCCATTCAAACGAAAGGTACCAGCTCATACCAAGCTATCTCGTCATCATTGTGAGATTATGTTTACATTTTACCCTTTTTCATGATCGCAAATGGCGTTGAGCTGTAGCACCCTTTATAGCTATTGGCTAAATCGTGGTATTTCCAAACAGGCTCAGGTCGAGGTAAAGTTCATGTAACAGACCATTGGCGGATCCAGGGGGAGGGGGCACTTCCCCTCCCCTTTGGAAGAAAAGTATGCATTTTGACCATAGACGATCCGCCATTTTCGCGATTGTGCCCCCCCCCCCCTTTTAGAATGAAAACCTTTTTTTTTTCTTTTTGCTTGTCAGGGAATTATGGAGAGAAACTGGAACCCCATAACCCCCCCACTGAGCGAATTTTTCGAGAAGACCAAAAAAATACGGGTTTACCTTTTCCTGAAGTTGACAAACCTTCATTTGTGTGCCCCCTCTTTTACTCAATCCTGGATCCGCCCCTGCTTCAGAGGTCATTCTCGTCAGTACGCAAAATGCTCTCATATTTCAAATATAACTAACAATCTTTTAAGTTTTTCAAATAAAGTTTAATGTTGCACGGGTTTTGGTAATGCCATATCCCCCCCCCCCCCCCCCTCCCCTCTATTTGAAGACAAATGTTGTGATTTTCATCAATATTGAGTAAATATTTAATACACTGATGATTATATAAGCATAAGAAGAAAATTGTAAACATATTTTTTCTCATTCCCTACTTGATCAACCATTCCAAATAAAGTCTAGACAGTTTTCTTTCACACTGTGGTCGCATGGTGATTAGTCAGCATTACCTAAATTTGTTTAATGCTTCCTCAACAGAGCAGCATTGATAAGTAAATAAAAATGTCTGGTTTAACAATCGAATCCCACCAAATACTTTTTTTGTAAGACGCCGACTTGTTAAACATCATAGGATATTTGGAACTACCACGTACCCCTCTCCATTGTGTCCCGGTGAGCAACCCCCTTTCCATGTTTTCACTATTATAAATGATGGAAATACCTGTACCTCGATGAGTTGATGTTTGCATAAAATTTGTGATTATGTTTTGCCAATTCAGCCTAGCCCGCAGCTTCTGAATGCTAATGGCCTTGGCTATTTCATGTTTGTTTCCTTCGCCAACGGGTTTTAAGATGGATTCTCAAAGATGTAGATCTATATTTCCACCTTTTTGCTTACGAGAAAAACTCTCTAGATCAATATTAATGATAGAACTTTTGTACGGCAATTTTAGTCGGCAGATTTTTCTTATTTCAAATTGCCAACACTGGCAACTTCTATTACTGAAATTTATCTTTCAATATGGTCAAATGTTCGAGGAGACAAATAAGAGAGAGTTAAACCGTTGATTTGTTAAAAAAAAGAAAAAAACACACTATAATTATTTGACCTTAAGCTTTTCAACGTGATGCACATTCCTAGAATTGACATGCTTATTTTCCCACTAAACTTCTAAAGTTCTCTTATGGCGACCGTCATTTAAGTGGACTAAGTGTGTACAGAAGATTTCGTCTTTCCTGCTTATTATAGGCGCGTCAATTTATGGAAAAATGGACCCTAACCCCTTCAAAATTTGCAACAAAATGTTTTCATTTTTTTCTGGGCTCTGATGCTAAAGTTATTGAGAGAGGTAGAGACGGAGAGACAGAAAGAGAAGGGAAAGAAACAACAAAACAACAAAAAGATTATAACAATTTAAAAAGAGCAAAACAAAACAAAAAACAACAAATACAAATACAAACACACACACACATACACACACACCCCACACACACACGCACACACAAGTAAGAAATTGACCTGAATGGGTTGAAATATTACTCCCAAATGTTACCCGGTGCCATCCTTTGCTTCGTTGACTGCTTAACCCGTTGACTACTGAATTCTTTAACTCTAATAGGCTTAATACAGGAGCCACCCGGTTCCCGTAGTCTATGGGTCAATGCACCAAGCCACCAGGATTCTTATACATCATTTTATCACTTACCTTATTTGCAGTTTTATTTATACAGGGTAGCCCTGCCAGGTGATGACATTCTTATTGTCACTGATCCCTAGGGAATTTTTTTTCCCGTAGACATCAGTTGCATATTGTATGCTGCTAATGCTTACCATTATTTCGCTTTCGCTGACGTAATAAGGGCGACAGTAGTTATCATACGGAGGCGGGGCACTCTCTGGAAAATCAACATGTTTCTGCTGATGAAAAAAAAATCGATAAATAATAGTAACAAGTTATTGCGTTTCTATGACGTAATTTATTGCACATAAAATAAATGTAAGTTATGATTGGGGGGAAAAATAGTACAAAGTGCAAAATAAATAAGATTTGTTAATGTCTGTTGTATAATGTTAGACCTCCGCATTCTTTTACATCCCTTTATCTATTCAATACCTAGCCTATCTTATAAATCTATCTATCTATCTATCTACCTAGCAATATTTAGGGTATCCCTCTTAACGAATACTACATGTTCCAATTCATTTCCAAAGAACACATACTAATGCTACATGGTAACAAATGCTGGGGTATTTGGGACAGTTTTCCCCGGAATAAAGTTTTGCTACACTCGTAGAAATTCTTGGTCTAACGAGTCAATCATGATTATAGACATGTATCATGTGAGATTTTGGCAATTCTATGCCAAACTGGGTAAGCTGGGTAATACTTTTGACCAACTGTGATAACTTTTAAGCACAGAGTGCGGGAAATGTTTTCTCTTTATCTGCTCCACATGTGAGTACATACGGGGTTAAGCCCTTGCTCACACGAGACGTCGTTTGATGACGTTAGGACCGTGTCAGTGGCTTGTAAACTACGGTCTTTTGCGCGTCATAGTAACATAATACTATTAATAAAAGGCGTATGGGTTAATTAATTCCATTCGATTTTTAGAGCAGGTGAGCGTTTCATCAAGCATTTTGTCGGTGATTTTCACCGACAAATTTGCTCTCAGCCAATCAGATGCAAGGATTTAAGTAGCTTATAACAGTTGTCGGTAAAAATCACTGACAAAACACTTGATGAAACGCTCCCCAGGTACTGACGCAATTGAAATGACGCCTGGTCTGAGCCGGGCCTTACGTACGAAATGACGCCATGACATACATGTCCATGGATTTCAGACATACCTGAACATCCAACTTCACTTCATCTGCTTTCGGTGGTAGTTCCACTGTCTCCTCATCATTGAGTTCTTTCTTCTTCTCCCCATCGCTACCAGTGATGCATTTCCCTCCATCTCCAGAAACACCCAACTTCACCATCTTCCTCTCAAGGTTGATTCAACTTTTTTCAGATGCACAACGAATCTAAACGGCCCTCATTGAAAAAGGGGAAAATGTGTATTGAATGGTAACTTTCTGCTCACTGTCAGGAAACGCAGGGCGGCAAAACAAAGAGGTTCCACCTCCGATTGAGCAGTTCGGGCTACTCTTTTTTCCGAAAGTTCGTTTTCCTTCTGAAGGTGATGCTGAAAGGATATCTCTGATCCAGGAAAACAGTGGGCTGGGACCTCTGCACATTGGACCGGTTTGCACAAATACGCGATTCAAGAGGAGTGAACGCAACCATAAAACATAAACATTAATGTCGTGAAGCCTTCATGAAACAATCTGCATTTTCTGTACAGTCATTCCGCTTTTATAATGGTTTCATGCAACCTTGACAGAGATCGATCATCGTTAAAAAAAATTGCGAAATGTCTAAGTTCGCAGAAACACGAAAGGCTCTTAAAGCACCCTTGACTGAGGTACGTGCATGTTTACATCTAGATCAAAACCTGCAGACCCAGTGGGGGTTGCCTGAGTCCAGCCTAGTCTGCAAACACAGACCCTAAATAGACACTTTATTAGAAAATATTATTTCTTGAGAGAAGTCTAACCCATATCCCTGTGTCAGGAGCAGCTATTATAGTAGAGGACCTTTGGTAGTTTTACAGTTCAAACTCTCTGTTCATGTTTTGACTGACACGGGTTTGTGCCTGCAAACTTACTAAGTCCAACTATTCGGAGTCACTGGCATCACTGCACTGCTGAAGGGGATCCGGTCAATACAAGGAAAATAAGAATTAAAAAAAAAACACTGATGGGGGGGGGGGGGGGGGTGAGGGGTCATGGTTGGAGGGTCTCTCATGTTTGTCCTTTACCCTTCTTCCCTTTTTTTCTCCGTTCCTTCTGTTTCTCTGTGTATTCACCATTCGATGGGTGAGCAGACCTACCATATTTATTTCATATTTACTCAAGACAGCCCAGCAAGCATTGTTGGAGTGGAATATGAAAACAGGAAATGTTGGCTCAGGTTGAAACTGCACCTTTTCATGCTTGGTAGGACTAATATTATTCCATTGTATTTATTATTATTGAAGGTAAACTCGTTGTTCTTCTTGTTTTTCTTTTCCTCTCCTTTCTTTCTTTGTTTTTTCTTTGTTTTTTTCTGTTTGGGGGGAGGGGTTCTTACTCTTCGAATTATCACCGGATCTCTTAATGGATTATCTAGCTGATGAAATTTGCTTAGAACAGTCCTAGTATTATGGATAAAAACAACCGCTTTAGATTTTCTAGATTTATGCTTTAATAAATGTATTTAATATAATCATTATTTCCACATATTATGATGAATCGCCCTGTTTCATAAAACTTGCTATTTATAACAACTAACACAAATCTATGACACATCAGCTCTAAGCCAATCAAATTCAAATATTTCAGTAGCTTATAACAATTATTGTAACTCGTCATTGATATCAAGTTTCAGGTAACAGGGCCCTGCCCTTGAAATGTGCTCTCAGTCATCTCCATTCGTTCAAACCTTATCACCCTCTTTCTCTCTCCCTCTTTCATCCCTTCTTTTTCCTTCACCATTTCTTATCATATTAACGTATATATGCAATATTTAAAATTTTTACTTCTATCATTGTTTTTCTTTCGTTAAAAAGCTACACTATTTTCTGATTGGTTCGCAATACGGCGATTCAGTGCAATGCATCTCATATGGCATTATGTCTTTTATCTGTTTATTTCATACAGAAATAAAAAAAAATATCTGGATATGACCATTGGCATAGGTAGAGATACCCAGAAGCACCATTATATAATCAATCGTCATATCAACAGATTTGTCATGTCTTGACTGGATGAAATAAATGGGGAAATAGAAGACAATAATGTCGTACAGGAGACATTGCACGGAAATCTCCCAAATAGGGCATGAAATTTAATATGCATTATTTTGAATATGCATGTTTATAAATCAAACAGTTGCAGCTACACACAGTTGAGACATAGGGGATACAAAGGTCTATATTTAAGGTGAATGACTTTAATGAAAATACGAATCTGTATAGTACTTAGAAGTGTGAAATCAACATTCAGCCACGGTAGGTTTATAAACAATATTACAAGGCAATATTTACATTGGTGACGTCACAGTGGATATCATTATAATATAAAACCTCGCAACATGAGAAGGGGGGGGGGGGGATAAACGAGATTGGAGAAAGAGTGGAGAGGGGAATTAATGAGAGGTAGTGAGTGAAGCAATGGGGGGGGGGGGGTTAGAGCGAGAGAGAGAGAGAGAGGGGGGGGGGGGGGGAGGAGGAGGGCAAAATAACAAGAGAGGAATGGCAGAAAATGAAACATACTAAAACAATGAGAAAACTAGAAAGTGAATGATAAAGATAACATTTTATGCTTTTTAACAGGATAAGATCATCTAAAGGTATAGCGATTGGTCCCGTGGCAGGCAATCAGAAATCATACGTATATGTAGTTACTTTCCTCTTACCGATGATTGTATAAACGCTTTTCATTCACCTTCCTTCTTCATTATATGTCATTATTCGTATTAGCAATTAGCCTCTTTTGTTTCCCTTTTAATCGACTTCCCATTCATTCAATAATCCAGTTTGTAATTAAAATTTGCGCATGTGCAGATAAAATCATTGTACCGAATACAAATGAACATTATACGCTGTAATTTTCTACGCACCACGATGCACAAACCAGTATGCTTTTACTTGTTAAACAAATGCGCGTGCGCTTACGAATTGGGGTCCTTTCAGGGCCACTTGTACCATATCTTTTCTTCTTGTATACCCAGACGTTGTGTGTCCCGACAGGTGGGTTATCCGGGCAGGTCATTTTTAAACGGTAAATTGAACATTTTGTTCATGCAAATTGTCACAAATCTTTCACAGGATACGTTGAAATTCATGTGAATTGCAAATAGTCACTGATTTTAGTGTTACCTGATGCATATTTTTCGTAAAATCTGACGGCAAAATCGACAGGCTAATTTTGATTAATGTCTGGACACACAGCGCCCCAACCTACCTCATTCGATTTTCGATTATCAAACACTAATATAATTATAGAGGTTTTTCTTATATACAGCAATTTATAATATTTCAAGTACAGCTTACTAAAAAAAAAGGTAACAAATGATGACAATCACCCATTATCGAAAATCATTCGAGTATTTTATAGAACAGAAATAACCAAAATGAAAGTATATGCTTGAGGCAGACAACTGATGATTTACCCGTCATATTTGCTCTTTTGGCAAAAAGCTTAAGTGCTAAATTATAGCAGTAATTATAATAAACTTCATCTAAGAGAGCAGTATCCTGGCACAATATTTCACGAACAAAAAAAAAAAAAAAAAAATGATCTTTACAATAATAACGTAGAAATCACGTAGTGCATTACCAAAATAGATTTTAAATTTTAAATAGATTCTAAATTTACAAATATACCGCTGGATTTTACATCTTTTAATGAAAATGATCAATAAATATATAGAGTGCGTTAATGTTAGGATGATGTTCCAGTGTTTAATCTTAGGACAGTTAAAAAAAGTTGCTGCATGTTTTTCTAGTGACTTCCATTTGCAGATATCTTTATATTTAGTTATGACTTTCTGTTCTCACATTAAAAGGTGCAAAATAAGGGATTAGTCCGTAGCACCGGGCTAGGCATTTAATATTGGCTCAGTAGTGCTTAAAATAATAATAATAATTATGTGAAGTCTAAAATGTATAGAACTACTGATCAAGTCTCTCCAAAAACTAGTCAGGCCAAAACAACGGCACAGCCATATCTTTTGGCAGTATGAACATTGTTAAAGTTTAGTTTAAAAGACGCAAAATCCTGAAATGAAATCTTACTATATCTAACATAATTTTGATATAATATTGATGATCCATTATTCCGACCAGTTACTTGTGGAATGGGGTGTAATTACGATCTAGCAGTAAGTTGTTTTATTTTCGCAGAGGGCGCTCTACCTCTCTATCTCGGAACTACTGCCGGTATTCATCTTCCATCGGCATATCTTCCATCGGCATATCGTCCTCGGGAATGTCGCGGGAATTTCGCCGGGAATGTTTGGGCCATGAGTGCTAGGGTGGGGGCCGGGACCGTGATGCGGGCCATGGTGAGGTCCATTATGATCGGAGCCACCGTGGGGGCCATCGCGGTCATGGTCAGGGCCATGATGAGGGCCGTGGTATTCACCATCCTCCTCGCTAGAGCTACCAGACCGGTCATGGTGGCCTTCTTCACCGCTCTCATGCGGTTTGTCCCAGTCTCCACCTACAAATGGTAAATGAAGTCATGAAGACCAACGACTCTGTCTTAGAATAGACGAATTACTCGAACTTAAGTGAAAACAAATTATAATCGGCTTCAAGTAAAGAGTATCGATCAGAATTGTTGTCCTACAACTACCTGCTCTCACAAGCCTTTAAAGTAAAGCTGTGGATCAGCCAGTAATTTAAAGCAATATGTTCACTTTGTATTCACTTTTGTTTGTCAGTCTCGCGGCATGACGAGTCAAGCATGCCGCCAATCATCACTTGTTGAACAGTTGGGGGAGGGTGGCCTCTAAATATCTTGGGTATAGAGGTGGGGTAGGTCTTGACCCCTAAGTTCCTTGCATGACCCTTTTATAACGTATAAGCAGGGCGCTCGCCCCTTGTGGCCACCCCCGGGCTTCTCATATGCCAGTCGTAAGAGCAGTCCTACGACAACACAATATCGCCTCAGCCAATCAGGGGCAAGGATTTCAGTAGCTTATAACAACTATCGTAACTTGATATTTTATGAAAATTTTATGAAAAGGGGTCCAGGGCTTCATTACCGTAAGTTATAATGCAATGACACCTCTTGGGCAACGGGCATTTAAAAATATGTTGTATTAAGATTAATAAATTGGGTTATACTCTAAAATAGAGACTGAAAGAGACAAAGAATTGTACAGTGGCGGGTATAAGGGTGGAGGCGGGGTGATTTGAGGTGATGACCCCCCCCCCCCCCCTTTTTTTTTTTTACTTGCTTGCTTGCTTGTCTGAGAATTTGGGTGTAAAACACAACCCCCAAATCAGATGACCTTTCCCCCTTCTTTTCATATATTTTTTCGCACTATCGGACCCCTTTGTTATACAAAATCCTCTATCCGCCCCTTATTATTTACCGTCAAGTGGCATTCCATCTTCTCCATATCTGCCGTCAAAGTCTCCCTTGTGCATATCCCAACGATGGTGTCCTCTCTCCAGCTTTGAATATACAAAGAAAGAAAGAAAAAAAAAAGAAGAAGCTCGAGTTAGATTGTTCGTGAATCTTAGCATGGTAGAGGTGTCGGAGTCTAGAGGTTTGAATGACTGGAGATGCGAAGGTCGTGGTATCAATCCCGGCACGGCGCTAATGTCCGTGAACAAGGCATTTTATCTACATTGCTTCTCTCCACCCATGTGTTAAATGGGTACCTGGGACAATGCGAACGTCATTGTGGTTGGATTAGCATGTGTGTGTGTGTGTGTGTGTGTGTGTGTGTGTGTGTAAAATGACGCCTGGCTGGAATGTTCCCCAGAATTAAGAGTCAAGAGCGTGCACTGTAATAATTATTAGTACATGTAAAGCGCTTAGAAACAAAGCGCATTACAAATGCGACCATTACTACGAATTTTTAGTCGAGAATTTGCTCATTCTGTAACCGGTTACATTATGTATATTGCTGCGATACAGTCCACATTTAAGGTACACACATCATCTTGAGTACATCCCGATTTAAACTTTCACAGTGCTTACACTGAATGATATTTTTAATCAGAAAATTAACGCAGCATAAAACATCTAATGGCCGGTGAGAGAGAGGGGACTTCAGCACGAACGATGAGATCCTTGAGGTTGCGGGGGCGTCGGTAAGACAGGATTGGGGTACTGGTAACAGCCTGTAGGAGACGATCAGAAGTGTTGAGAATACGGTGGTTGTCATGAAGGATTGGGGTGGAAGGTGGTTACGAGAGGTATTCTGTCATTGGTATCCTGGCTGTCCGTTTTCTGTTTGAGAACTTCAGATCTGGGGAGGGAAAAACTTTGTTGATGGCTTGTTGGGCTGTCCTGGCGCTATGTTCCTGGCATGGAAGGAAAAGTCGGAATCCTCAGAGCAGATACGGCGAAGTCTGAGGGCCTGACTGTAAGGGATGCCGGTTTTGCAGTGACGGGGATGGCAGCTCGATGAGTGGAGGTACTGGTGGGTATCTGTGGGTTTGGTGTAGAGAGTGGTGGTGAGACGGTTAGACTCCTTCTTGACTGTGACATCGAGGAAGTTGGTCTTCTGTTGGGAGAAATCAGAAGTAAATTTGATGGTCCTGTGGAAGGAATTGATGTGGGCAATGAATGTTTGGAGGCTGTCTTCGATCCCGTTCTCATCTACATCCTTAAACTAGTTTAGTGGAAACCAGTTTATTGGAAACCAGTTTGGGGTGTAATGAGAACGCTCAAAGTGGTCTTGGAAGCGATCTTAACCCTAAAAAGACTGGGGTATTTTGGAGGCCTTTAGCCCCCCCCCCCCCCCCCTGAGATCTCGGGCGCTGACTGCGCGATCATCGCAAAATTTTGCACGTGCGTAAAGCCTCGCGTAAACTACAAAATTGCATACTCAGATTTTCGAAATATATTCATTAATTATTTTGAATTATTGAATTATTCTAGTTTATGCATAAAAACATACTTTTTGCCCTAAATCACTAAATAAAGCTTCTAGGATGCTGATTTTTGGTGTACATATTCCGTGTTACATTCCAAACAATTGTACATAAAAAAAATTTCGGTATCAAAATTATTTTTTTTGTTTTTTTTTATTGTTTTATTAATTTCTTATGTATTTTGTTTGTTTTTTCGACCGTTTGCTTTTGTTGTTTTTTTTAGCGAAATTTGTCGCAAACATTTTTAGAAGCATAATTATGCAAAATCAATTAATTTCAGCCGTTGAAATTAAAAGTATGAATTTTTATATGAATTAATTGAAAAAACACAATTTGCATTGACTTTGTACACAAAATCACGTTTCTGAGCAATTTTGGGGTTGACAAACTTTGTTCAAAGGGGCATGGCTTAAAAACGGCGCGCACAAGCGAGACAAATTTGGTCTCAAAAGTTGTGCGGGACTTGAAAGTAAAAAGTAATGGAGCGGCGCGGTGAAAGCTTTTCGCATTCCGGAGTTATCGTGCGAAACGTCGGGGGGGGGGGGCCTAAAAGGCCCCCCCCCCCAGTCTTTTTAGAGTTAAGTGGTCTTGGAAACCAGTTTTGGTCCAGATGAAGAAGATGTCGTCGATGTAGCGCCACCAGATCCATGGACGACAGGGGATGAATCTAACAGCTGCTGCTCCAGCTTGGTCATGAAGAGGCAGGCGTAGGAAAGAGCCATCCGTGTGCCCATCGCTGTGCCGAATGCCTGTAGATAGTGCTTGTCCATGAATGTGAAGTTGTTTTTTGTTAGTACATGTGACATGAGAGATTTGATGTCGGATACTGGGGGACTGGAGTGACCGCTGTTAGCCAATGCTGCACATGAGGCTGGAATGCCTTCGTCATGGGGGATGTTGGTGTAGAGGGATGAAACATCAAAAGTGCCGATGATTGCAGTCTCGGAAATCTGGTCCTTGATGTCATTGAGTTTCCTGAGAAAGTCTGGTGTGTCATGGATGTAGGAGGGTGCAGTTGAGACAAGGGGTTTAATGTGGTGATCAACAAAGAGGGAGATGTTCTCTGTAGGGGAACCATTTCCCGAGAGGATGGGTCGACCAGGGTTGCCAGGTTTGTGGATCTTGGGGAGGAGATAGAAACGAGCAGGTTTGGCATTAGTGGGGGAGAGAAATTTGTGGGCCTTCTTGGAGAGGTGTCCACGTTCCTTCGTGTCATTGAGTGTCGACTGGATCTGTTGAGAGAAATCACAAGTGGAGTCGGAATCAAGGGGTGTGTAGTGGGATCGGTTGTTGAGATGTTTCATGGCTTCGTCGATGTACTGCTGCCGGTCCATAACTACGACGGCTGATCCTTTGTCTGCGGGCTTGATGATAATATCCGACCTGTTTCTGAGAGAGGAGAGAGCTTGGCGTTCTTCTCGAGGAAGGTTATCATGGGTTCTGCTGGCGGGAGTATCTGTGGAGAGAACTTGGGATGAGACGGCTTGAATGTAAGTTTCAAGGGAAGGAACTCTGTTCTTGGGGGGATCCATGTGCTTTTCGGGTGGAAGGGCTCACGCCTTTGTGTTTGCTTTAATCCCCCTCCACACCTACTTGCCTCCTTGCTTTGTTTCCATCGTTTTGTGCCCCCAGCCCCCCCCCCCCCCTCACAGTTCCTGTTACATGTATACTGTTTTGTGTCTGTATTCTATATATATGCTTGTCTTGTTTTTTATGTTTGTCTTTTTGCCTCTGACGAAGATTCTGCTAGGATCGAAAGCTCAGGCCCCTTTTGACTCAAGTATATTAAATGCATCATTATTGAATTGAGAAAATATGGGCTTCTTTAAGTGCTTCAATCTTTCTTTGCAACCGCGCAAAAAAAAAAAAAAAACCCAAAGATTTTAATGGACAAGAAAAATTTTCAAAACTCTGTATATGGTCAAATATCGGGTTGATCATGCTTTTATTGTTTTTGTTCTCATTTAATGTAAGTTTAAATTGCACCTACAATAATGACGACGGCGAAGATGATGATGATAATAATATGGTTATATTTATCATGGAGCGTACATATCCTCGTCAGTATTTACACTCTTCTCCCTGAGGGCACTGCACTAATGTTATTACCCCTGTCCGATTAACAAGAAAACTTAATAAATAATAAACTCTTTGTTCGCCACATAAATACTTTCTTATGGGATTTATGTGTAGAGTCTATATGCCAATGGAATAATGGCACAGTAAGAGTTAAACTGTACAGCATCACATTGTTCCCAGGAATATGTGTGTGAGGACCTGCCATACTTACTCACGAGCGGGTTGGGAGGGGGAGGGGCACAGCAGACCCGTGCCTCCCTATTGGCGTATACATAATTATACCTATAATAAACAAGCCTAAAATGTACCTCACTCCCTTTAGGGTGGGAGAGGGCTTTTTCTATTTGTTGTTGTTGTGAAAAAATCGTGGATACGTCCGTGTACTTACTTCGTCAGTTCCACACCACCCATTTCGGATTAGCATTCGACGAGTTAGAAAGCCGACACCCCCTAGGATCAGCAATGTTGCTATCACCCCGATAGTGATCTTCAGCCATCGCGGCATGGATCCGCAACAGCCTCTCGGTCTAGTGCCCTCTTGCGTCTTCACTGCCAATTCATCTTGAAGCTTGTCGGTGTGGATAGGGACCTGTGTGTAAAGCAAGGAAGTGTGAATGAATCACATTAATGACAGAACATCGAAAAACCATATCACTCTGTATAGTGAGATAGATATATATCTAAATCCCCTGAGAAATATCACATGGCCTTAATATGTCAATTAGTTATAACTACGCTTAGTTCGTGAAAACCAAGATGACTATAAATCCAATATCCAAATTACTGATACCATTAATTCCTCTACCAACCGAATAGAGGAAAAATATATTTGCGACAAAAATCACGCGTGAAATTATTGCCACGTTGTCTTGCTTGTTGATCAATGTGCGCATTCCTTGGGTTTTTATCAACTTTGGAGGAGTGTTTCAAATGAACCAAAAGGCTAAAGGGTAAAATGTGTTTTATCATAGGAGCGATATCTTGAATGAATTCACAATTATAGTGTTAGATTCAATATTTTAAGCCTTATTTTATTATACTTTATCTTTCTTTCAAAACGTGTTTTTCTTTTCTTTTTTACTTAGCATTATCCCTTGTAAAAAATAACCATGGTTTTACTGTCATAACCATGGTATAACCATGGTTTTACCATCATAACCATGGAAAACCATGGTTTTACAATGGACCAATAACCATCCATGGTTTTGCCATCAAATCCATGGTAAAACCATGGTTAAATAACCATGGTTATAGAACCATGGTTAAGCCACGGTTTTACCATGGTTAAATTACCATGGATAAACCATGGTTTTACCATGGTTAAATAACCATGGTTATAGAACCATGGTTAAGCCACGGTTTTACCATGGTTAAATAACCATGGATAAACCATGGTTTTACCATGGTTAAATAACCATGGTTTTACCATGGTTAAATAACCATGGTTAAGCCACGGTTTTACCATGGTTAAAAAACCATGGTTAAACCATGGTTTTACCATGGTTATGAGAACCATGGTTATAGAACCAGGGTTAAACCATGGTTTCACCATGATTTTGGCTGTAAAAGCATGGTTATACCATAGTTTTGGTTGTAAATCCATTATTATACTGTGGTTCTACCATGGATTGGATTGTAAAACCATAGTGATAGCAGTGATTTTGATACCGTGGTTTTGATTGATTATTGTGATACCGTGGTTTTGAGTTTTGATTGTAAAAGCCATGGTTCTACCGTGGATTTGATTGTAAAACCATGGTTATACAGCGGTTTTGGTTGTATAACCATGGTTATACCACGTTATTACCATGGTTAAAATAACCATCTATAAACCATGGTTAAAAGAAACCGTGGTTATAGCCGTTATAGACCATGGTTAATCCACAATTCTACCATGATTTTGACTGTAAAAGCATGGTTATACCGTAGTTTTGGTTGTTAATCCATTATTATACCATGGTTCTACCGTGGATTTGATTGTAAAACCGTGGTTTCGATTACGGTGATACCGTGGTTTTGATGATTGTAAAATCCATGGTTATACCATGGTTCTACCGTTGGTTTGGCTGTAAAACCATGGTTATACAATGGGTTTGGTTGTATAACCATGGTTATACCGTGGATTTGATTGTAAAACCAATAGAAACCACTTAATTTGCATATTAAATACTGGGTGCTTGTGTATTCAGGTTTTCATATTATTTATTAAAATTTGCAGTACATTTCTTCATTGTTGATGATTTTAGAGTACACCAAAACGTTTATCAAATACAAAGATGGGTCAACAAACGAGAACAATTCATTCACTGGTATCAATTACAGGTAATTAAACAGGAATTAAGGAAACACTAACCAGGAACTAAAATATGTTCATTCAATACATATATATGGACGATTCCCTCACACTTTAAAATATGCAAAGTCTTAAAAATTCCATTGCACTTTGGAAGTGTTGCAGACATACCAGAGTAACTTTGTTGCTATTGCCACTGGTAGTTACTAGTACAAGAGTTTCATATCTTGTAACATACCAAGGTCAAATAGTTAAACTGGTTATACTAGTTTTCACTGGTCTAAGTGATTGGACTTGTGGAAATTTCTTTCTGGTTTTACCGTCGTAACGATGGATAAACCATGGTTTTACAATGAACCAATAACCATATGGTTTTGCAATCAGAGCAAAAAAAGGTTTAAAAAGTTAAAAAACCATGGTTATAAACCATGGTTATAGAATCCACGGTTTTACCATGGTTAAAAAACCATTGTTAAACCATGGTTTTACCATGGAATTGGCTGTAAATCCATGGTTTTGATTGTTATACCGTGGTTTTGGTTGTAAAAGCCATGGTTCTACCGTGGATTTGATTGTAAAACCATGGTTATACAGCGGTTTTGGTTGTAAAACCATGGTTTTAAACCACGGTAAAACCATGGTATGTCCGTCCAATTTACCATGGTAAAACCATGGTTTTACCGTGGTTTTACCGTACCATGGGAACCATGGTTTTTTTTTACAAGGGTATACAGTGCAAGTCAATAAAAAATGAAACCATATCCAAACCCTTATATCCTAAAAAGCAAGTGAAATTGATTATACATACAGTAATGGTATGGCACTTCATAATAGCTTCTTTATTTTGATGATCTGCTCAACAGAAGTGGAACATGGATAACTGAGCATGGGCCAATGTTAAAAAGCATGACAAAATCACCTTTGTCCAAGTTTGGGTTCAATGGTGTTCGCGAGCTTCTGCTTTCATTATGTGTGAGTTCATTCAACTGAAATCGGACAATTCAACCAAACCTTGGGTGGACCATCCAGCTCATTTAAAACTTGGCCACAGGCAAATTTGACATAATTATGAATCAAGAAAAATGCTGCTGTTCAGCTTTCCACGGTCAGATTTATTTATCAAGGTGGCAAATTAAATAAAACATGGTAGGCTACAATATGGATCTCTTTGACTCAATTTATGTGCACTTTTTGGTAGTTTATATATGAAACGGCTTATACTCTTAAACAAATCAATGCTTTATTATGATTGTCGATTGGAGTATATATTGTGAAAAAAGAATAAAAAAGAAAAGAAAAGACAGAACATTATAATTATAAAACAATTATGCATTATTCATACTCGTGTGTCCTTCATGGAACCACCTCGTAACACATTTAAGCAGTGCATACGTAAGTATTATCGAACATTAACATTTGAAACTGCAGGTCATACTTGAACCGCAAATCTCACGAATCTGAAGTAAACACTTCAGATATAACTCATTATGAGACTGTTGAGACATACCTGACAAGAAAAAAATAAAATTTGGAAAGGACTTGAAATAGGATGATATGAACACTCAAGTCACTCATACCGAGCCAGGAATTAACGAGTAAAATATTAATCTGCGCTTCTGTCTTATATATATTGTTTTTTTTTGTTTTTTTTTGTTGTTTTTTTGTTGTTTTTTTTTTGGGGGGGGGGGGGATAGTGCACTTGAATAGATTGATTATAAGCACTTACGCACTGTCGCAGTTTTTAACAACAGGATTTTCAAGTTCAGCGCCAAATGAGTATGGTTCGCCAGTAATTAGTGCAAGTATAATCGGTTGGCTCGTGGACACCGTTCTAAGACAGTTGTAGAATAAACTTCCGTGTAGCAAAACCAATTGTAATTAATCTAAATTTAATTTAAACTAATTTGAACAGTTTTTATAGTCAATTGCGAAAAATATGAAATTATAATATGGACGTTTTAGATCATCACAATGTGGGTTTGATTTAACTCACTGACTACTGAATTCTCTAATTTCCATAGGCTTAGTACAGGGGTGAATCGGTTACGGTATGCAATGGGTTAATATTTATGCGATAATTTTTTAATTGTAATCCCATGTGTCCGAACAATTTCAGCTTTGTTGCTGAAAAAAAAAAAATCAACTTTAGGTAATTCGCATATTTTGCATATCCAAAATCCAATATTTCTCCATCGCGGTCACCAACAGTCAACCATCACCTCAATTGATAAAATCACCTTTGCATGTTACACCACTGACCACCACTCTCACCAACATCGCAACCACAATCATTACCGCCACCATTATTACCACCACTTATAGTACCATGCACTACCATCTACAATACCGCAACCACAACTGGCAATTCCAACGTCACCACCATCATCACTACGACAATTTCTCATTTTAAGCCATTAAATGATCGAGCACTCGGGACCAGAATATGTTATCACCATCTGTACCTACACTGGAGCTATCTGCACCATCACTGCTACCAACACATTCACCACCACATCAACCATCATCATCTCTTTCACCAACAGCATTACCACCACCCATAACCATGACCATCATCAGCAGCAGCACCACCATCATCACCGCCGCTACGACGATGACCACCATCATCATCACCACCACCATCATCACCGCCACTACGGCAATGACCATTATCATCATCATCATCACCACCATCATCACCACCACCATTCCAACTTGAAATCATCGAAATGTACCGCCCAAAAGAGGAACTACCGCGTACATAACAGCAATGCTATCAGTTTCAACCCGAGAACCAAAAACAAAAATGCGAAAATCTGCATCGTATCACCATCACCAGTACCACCAATCCCCACCACCACAACCACCACCATCACCACCACCAGCAACCATCACCATCCTCATCATTAATACCACTGCTTCATTAACAACACATTCTTAGTATATCCCCATGGCCATCATCATCAACTCATTTGCGCACAATAAATGCAACTTCTTTCGTACGCAAATCTCCGAACTAATCAGTCATAATCAAAACATGTTTTAAACGGTGAAGAAAGATAAATTTATGTAAAAAAATGATATGATATTTTTACCTCCACTTGGCCGGCCTCTTTCGCTTTTTCCTGAGCCTTCTTCTGCGATGGGTCAATGGCATAAACAGTCGGCTTCACCATGATGACAATCTAATTTTACCTGTTAAACAAGCAATTAACAACCTATAACTTTTTAAGATAATTTTCTTCAGGTAATTTTAGGGATCTCGCTATCCACCGACAGAAAAATCACATCTACACTGCGTGCGAAACCTGTCGTTATAAAAGGAATGAAAATAGTCAATAAGCAAATATTGTCATCGTACGTCAGACAAAGTGCTTGATAGCTTTCCAATATTATTCGTAATTCAAGGCGTTCGTACAGTTTAGTTCGGAACATCGGATCGGAGAGCCGTTTTCTGTTCTTTCTGTTGGAGGTGAAGGGATAGATGGATCGAGATCTGGTTTACCCGATCGATAGGTGACATGTTATAGTATATTGGACGAAATGCATGATTGTATTCTGTTTATGCCCATTCTTTCTTTCTTTTTCAGATCAATTTTCCCCCTTGATTTGTTGCCTTTCTATTCATTTCTGGATTAAAAAAAAAATCTTGATATGAAAATTGTATTTAAACGATCCCGTGACAAATGTGACGTAAGCCGAGTTGTGCTGGTATATCAATTACACAGTTAATATGACTACTCCTTCCTAAAATTACAATTAGTTGGAAATACGAATCAAAATGCATGACATAATTTACAGCCATAAAATCATTTTACGCTGAATAAAAAAAAAACGAGCTTAGCAATGGAGTAGGAGAGACAACGCGGAAATGAATATAAAGGGAACATTTCCTCTTTGACAAATACGTAGGAATAAAAAGAAAAAGTAGAGAGAGGAAACTGAGAGGAGAGAGAGATAATAATAATAATAATAATAATAATAATAATAATAATAATAATAATACATGTGATTTATAAGGCGCCACATCCATTTAAACTTAAATGCTCAAGGCGCACAGGTGAAAGGAGAGAAAATGAAGAGACAAAACAACAAATTATGCATATAATTAATTATACAAGTATGTCTTAAGTTTGGTTTTAAATACTTCAACAGAATTGGTTTTGCAGATCTCTTGAGGACAGAGTTCCACAGCGAGGGCCCAGCATGAACAAAGGCTCCCCCCCCCCCCCACTTAGTAGTGCTTTGGGAACAAAAAGAAATCCTGATGGAAATACATGTAGGAGTAAACTTGGCGAGAGTGAAGAGGAAAGGGACGGATTGAAGAAAAAAAAAAGAAGAAGAAAAATAACGAGAAAAAGAGAAGAAAAATGGGATTGAACTAAAAAGAATTAGTGTAAGAGAGATAGACAGAGAGAGAGAAAAAAATTTAAGAGAAGGGGATACAAACACTCGAACAAGTTCTTCATTCATTGCATACAACGCGTCGATGTTTCATAAACAACGTAAACGCACTGACGTAAGACTACCATCCCCTTCCGTAAGGACTTGCCCTCATTTGCATAACAATCGTGGCGCTCTGAAAGCAGGGGAGGCTGGTACTGCTCTGCACGAAGCACGCATGCTGTGATCTATTGTGTGTTTATAAATATCCCGGTCACACCGTCAGACCGACTACAAACCGATTCGGGGGTTATATATTTTTCTGTGCGGCCTGTTGTCGGTCTGCATGGTGTCGACCTGGTTCGTGTGACTGGGGAGTGAAGTGGGGAAAATATTTCTTAGCCTCACACAGTGTTTATGGTTTACTCATGTACTTTGAATAAATTATATCTGTAGGTGAGCGCGATGATGAAAATGTCTCCTGGTGATATCGCAGAAAATTGGATTCTAAATTGACTGCATATCGTTATTTAACCATAGCCTGATGGGAAAGTGAAAGAGAGAGGGAGAAAGAGATAGAGAAAGTGGAAGGCGAATTCAAGTAGGAATTATTAATTAGTGTCACAGTGTTTATGAATTTGTTATGCTCTTTGAATAAATTATAGTTGAGCGCGATGAAAATGTCTCCTGGTGATATCACGGAAAATGGGATTCTAAATTGACTGTATACATACTGCCATAACACGTTTGGAAGAAAGTGGGAGAGAGAGAGCGAAGAGAGAGATAGAGAGAGAGAGAGGGTGTGGGAGTGGTCTGGGTCTGGTATTGGTTGGATGATTGGGTGGATAGTTTGAAGTGGGGAAAATAATACACGCTGTCATAAATTATATTAGAGCGCGATGAAATTGTCTTTTGGTGATATCAAATGTAATATTATTCATAATGACTGCATGCATTTCCTGATAGGAAATAAGAGAGTGAGAGCGAGAGAGAGAGAGAGAGAGAGAGAGATAGGATTGATTGGGAAAGAACATGGTGTCGTTCGGTTGATGTTTTTCATGCTCATAATTATATTTAAAAGCATTTAAAATGTTTCAAGGTGATATCACGCACACGGGATTATATATAGCACGACTGCTAGCAAGCTGTGATCAACCCGTTGACTACTGCATTCTCTATTTCCCATAGGCTTAATACAGGGGCCACTCGGCTCCCTTGACATTGGGTTAACAATAGAGTAGGGCAGGTTTTATGATGGAAGGTTTTTAATCCAATGTTTTTTAATCCAAAGTTTAATGGTTATTTATTTTATATCAGTGTGTACGAAACATAAACACGCAGTTTCAAAGTTCGATACATGCATTTGGTACATGAAATAGGCTGTAGTTGACATTTGTATATTAGCTAATATACAACATGTCATTGATAGTTCACCAGGATACCAAATTAATTACCTTTCCAGTTCCTCTCTCATTTTCTGTCTTGACTTCGTATTTTCTCTTTCCTTCTGTTTGACCATCTTCTTTAATTCTTCCTTCTTGGCATGTCTTCTCCTTTTATCTAAGTGTATCCAAGTGCATCTTCCAATGACTATAAACTGTGTCTTAATTATTATTTATCAATAATACTAGCATATATCCAAATAGGCCAATTCATGTATACATTAGGTAAAAAATGACCTTCCCGCTATTTTATTACATGTTTCGAAAGAACAATCAATATCCAACTAGACAATGCAATGCTTACCACGTACCACTAACAAAAACATTCTTTACACAAAAACCCATTGCTTTTGGGGGTTCTCTGCTCTAGCTGGGACTCCTAGCCCTTAGTCTGAAAATTTTTAATAGTAAACTTATAAAATTCATCTGCTCAGGCGATACCCCCCGTCTACATGTCATGTGTAAAAAATAAAGCCCATTCATCCTTTTTAATTTTCTTTTTCATTATGAACACTATTTGCTCCCGTTCCCAATCTTCACGTTCCAGTTTGTTTTGCGGTGTTTTTTTTTTTTTTCGTTTTCATCATCTCTCATTCGATACTACTACTACTACTACTACTACTACTATCTCTCTCTCTCTGTTACTGTAAACAGGCGTAACGTAAATTTGTTTCAATTACCATTGTTTATCAAATTTGTTATAATTTATTTGAATGCATTATATTATGTAAATAAATCTTGGGGGCATGGACCATACAATCATATCTTTATATATGTTAGGTTAATAATGATTGTTTGTTAAATTTGTTTTCTTCTCAAAACCATCATCTTTGTTTGATTTACATTACATTGTCACTGAACTGATACGTATCATGTATGCTTATATAAGAAAATAATTAAATCAAAGTATTATAATATATATATATATATTGTAATATAGTAATATAATATTAAAGTGATTTTCACTTTGTTCATTACCCTGAGGAAGATCAGTGAGGATCGAAAATTTGGTTAAAATAAAAAAAGTTGGAATTCAATGCATTACCAATGTCTTCTCTGGAATTCATTCATCGTATCTCTCTTCATGCTCTTCCAACACGCGGTTATGAAATATCATTATAATTATATATATATATATATACAAAGCTAGGGAAGTGATACCTTTGGAAGCTATAGCGCATAGGAACATTTTATCATAATGTGGCATGCGCTATACAAGAACCGTTTATTATATTGCGATAAAAATATATGTAAAAAAGAAGAAGAAGGAACAAAGAAGAAAGAGGAAGAGAGGGCGAGAAAGGTGTGATTACCGTGTTTTGTCCCGTTAATGGCGCTGTAATATACCCATAGGCTAGTCATGCAATATTTTACTTTTGCTACAATACATTGTTTTTCACCGATTATTGCATAAGATTACATAACCACAGAAGGACACTTATGAACCGAATTCACAGAAAGTGATATTGCATAAACACCTTCTCAAAGAAGAGCCAAAAGCATAAAAATACACAAGAGGCTGCATCGTATCATTATAACTAAGTCATTTATTATAGTTTTTTTGTAAATGCTATAATATCTGGGTAATCTCGCTAGTCGTAAGGACTGCTATTCATAAGGACCGCTATCCATAACGCGGGCCTAAATGAATAACGGTTTCGCATGAATAGGTCTTTATGCATAGCGGGCAAACCATAGACAAATTACCTCGCTATTCTTAAGGACCTCCTTTCATAAGGACCACGATTCATATTCATAAGGACTACTATTCATAACGCGTGTTAAATGAGTAGCCGTTTTCTATGAATAGCGATCCTTATGAATAGCCAGCGGATCCGATATCTATATCGCATCACATAAGGAAAATTATGATGATTTTATGATGCTATTGGTGATGATTCAAAGATTCAAAGATTCAAAGTTTATTTCACATTGCTTTAAAAACTCATTACAAGATACATGTATACATTCAGCAAAAGTCATAGACAAAAAGCAGAATGAGCATGATTCAAGATAATAGCATGTAATATAGACTTAGGTATGCAGCGGATGTGAGGGATCAGCAAAAGGCCATTGGCCTGTCTAGGCTGATCCCCTTTATACTGCTTAAAAATAGATTAGTATCATCTGCAAATAGTATTATGGATAGAATATTAGTTGCAGATTGTAGATCATTGATGTACAGCAAATATAACAGGGGCCCGAGGATGGATCCTTGCGGAACGCCCACCGTGATATCATCATATTCAGATTTAAAATCATGAATCTTTACAAACTGTTTCCTACCTTCTAAATAACTTCTCAACCACTGTGATACAGAGACTCTAATTCCATAAAATTGTGATTTCTTAAGTCGAAAGCCTTGGAAAGGTCCAAAATATCCCAACTGTGATTTGCTTATTCTCAAATGCTTTTGCAAGTTTATCAGTAAAATCAACAAGAGCTAAATTAGTATTGTAGCCTTGTCTAAAACCGATCTTTTTTTACACAGAATATAATTTTTTGAAATATAAGACATCAATGTATCATATACAAGCCTCTCAAGTATTTTGCTAAAAACAGTTAAGACAGATAAAGGCCTGTGATTCGTAAGTATACTTCTATCACCACATTTAAACACAGGTATCACTTTTGCAATTTTAAGGGAGCTGGGAAATTTCCCTTGGGCAAGAGATGCATTGAGTATATCACAAAGTGGACGAGTATTGCACAAATACTTAATTTAACAATCTCAGGGTCAATCTCATCATATCCTGCATGGGCTCTTTTTAGGATCCAGTTTATGAACTACATTAAGAATATCTCCTTGTGTTATTTTAGAAAAGAACATGGAGTTAATAAAATTTCCATCCAAATATCTATCAAAACCTGTGTCGATTGAGTTACATGAATGTGCATTTTCTTGAATATCGAGACCTATCTTTAAAGGACAAGTAACCCACGTGATATTCTAGATGCACCTATTGTCTGCTACGTCTTTCCATGGAGGCTGCCATTTTGTGCATGACACGGATCATTAGGTACCATATGCATTGATAATAGCCTACCTTTACAACAGATACGTCGCTTTGTTCTGATTGTATTACGATTGTTATTGGCCATGGGCCTAGATAATTGACGACCCATGAGTTCTAATAGCCATCCTGTAAAGCAGATTCCTCGCTTTGTTTTGGTATTGTTACGATTGTCTCCGTCCTTGACGTCAATTCTCCGTCCTTGACGTATATTTTTTATGAAGTATATTTTTTATGAACAAATTAAGACCTTTTAAAAAATATATAAAACTAAACTTACATTTCAGAATATGTGACTTTATCTAATATATATTTGTCCTCTAAAAATCAATTACAAGTTAACGATGAAGGAAATTTTACTTGGGATGAAAAATATGTTCGTGTACACATAAAGTAATGGCAGCCCCCTTATTATTGCTAGCAGACGATAACTTGGCTGGAAAATAGTGATTTATATCTATATCCTGTGTTTTTACATGAAATTGCATGTATCAAATAAGAGGCATATACTACACCATTCAAAATAAGCTAATTCATACGCTGAGGTTAATTTCCCTTTAAAACGTTAGAATTAAACATATTGACTATTAGGTTCTTGTCAACAATATTTATACCATTTGAGTCGCTAATCTGAAGATCATGAGTCCTTGTGTTCTAATATGAAGAACCTCATTAATTACCTTCCTCGTTCCTCGGGGATTATTTTTAAGTTTCATGAATTTACTATTGTATAACTTACGCTTACTTTTACGAATCCCATTACTGACAAAATTTCTGTAAGTTTTATAAACCGTTTTTCGATAAGAGGTAGGATTATTGACAAACTATTTTATATAAATAATGTTTTTTCTTACATATTTTCTTAAGATATATTGAAAACCAAGGTTTATCATTATTTGTTGTTTTAATATTCATAGCAGTAACAGGAAAAAAAATCCTCAAAAACCTTCAAATAAGTGCCTAAGAATTTATCAAACTTTTCGTCCCCATCTTGGGAAAAATTCAAACATTCCCAGTCAACCAATTGCAATTTGATTTGAAACATTTTTTTTTTGTTTTCATCATTAAAAATTCGTTTTTGGATTGTTTTGACAGTATTTATCAAACCACAAAGACCTAATGATGGTAATTGTGCTTCGACAAAGAAAAATTATTTCGCCATTATGTAATGATGTGTTTACCAAATTATTCGTAGAACCAAAAAAATAAAACAAAAGGAAATAAAGTAAAATCAAATCTGATTTGATGACCAATTATTGACTACTGCTGAGGACCACTTAAAAAACAAAACAATGTCCAATAAATGCGTACAAAGATGTATTCATTTCTTAATGATGATCAGTTTCTATTGATGTTAAAATTACCACGGCCCTATATATGATTATAAAATGTGTTATCATCCTCAAAATCATTATCATCACTATCAATTTTGTCGTAAATAAGCTTGGCTTTCATAGATTTTACACCAAGTTTTTCAAAATAATGAAATGTTAGATTCCCTTTCTTATTCCAATAGAGCAAAACTGACGATACTGATTAATAAACTTCTTTCATTTCATTTATTTCGTTTCATTTAATGAAATAAAACATTTTCTTTGATCTTTGTTCTTTGTTAATCACACATGTAATTTCATCTTAGTTCATCTCTGCGATTCTAATTTTCTTCATTCCCTTGCCTGATTGTTATATGTTTCTCATATTTGTTTATCTAATCATTTATTCATTGTTATCATACTTCTTCTTCTATTAATATTACTGTAATTAGAAGAGTAAACGAAAACTGATTTCTGATTATGCAACATTATGTCAATATCATACTATCCATCATGGGTGTCGAGCCGCGTTCATGATTGAACCTTTTCAAAAATCTGTTCATAAAACTTGCACTTTAGAGCATCCCAAAAAGGTTTTCTGTGTGATTAAATATTTTCTAAATTCATGGCAAATACAATGAAATATTGATAATCCTAACATAAGATATTTAAATACGTGTGTTATAAATCATTTGTAATGATTCAGGGAAAAGAAGGCAGATAGGCAGTTTGTTGTTTAATGGTCGAAGAAGTTTTATTATACAAAAGGAACAAACGTGATAATTCCAAAGTTGAAGTTTCGAAACGTATAGCCTATAAGTGACCATAATGATAACCCATAATGACCCCAATCGCATACATCTATTATTCAAAACGCTCCGTGTATACCAGTTCGATAGTCTCTGGTGTTGGAACTCCCCCCCCCCCCTTCCCCCTGAGGAGGGCTTCCAACCAGAGACTTCCAATTTACACACAGTAAAAACGCTGTTTAAAAGGTTGTTTAAAACTTATACAACCTACTTATTATTTAAACAACTTGTTTACAATGAACTGTACAACGGGTTCTTCAGTTCATATTGTAAACAACTGTTTTTTACAGCGTTTCTCTGTGTAGTACTCGGCAATCAAAAGAGGTAGACCAGATAAAGTATGTCTATGACCACGACGTATCTAAATGTACAGGTACTATATTCTATGATGACATAGTCACCCCTGATCTAGGTGGAATTATCAATGATCATTATGATGCGTGATTGACAAATGAGAGATCAAAGAATTTAGTATTAGAAATATGATATTGAATATTACAGTATATGTATATACGTGTTATCAAGTTAGTGATATATTGCAATAGAGTACCGTATAATCATGTACATGGATTTCTACTATATATAGACATTGGCATTGAAATTATGGCATGTCTTATATCCTTACTTCTAATCATTAAAGAATGTGATGGTATTTCAAGATCAAACATAATGGGTTTGGATAATTATTAGTTTTAAGTTAATGTATCATAGTTATATTTATTTTATCCAAAATATCGGGCTGGGGGATGATAATACAGGCCACCCCACCTAATTTTAATTTAATTTTATATATTATTATTTATTTATTTATTCTTATTATTATTATTCTATTTTTTTTATTTATTTATTTTATTTATTTATATAAGTATATAATTACATATACATGTATATTATTATTATTATTTTATTATTATTATTATTATTATTATTTTTTTTTTTTGGGGGGGGGGGGATATATACCCCCCTCCCCCCACCCCCCCCCCCCCCCCCCCCCCCCCCCGGGATCGACATGCTATCCGTAAAACATGGATAGGTTATGTTATATATTACGCACAATTAAAATGTCCATGATATTAAACTCTTATTTGAACTAAACAGCGTTAATGTATACATTATTTTAACTTAACAATTCTATAGACTTGTCTTTACAGGAGTCTGACGTAAATATATGGAATAATCACCGATGATGAAAAATACAATCGTGGATTAATCAATTCACCTCTTGACTGGACTAACACTTTTAAAAGGAAGATATGTATTAGTGTATTTGGCATTAATATTCAATCTTACATTAGTTATTGAAATTGAAATTACAGGAAAAATCTCAAAACCAGCCTGGAGGCTGAATTAGATTCATTTTTGACAACTACCTTTTGGTGCACATCTAAATATATATCTTTATATTTTTGACGTGACGCGAAATATGCCAGGGACAGATAATATAGTTTGATGTGGAATATCTGTTAACAAATATTGTAAGAGATTTGTAGAAAAATATGAATTGGAATAAGAAAAAATATCTTATACAGCATTTTTTCATAACTCCATCTAACAATTTAAATTAAAAAAGAAACAATCATATTTTTTCAGGGGTCCAAAATGATTCAAATAATAATCTCAGTCACTTTTCTTCTGATTTGGCTAAGAAGTCAACGCATGGGGGCGCCAGAGAATTAAAGCCAGCGCTATACATTGTTTAAAATGATGATACAGCCACAAAAAGGAGAAAAAGAATGAAGGAGAATGATCATGTAATTAGTTAAGACACTAATAGTATGGAGGCAGTACTCTGGGAGGGGGGGGGGGGGGAGTGGAATTTGAGAGAGGAATTGATGTTAATGAAATGTGTGTGGGTGGATGTGGGTGTGTGCGTGTGTGTGCTTTTACATATATGCAGTTGTGAGGTACAGAGAACAAAAGAGCACAATGATGGCCTTTATCCCGTCATGCTTGTGGGGTACAAAATACAATAGGAGAAGTGCTTGCGGGGTACAAAATACAATAGCAGAAAACAATAAAGTTCCCCACAAGTGCATGTATGTGAATGTGTGTGTGTGTGGGTCTAGTTCTTTTATATACACCTGATTTTTTTTTTTTTTTTTTGGGGGGGGGGGGTTTGGGGGAGGGGGTTCAATATACTGATAAGGTCATGGATGTATTAGTAACAGTGTTTTGTTATTCGACTGTGTAAAGCATGTTTGTGTATATGGATTGAATGTATTGTATGATTATATGTATTTATTCATTGTATGCATTCATTCATTTCATTGTATTGTATGATTGTATGTATTCATGTAAAGTATTGAACAAGAGAACAATAAAAACAACTTTAAAAAAATATACACACAACTAGCTTTGATTTAATTATACTGCCGGTTGTCTCAGTTTTCTTTCGTACACATCCATGAATTATTCTACACATTCTATTTTTATTTTCCCTCCACCAACATGTCATGGGAACTGGTTGTGGTTATCTTTCATATTAACCAAATCTACAGCCCAGGACACATAAGTTCGCTTGAGGTTGCTTTTATTTACATTTACACCCCCCCCCCCCCCCTCAAAAAAAATATAATAAAATAAAATAAAATAAAAATAAGAAATAAAAACAAATTAATAGATAATATAATAACACAATAATTATGATTAATCAATAATAAAAAAATAAAATTGAATAAAAAGAAATAAAAAAATGACCAGATTAACCCCTGGCTACTTCTTAGCATTTAACTCACACACCCCATTACCAAGGCTGAAAGACCGACAACCATCTGTGAGATAACACTGAGAAGCACATTCCATGAGATTTGATACGTAGATTGTTTTGATCATGTGGTTCCTGAGGCAGCACCCTGTGATATCTCGCCTTCCGCGGTTATTGGGTAGCATATAGCGGGCGTCCTTTACTCTCTGCGCTTGGGCTGGTCCATGCGTTGTGTTCTGGTGTGGATTAGGAGTTGTTGCTGAATGCGAATATTGATAGGAATGTACATTTCATATTACACACATATTCCAAGTGTTGTATTGATCATCAATTAGTGCAAATGCTAATTTTAACCCGAAAACTCTCAAATCATAACGATAATAGGCTGCAGTGTGCCACGATAGCTCTGACACTATTACTCTCCTGGTTTCCGAAAGAAAAAAAAAATCGGTTTCCGGGGTACACTTTATGTAATCTGTGCTCTAATGGCCTTCTTCCTTCTACGTACAAGCATTAAGTTTAACAAGGAAGGGGAAGGAGGGGAGAGCCCTCCCTCACCCACCGACCGGACACCAGAAAAAGGAAAAGAGAATCTATATTATTTCTCTCTTTTACCATCTCTATCTGCCCTCCCCTTTTCCACTTTGTCATACATTCCATATCCCTTAAAGGGATACGCCACCAGGCTGCCATGGGGAAATTCAGGATTGCGTAAACTCACTCGTACACAAAGTTTGTGCGTCGAACGCGTCCGTTGGACTGCTGGGATTACATTTCGGACTGCACGAAGCCGACCGAAGTTTGCGCCCCGAGGGGGCTACGGCATGATCAGGTAACGATCACGGTGCCCTCTCGCGGCATAGAAAGGTCCACAATCTGCGGATGAGTGCCCTTTAATTTCCTAATAGTGTTGGGTGATACCGGGGGTGATACCAAGTTGTAACGCTGGTCATACTGGTTGTCCCCTAAGGTCATGTAACAATTGATGATACTACGCCTTTCTTACGAAATAGTCAAGAATGACACTAATTTATTTAAAGCCTCACCGTATGCCAAGTATTGTTAACATTGCATTATAGTTAAAACATATTTTGCATCTGGATGAATAATCGACGGAGGTAATATTCAGAATATGAAAAATATCACTTATCAATCGCTATCAATTCAAGTAAAACATAAAAAAGATTCAAAATAACATTCAATACAAGACACTCACAGTTGTCACCCCAAGCCTGAGTTAAGGTTGGATCTTCACTTGAAATGACTGCAGTTTAATAGATGAAGGAATAAATGAATAAATGAGTAAGTAAATACTTAAACAAATTAATCAATTAATGTTATTCATGCATGCATGATTGAATGAATGAATAAATAAATGGATCAATAACAAATCAATAATTCAACCCACCAATAACAATCGAGAAGGTTAAACATTCTGGAGGCTCTTTGACGGTAAATAATTTTGCTCCAGGACCTTATTTTTAATGCTTAGCTGTTGTAATGAAACAACGTGATCATGGTGATACGCGTTTTACGAACAAATTTTCCTCTATTCCAAGGCAGAAAAAAAAAATGATGATTACATCAATTAGTAAACAACAACAAAACAAAACAAAAAAATGAAACCGCCATTCTGTCACAATCATTATTAAACAGCTATTGTAACCGTTGAAATTAATAAGGTTGAGAATGATTGAATTACATACATATCCCTCTATCAAGCCCTACCCCGATCGTAATTGTGAGAACCCATACTCACGCACACACACACACAAACTCATTACACCCACACCCAAACTGTTATCAGCGTTACCTGGGGACGATGGCTGAGCGGCACTTTTGACTCTGCTTGGTGTCTCCTGAAGTCAAGCAATGACAAAAATGATAACCGTTTCGTAATGTATCAAGGATGGTAATGTCACAGCACCAATATACTTCATAAGTATTGCCAATTATTTGGAAAATAAGCTAAAGTGTGGGCAAGAATGGCAAATGCAATTTCACAGAATGTTATAAAATTCACAACTGGTTTAAAAAAACGTCCCCAGAGAATTGGATGGAATTTCGTCAGCTTGTCGTATCTAGAATAGGGAGTCAAAAGGTTTACATGTCGTTTTCCCGAAGGTTTATAATTCCGAAACTTCGTATTTCTGAAGGTTCGTAATTCCAAAAAGTTATGTAGGGCTCTAGTGAATTTGGGAAATTTGTTTTCCGGAATTATGAACCTTCCGAAAGCGAAAAGATTACCCCACCCCCCTGTCAAAATAACCACTTCAAACTATTAAGTCTGGGAGCCTGTCCCGAAATAGTCACCCCATTTTACATGTGAGATTTGACCCCTTAGAGTAAACTTAGACCATCGATGTCATTAACCCCCCCCCCCCCCCAAAAAAAAAAAAAAAAAAAAAAAAAAAAAGCCGCCGGGTTTGTACCCCGACCCCCCCCCCCCCCCCCCCATAAAAAGGGCCCCAAAGTAGGGTCGATTACAGCCCATTTAACATATGCGCCTAACTTTGTCAGAAGGAAGGCGTATGATATTCATTACAAAACACAAAAAATGACATTTTCTGTCGGGATGGGTTGTCAGACCGCCCCTAAAATTGTGGAAAATTTTTCCCCTAGGCCCGTTGACCAAAATTTATCAGTAGGAAGAGGAATGGGTGTACATTACAAAAATCTAAAAAGTGACCAAAAAATTCCGGGGGGGGGGGGGGACACCAAAGTGTCCTTAAAACCAAGCTTTGCTGCAGAAAATGCTAGAACATGTAGAGAAACCCCTTTTTTTTGACAGACTATAGGCTACGATATTTCGCAATAGAAATGTGAAGATGGAAGCAGAATAAAGAGCTGTATTAAATTGATAGTTTTATGAAATACAAGCCACATACAGTTGTCATCATAGCTGGCGAGGTTGGAGCTTCAGTCGATATGCCTGCAATGAACAACAACAAATAAAAAATAAAAAAAATATTTATGTTAATTTATCTTTAAGTTCCAATTATATCTCAACAGTAAAACAATGCCATCACCCACCATCCCTCATTCCTATGAAATTGAATATCTTTCAGCAAAGATTCCATTTTCATCTAAGTACAAATATGTCAACCACCCCCTCCCCCGCAAATAAGCTCATTAAAAAAAAATTACTACAATTCATAAATACCTGAAGATGTGGTCGGAGCGTCAGTTGTGACTTCCATAGTCTCCTGTTGTGAATTTATAATCAAAAAGTGATCTTTACATAAAAAAATGGTGATTCACTAGATGTTACTGAACTTCCTTTATGATAATAATGGTGGCGGTGGTGATGATGATGATGATCATAATAATACTAATTATAATAATGATATTTCCTGTTCACCAGGGTATACTCATCACTATTAAACTATTCAATAGTGTCTATTAACCATGCATAAAATATTCTATAAATAGTATCTCAATAGCGGGTAATAGTGCCACAGGGACCAGGGAATAATATACAAGTACATGTATATATTATTATTATTTACCAGACCTATTGAACGCTGTAAGGAATCGGTCAATTTATCAGTTAGTGCTCTAGTTTGATATCGATTCCATGTTGTAGAACACGTCATATGAGAACAATTCACCCACCTATCAATCAAACTGATATCAATTTTAAAAAAAAATCCTCCCCAGTCAAGCTTCTTCGTTTACTAACCATTGTCTACGGCGGACCGTTAAAAATGAATATTAATGAGTCAGAAAGAAGAGGATCTTGGGTATTTGATTCTAGTTCATCGTGACTTGGCCGTGAACCAGAATAGCCTGGTGGTTAAGTCGCTGCCCGGCAAGCAGTAGATGACAGGTTCGAATCCCGCTGGTTCCAATTTTTCTGACTTGTGTTTTTCATTACAGATCGAGCATACGATCTTTAACACTGGGAGTAAAATGCCTAAAGATTTGTTTACAAATTAAAAAATTCCTCCCCAGTCAAGCTTCTTCGTTTACTAAACTGATATCATACACATTTATGTGTTTTGCCATCTATCACATCGCCCCACATTCTCGAAGGTAGTCTTTCTCTTCTAATCAATCAATTAATGACATTGATTGTATTGTATTTATTTATTCATGGTTTAAAAATAAAACTCACATTCAGTCAAAAACAGACTGCTTTTCAGCGAGTTCGTGAAGGAAAAATGAACAGGTAAAATGTAAACAATATTATTAAAAAAAACAACATATTGAGCAAATTAAATATGATAAAACAACATGCAAAATGATTTAACAAATAGAAATTCAAATATTCAGATCAACAATTGTCAAAAAAGTTTGAGAGTTTCGGTTTGTGATGACCCCCCTCCCACATAAAAGATACACTGAGTTAAAGGTCGATGAAGTTGACGGACTTAACAAAGAGAGTAAGCTTATCCATTCGACGAATGTTACACGGTAAGGAATTGAAAGATTTATGCTTGTGTAGAGACCACCATCCCTTAAATAGTTCGTTTGGATTTATCAAGGCAAACTTTACAGTCGTAATTACGAAGAGAATTTTTAACACTAATTTTAGAACATATAGGAAAAGGAAGGCATCCATGTAATAATTTAAAGATGAACAAAACTGCCTGTTTTGTTTTTTCCAGCGTGATTCCAGTTTGTCAGTGTTTAGAGAAGAGTAGAAACAGAATGGTACTATACCTAGGATCATGCGATGTGCTCGGTTTTGTTAGACACTCAACTCTTTAACTAAAGTTTTACCTGCATTAAACCATACCACAGAGCAGTAATCAAAGTGAGGTTGGAAAAGTGCTTTATAAAGCATTATAGCAGTATTCAGTGTAATGTATGGTCTAAGCCGTTTATGACAGTACAAAGTTTTCGTTGCTTTTGTCTTAACAAATTTAACATGAGCGTTCCAACTAAGAATCACTCCTAGATATGTACATTCATTAACTCGTGTTACTTGCTCACCGCCAATTTGAACCTGTGCATTTGCAAATAATGATAATTTATGTCTGGATCCACATATAACAAATTCACATTTCTTAGGATTTAACAACAATTCGTTGCATTATTTAGACGTGAACGCAAATCATCAGTATGATCAGAAGAATAGTATATACAGGTATCGTCAGCATACATAGAAGTGCGGCTATATTTAGCAGCACTTGAAATATCATTTATAAAAAGAATGAACAGTAAAGGGTCTAATATACTTCCTTGTGGAACCCCACAGGTAGCGTTATTATAATCAGACAAACTGTTATTGACAATTGTAATATGTTTTCTTAAAGTCAAATAGTCCTGAAACCATCCTAAACTAGATTCATCATAACCAAAATTGTCAAGTTTCTTTAAGAAAATATCATGAAAGACCCTATCGCATGCTTTCAAAAAACAGAAGAAGAAAAAGGGATTTTGTAATATTTCTGTATCCTTTCATCTTACATTAGAATTGAGGGAATATGCCGTAGCCAAGTCCGGCCTCGAGGCCGTTAATTTAGCTTCCTGGACCTTTGCCTCAGACCCACTCACGTGTAAAATACTTAAAGTATAGAATGTAACATTTATCAGAGCTGCATCATCGACTACATCACTTATAAGAATTATAAGTAAATCTTTATTCACAAAGAAAACAATATCGGAGAAAATACATGTTGAATTAAAAAAAAATAGTCATAGTAGCGGTATAACTCACTGTATGAGTTGATTTCTCCGGTGTCAGTGTCGAAGGTTCGTTCAAAACACCTGTGATCGAAACATGCAATATTTAAGCTCTATAGGTAGTCCGTAATTCTGGTATCGGGGTAGAACCAGGATTTTCTATAATGTGAGGGAGGGGGAGGTTTCTAAGGAACCAAGTGCAAAGAAAAAATCTGACAAGCATAAACGAGAAAAAGATCTTAACAAATATCATTTTAAAATGAAAAAAGTGTGTGTGGGGGGGGGGGGGGGCGACCGGACCTGGATCCTGGGGTAAATGACTATACTAAAAACCCAGACACTGTTTTGAAGAAAATAAAACTTATCATCCATTTTGTTTGGTGTCGTAAGATGCATAAGGTTGACTTGAGAAATGCTTACATTGGTAATCGACGTACACATAGTTCCAGGGCCCTGCGCAAGGTGCACTAGGTGAACATGACGTAACAGTTACGTCACATTGGTTTCTTTGGGCGCAGTTGGAAGGCCAGGGATCAGTCCTGTCACTGCCATCACACAAAGGCCATAAAGGCATATCCCGAACAGGGCAGGATGGAACCCTCACACAACCTACTTTAGTCACTCTGATCACTCCCACCCCACAATCAGCGTTTAGAGTAGCACTGCCGCCCAGGTGACATTTAGATTCTACAGGACGAAAACAAGTAAACATAGGACATTATCAGCATATACTATTTATATGTGTAAAAACAGATCCGTCTACATTAGGTTGTTCCTATTATTACTGTTATATCCTTAAACATGTTAAATGCAAGATGCTCATGAGATACTAACAAATTTATTTCTTGGAAAATACACTAAACAGGGAGGAAATCCACAACAAAATTAGAAGTGTTCCACACTTCTTGAATAATACTCTTCATGTAGTGATGTGTATTCACATAAATTTAGTGATTTCTAATTTTCTACCCATCCAAGAACATCAGGAACTTTCACATCAATCCTTTATTTAATCTTTTACAAGGCTGCTTTTCTGTTTCTATATGTTTCTGTTTTCTGATTTTACTCAATCCGACCTGATTGAACTTTTTGATTGCCCTTTAATGGAATTATCCTTTTAACATAGATTGCGTTGTATCTGAGGTAAAATCTAGACATTACTCCGATGCATATTATATCTATATCTATATATATTATATGCTGATGAGGCTTCGGCCGAAACAGACTGTCCAGCTAAGTCACTAAAGCAACACTTTCCAGCCTATTAAAATTTGTACTATATATATATATATATATATATATATATATTTCTACGGTTTTTTGATTTATATTTGTCTTTTCTATTTGTATTTTACCTAAACCGACGCAGAACACTTTCTTTATATATATATATATATACATGTATATTCGATTTTTTTCATCGTATACGGACTTTTCATTCCTATTTTGTCTATAACTTGCAAGTCCGAAGCAGAGCTATATATATATATATATATATATATATAAGGGGTCCGCTCGCTATCATAATGACCGCTATTCATTTAGCACGCGCTATGAATAGCGGTCCTTATGAATAGTGGTCCTTCTCCGTAGATTAGATTTACCTCGTGTAGATCCTGTGGTGAAAGCCGCCAAGCCGAGAATCAAACTTGTAATAAAGGATCCCTTGTTAAGAGTATTCATCATGTTTTAAATGTCAGAAAGATCCTTAAATTTGTAAGAATTCGTCTTCAAGTCACCAGAATAATCGTTAAAGTCACCAAAGTGATAGTTCAAATTACCGGAATGATCCTCCAGATCACCAGAGAGATCCTTCAAATCACCAGAATGATCATTCGAGTCAGCAGAAAGACTCGTTAAATCACTAGAATGATCCTTCAAATAACCTGTATGATACTTCAATGACGAAAATGATGCTTCAAGTCGTCAAAATACTCCTCAAAATCACCAGAGTTATAGCTGGCTTCAGTCGGATCTTCCTTTTCTAGTGGCACCGAGTAGTTCATAGCTCCAATGGAAATCGTAATTGGCATGGCCCATTGCATTCTAGAATTCATTTACATTATGAATGTGATATTGACATAATAACATGTCAATTTCTTTCTGTTACCATGGTCACGTACGTCTTTGTTGGGCACATTTCTTTATTATGGCCGGCCTTCATCCATGTCATCAGTACTATCATTCGGCTTGCAGTATAATCAATGCGTGTCAATAACTGTCTTCAGATAGCGACTATTTCCTTTCAAATTTCCGTCTTCCCATGCCTCTCCCTTTCTTTGCTTTCGCACTTTTGCCCGTGAATAAGTAATAGCAGACTAGGATCACAGCTATATAGCAATGTGCATTACACCGAACATTTCAGCTAAACTTCTGGTACCTGCAGTGCATGATTTTTGGTGCCCAAAGAAATGCTCTTGAATTTCTGTTGCTGCAATCTCAATATAGCGTTCTGGACTAATTATTGCCTTGATATTTCAAAAAGTTAAGTTTATTCAAATTTTCAAGGCATATTATACGAATGATATTCAAAGAAATATCAAGAAAATTAGTTCAAATAAATTTGAACGCCTCAGGGGTGCATTTCATCAAGTGTTTTGTGAATGATTGTTACCAACAATTTGCTCTCAGCCAACCAGATGCAAGGATTTCAGTAGCTTATAACAGTTGTCGGTAAAAATCACTGACAAAACACTTGATGAAACGCTCCCCAGCTTTACAATTTGCAAACCCTAGTCTGATACAAGTTATATCTCTTGAGTTTTTAATGCCCACCCATAGACTAGTCATAGAATCTACCCGACCGCACATTTTACTTTTGCTACAATATCGTGTGTAGTATAAGCTTTTCACCAATTATTTGCATAAGATTACATAACCAAAGAAGGTATTGCATGAACACCTTCTCAAATAAGAGCAAAAAAATAGAAATATAGCATATTGTGGTCTAGGGGATAAGTCACGGACTGCAGAACACAAGGTACGGGGTTCTAATTCCACCACGGCACAAAAGTCCTTTGGCAAGAGTATAATTAATGTACATTTGCCACTCTCCACCCAGGTGTAAATGGGTATTGCTTGAGTGCTAGTTACTTGGGGGGGGGGGGGGGGGGGGGGGGTGTCGACATAAAAATGTTTTCGCCAGACCTTCAAAATTCGCTCAGTTTCCCTTCATAATTCCATGACAAGCAAAAAAAACCCAAAACAAAAAAAAAACGAAAAAAAAAAAGAAGAAGAAGAAAAAAAAAAAAAACCTTATCATCATTATACATTTGTCGTAAATTAGCTCGGCTTACATACATTTTACACTAAGTTTTTCAAAATAATGAATTGTTAAAATGACATGTAGGCCTACCTTTCTTCCCATTCTCATTTTAATAGAGCAAAACTGGACCAGTTATCCCATTCAATTTCCAGGGATACCAGTTGGCTTTAAGTGATCTAACTGGACCAGTTGGATACCAGATGACACTGGGCTGTTAACCATGTTAACTGTAAACAAGTAGAGCCGGCTGGTTACAGTTGAAATACAGTTGAACCCAGCTGAAACCTCCACTTGAAAACTTTAAACTTGTTAATTAGCACTTGTACTATTTTTTTTTGTGCCAGTGAAAACAAGACAGTGACACTGGTTTGTCTGCAATATTTCCAATGTAAAGGAATTGGCAATAAGTAGACTTAATGTATTCAGTGCAATATTTACTGTCCATATACTCGTATTTTAATGAATTTTTTTTAGTTCATGGTCAGTGTTTCCCTAATTCATGTTTAATTACCTATAATTGATACACAGTAATGAAATGTCCTAATATTTGCTGCTTGATCTTTCTTTGTATTTTGGAAATGTATTGCATGAAACTAAATTATCAGTAATAAAGAAATATGCTGTGAATATAAATGCATTGTATGAAATTATAGATCTACACGCACCAGTAGTCATGCAAATGAACTGGTGCCAACATGTGCAACTGGAAATGTGCCTATAGACCATTTATCGACTGGTGCAACTGGGAATATGAACACAGACCAGTTATCAACTGGTGCAACTGGAAATGTGCCTACAGACCAGTTATACTGGTGCAACTGGAAATATGAAGCAGACCAGTTATCAACTGGTGCAACTGGAAATATGAACACAGACCAGTTATCAACTGGTGCAACTGGAAATATGAAGCAGACCAGTTATCAACTGGTGCAACTGGAAATATGAACGCAGACCAGTTATCAACTGGTGCAACTGGAAATGTGCCTACAGACCAGTTATCAACTGCTGCAACTGGAAATATGAACGCAGACCAGTTAACAACTTGTGCAACTGGAAATGTGCCTACAGACCAGTTATCGACTGTGCAACTGGGAATATGAACGCAGACCAGTTATCAACTGATGCAACTGGAAATATGAACGCAGACCAGTTATCAACTGGTGCAACTGGAAATGTGCCCACGGACGAGTTATCAACTGGTGCAACTTGTAATATGCACATAGACCATTTATCAACTGGCATGACTGGTGCAACTGGTCATGAAAAACTGCAGTCCAAGCAATCACATGAACTAGTCGCTTGATTTGTCAGAGACCAGTTAGAATCAACTGGAACCAGTAGCATGTAAGTTGAAATTAATTAGAACAAGAGGGAATTTCCAACTGGTGTAACTGTTTTTTCCTTGTGGGAGGAAGGGTGTTAGCCCTTTTCCAGTCGCTGGGAAGCAGACCACTTTGAATTATTAATAGGTTAAAGATATGGGCAAGAAAGCACTAACTTCAGAAGCAGACTCTTTCAAGAGAATGGCCGGAATGTTGGCAGGACCAGTTGCTTTGTTGTGGTCTATCTTTTTAAGGAGCTTCTCCTCCGAATTGATTTTGTTTATTCAAAATACATCTGTACATCTATAATCATAGTCATATTAATTTCAATATCCTCCATCGGGGAATATTGAGACGTAGGCAGAGGGAGGTCATCAGGGGAGCCTTTCATCAAGCGTTCTGTCAGTGATTTTTACCGACAACTGTTATAAGCTACTGAAATCCTTGCATCTGATTGGCTGAGAGCAAATTTGTCAGTAAAAATCACTGACAAAACGCTTACTGAAATCCTTGCATCTGATTGGCTGAGAGCAAATTTGTCAGTAAAAATCACTGACAAAACGCTTGATGAAACACTCACCAGGTTGTCTAGTGAATACGAACTCGAAGTGTCTACCAAATATGTCTGCTTTCTCTTGATTTGAAGGAGTGTCCATCAATAAGTTGTTCTATACCTGTGGAGTCCTGTCTTCTATCTTCAACGTACGTAGTCAGGTCAGTTTAGGGGTTGACCCCAAAGAATCACAACAAAAGGTTTTTCAATGGTTTCTGGGGGTGTTTGACATCATAAAGTGGTTATTTCCATGATGGCGTCCAAGATGGCAGTCAGCAGTTAAAAATAGCAATAAATCATGACGTATATGAATGCTAGAGATGTAATTTTGGTGTCTATACCTATTTTTCCTGGGGTCGAGAAATCCATTCACACCACTTACAATGTGTTATGGCCTACAATTTCCTAAAAATGACCGGAAGTGAGGTACTTCCTTCCCTCCCCCTCTCACAGGCTTTCATTTACTCATACTCTCTTATTCTCTTATTCTTCTCTTATTCTCTCTGTAAAAATGACTCCAATAGAAATGAGGACAAATGATATCTTATTGTTTTTTTTTTTCAATCTCTACATTTAATGAGATCGACCACCAACACTACATAATCCCATTCTTCACATCCATGACAGAGTAACAGGGGCAGATCGGGGGGGGGGGGGGCGAATCGGCGGGGGCCCCCTTTTGAAACCCAACTGGCATACCTTAACACAATTTTAAAAAAAGCCTCCTTAATTGGTTAGGCCTACTTTCGCGGCTCTGTGCCCCCTCTTTTACAAAATCCTGGAATAGGAATTACATTCTCTTGAACTACAAACTAACGTATGCATACGCGGACTCTTGCCTAAAATGTAAATGAAACCGGATTGAGCACCATTAGTTTGGGAGCCCCAGAGGCTAACAATGTCGGTCTATTAACCCCCAGAAAACTTTTTAAAAGGTCCACCCCCAAGACTGACATGACAGTCTGATGGATCAGTGGCGGATTTAGGGGGGAGGGGCAATCCCGGCATATGCCCCCTTTTTAAAAGAAAATGATACATCGTTGTGCCCCATTCCTTTTTGAATTGTGCCCCTCCCTTTTAGAACTGATAACTTTCTTCTTTTTGTTTGGTTGCTTGTCAGAGAATTATGGAGGAAAACTGGACCCCATAAAATCTGATAACCCATTTTTCAAAGCCTCAAATTACAAGTTAATCACATTATTTTATGTTTTCATTTAAAAACTATGGGAATTATAATCATCCTAATATTCCTTGTTTTTCGTATGTAAACCTATGGCAGACGAGACTTTTTTTGTCAAAAGCATACTTCCCTGGGCTTTATGTGGGGTCTATTTAAGTAGTTGAGTCTTAATCATACATTTTCAGAGCTTTTAATTTGATTTAAGTCACATATTTCAAAATTTCAATTTAATTCTGCGGGAATTAAACTCATTCAAAAATCCCTGTTTTTGCGTGTTAAGCTATGGCAGCTGGAAGGCCCAAAGCATGCACATTGCCGGGATTTATGCGGGGGCACTCAACCCCAAAGTGGTAGATATGTACATTTTGGAAAAGGGGGGTCTTTGGAACTGGATTACAATATCAATATGATGCTATACGGAACAGCTAAATACGCTGTGTGTCGTGGCAAGTCCATGGTGTGTGTGTATTATAAGCGGGGGTTAATTCGCACTGCATGCGCTCAACATGAATGGAAACTGAATTCCCTTGGGTGGATTGGAATCGCATTGGAAGCAATGGGGAAAGCCCGGAGGAATTAGGCACCTGGAATGAAACCAGTTTTCAACTTTTCACCGAAACGGGCCGGGGCGGGACATGACGACCGGAAAGACCGACTGAAAAAAAAAAGCGCGGTGCTTTGGAACGGGTTTCTCTCTAAATTTTCAACAAGAAAAAATGGTATCCTTTGGAACGGAAACTTGAGTGTAGAAATGGGCGGCACATAGGCCTACCCATGCACGGCACACTATATACTGAGTGCCCCTTCTCCTCGGTTTCTCTTTCACTTTTGAGCTTTCATTAAGCTTTTTCAGAATCTCATATTACATGTAAGCCATATTTACAATAAATTCAAGGTAATAGGGCCTACTAGGGGAAATATAATCATTCTTAATATCCTTATGGCAGATGACTTTGTGAAAAAAACAGGCATGATCCCGGGGATTTATAGTGGCAGTTATTGACAATAAAGATTCAAGAAATGTTTTTTGAACTATCCATACTTTCTCTTGTGCAAAAATCGGACTTGAAAAAGATAAACATGTAGTAAGATATGAGATATGAAGAAAAAATAGACATCGTTTCACGTGTTTGAAGTTTGAAGTTTATTTGATCCACATTCCACATTTTCATCAAAACAATTTTGTAGAAGTTATTTTACAAGCATAACAATTCAAACACAATAACAATTTCAAAAGAACTCAGATCAAGTATAATGTACAGTAAATAGGTAAAAAGTTTGAGAAATATATAAACGACTGGCAAAAGAGGAATGTAAAATGTGGGGAGCCTAAATAAAAAGCATTGCTTGTAAATGATTAGGCTCCCGTATAAAGTAATTCTGATTTGGATGCAATGAAAAGGGGGGACGGACTAGAAATATCAGATTTATAAAACGTACACGGAGAGCAAAGCTCAGAATATGGAGTAAAGAAACAAAAATAAGATGAAGAAAAGAAAAAGAGAAAATGAAGAAAAGCAAAAGAAGAAGGAGAAGAAAAAAATTGTAAAGACATGACAGTGTTACACAAGCAAAGTCTATGTGACCACCTGTACGATCCAACAAGATATGAATATTCATACATACATGTACTTACTTAAGAGGTAACACCTTAGCTTCCGTTTAAAAGAATTGTTGGAGGGGCTATCAACTAGTTCGTTATTCAGGCTGTTCCAGAATTTGGGTCCAGTAAAGGTGATTGTTTTGTTTGCGAAAACGGTGCGAGTTCGGGGGAGGTGAAAATGGTTTGTTTGCCTAGTTGGATAGGAATGTACAGCATTATTGCGTTGAAAAATAGGGACGAAAGCATCTGGTAAATTACCTTTCGAGAGTTCGTAGGCCTACATAAATATTCCAAGATTACACAAGTACAAGTCAGATATCTTAATGATGTTACAATTATAGAAAAGTACTTGTATGTGCACGAAATCCAACATTATTTACTATTCTAATAACCCGTTTTTGTACAACTTTAATTTTGTCAATTATGGTTATGGAACAATTTCCCCATGCAAGTATACAATAATTAAGATAAGGCAAGATCAGGGCAGAATAGAGTATAAGCATAACATGAGGAGGTACAAAAGGTTTCAACTTGTTCATTACACCTGAATTACGTGATAACAGTTTACATAGGCAATCAATTTGAACCTTCCATGTTAGTCTAGTGTCTATAAAAACACCCAGAAATTTGGTACATTCAACCTGGGCAATATTTTTATTGTTAATTTGTATATTACCTGGTATAGATGATAATTATATAATTACTAAATAGCATGAAATTTGTTTTATTTATATTGAGCGACAATTTGTTAGCTTGAATCCAGTCAGAAACGCATTTTAATTCAGTGTTTACGATGTTAAGAAGTGTATCGGGGTTCTGGTGAGACCAAAAAATATTGGAGTCATCGGCAAAGAGGATAAATGATGAGACTGCAGATGAGTTTTGGAGATCGTTAATGTATAAGATAAACAGGAGCGGGCCTAGTAAAGAGCCTTGAGGGACACCGCAAGAAATTGATTGAAGGGTCGATTTGGAACCATTTATGTATACATATTGTTTTCTATCAATAAGGTAGTTCCTGAACCACTCCAAGGCCTTCCCCCGAATACCATAGTGGGACAACTTATGCAACAATATATCATGATTTATAGTATCGAAGGCCTTGGAGAAGTCCAGGAAAATACCTGCAGTGTGCGACATACTGTCAATCGCTCTGGCAATTTTATTAATGAATAACAGAAGTGCGTGCGTAGTTGAATGCTTTTTGCGGAAACCAAATTGGGACTCGGAGAGAACATGATTATTATTTAAAAATGTAATAAGGCGAGAATAGACCTAGCTATGGCGAACGTATTTTTCCAAGTCTTTTGTAACAAAGTAATTTACGCCTCCTGAATGTACTACGGAAGTAGGTGAGAGTAATCTGTCTTGGTAATAGGCCTACTATCAAAAGCCTTTGGTTTGCCCTCAAGGTTGCCACATCTAGCATAATTTTGACCCTCTTGGAATCTAGCATTATTCTTGGCATAATTTGGGCAAATCTAGCATAATTCTAGCATAATTCTGAATTTTGGATTTTAAATAGAGAATTTCTTTTAAGAACAGATATCTAAGGCTGATCTAAGAAACTAAGGCTTTTCAGAGAATTTGGGACTGAAAAGGAGAGACTAAAATGCTGAGGACCTTTTTTTTTTTTTTTTTTTTTTTTTGCTTGTCAGAGAATTTTTGACTGAAAAGGAGACACTAAAAATGCTGAGGACCTTTTGTTTTTATTTATTTATTTATTTTTTTGCTTGTCAGAGAATTTTTGACTGAAAATCGTTCCCAGGCGCCTGAGTTACGCTTCAAATGGATCTAGCATAATTTTTCTCAATTTAGCATAATTTGGGACGAGACTTGGCATAATTCCGATTTTTAGCTGTGGTAACACTGTTTGCCCTTTCAGCGTTCCATACATGCTCCGACAGCTCCGGGAGCCTCGAGCTCCGGCTTCTCTCTAATCTCTGTTCTTTTTTCACCGCGTATTCGCCAAGAAAGCTTTGGTTTCAAACATTCGCTGTCCTTCGCATCAGTATCAGCTGCTTTTTGGACTCGACGCTAAACACGTAAGTAATCATTACGTATGGATCCACAGTTTATAGATTTGAATTAAATCTAGTGAACTGTCAGTCACAGTTGAGTCACTTGAAGTAGAGTCGGTGATGTTGAGCTGCTAAACACGTGGAGCGGTAGGACGGGGAGAGGTGCTGGTCGCCGACCGGGCCGGGGTCGTGAGCGATCAGCGACTGCTTGTCCGTGCGTGATGCTGATGCGACGTTGTAAACTGTGCGTGTACATTCCATATGAAAGGCGGTTCGCATTTAGATCTAATGGCGCTTTATTGTACATGATCAGTTTTGAAATGTAATATCCATATTTCCTTGGACAGAGATGTCCGAATATTGTAATTATTAATATGACAATAATTATAAGATGTACATATGTTAGATGTACATATGTAGCCTATTTTGAAAAAACAAAATCAGATTTCAACCTTTTCAAAGACAATCAATACGTAGTATTAATTGTTATATTAATTTAGGCCATTTTCAAGATTCAGAAAAGGGAGAGAATTTTCTTAGTTTCGGGCAGTCATGGAATCATCACTATGTTGGGCTGTGTCAATTTCGGTGGCGGTCACAACCTCTAAAACATGGTGTCAACTTTTGGGAACTGCTTGGAGGGATATTCACCTTTTTCTTTTCGCCAGCCCTCCAAACGTAGCCCAGTTTGTTTTTTTGTTTTTTTTTTGTTTTTTTTTTTTGGGGGGGGGGGGGAAGAATCACACCACGAATTAGTGGTCATATTGACCACTACGACGAATACAATATGCAAAAATAGTTCGTATTTTCTTTCGCGTGTAGTAAAGGTATGGGGGGAAAAATAAGATAAATATTTTAAATACTTGCTTTCAAATTCAGGCCTTAAAAATCTCACTCCTACTTCTAATGGCCGTTAGGAAGAACTTTTGATATTTTCAGCAAAATCCGAAGTCAAAATCTTGTCCAAAACCGGAGAAATCCCCGCCGATTTGTTTCGCGGTCGCGTGTTGTTTACATACTGCCGATGTCTTAGACTAAAATCGGCCAATAAAATTTTTGTCCACGAAGAAACTCGGGATCGCAAGCGCACATCGATCTTTACGATCGCGCACACAGAAAATCGGGACTTTCCGTGTATGCCACATAGGGACCGAATTTTTAAGGACAAAACTCTTTTGGGGAGATGTCAGCGCCCGCGGCGACCAGGAAATGTACACAATGACTCCGATAGCTCGTTTCGCGAGAATCAACAGTAAATTACGAATTTGATTTTTGGAAATATCTTTTCCAACATCGGTGAGTTGAATTTATTGTATTTCTTGGATATTTAGTGGTCGGTTTTTGTAAATTAAATGCCGATTTTGAGTGAATTTTTGTGACATTTGTGCAGTGGTGTTTTAAAAAGTTGAGGTGTATGACTGCCTACATTATACACACGAAGTATAGGAATGTAGCTATGAGTGGGAAGAATTACCATTATGGCATTAAAGTAGCTATCCAAAGAAAATCACAAATATGGCAATTAATGTATCACTAGAAACTGGGAAGCTTACAGATGGCAATCGTATAAGTTTTATGTCAACTGCGTATATGATGATTATAAAAACAACAAATAAAAGCTCTTCTCAGCATCTGGAATATCCGAGGATTCGCCAGAAATATAGCGAAGTTTTGATGTCGTCACACTACGGATCAATCCTGCTTAAGCAGACGACGTCCTATAATGAATAAACGTAACTGCAATGCAATTATTTATCAAATTATAAAGAGTTTGGTACATTTAAACATGACCTTATTTCACACCATTCTAAAAGGGAAAGTGAACCGATTCTGATAACTAAAACCGTTTGATAGTAAATACACAGGAGAAGGGTCAATGATCAATGAAATAAACCCCACTTTCAAATTGAAAAGCCCTCCGAATAATATCACAGATTGTATTCGTTCCCTCTTGAAACGCCGAACATGCCCTGGTGCAAGCAGCTGAAAATACAATGACGTCTTATTTTGTTCACAAGTGACTGATTCCTTTATTTTTTTTAACGCTGCATTTTTCATCACAATAATACCATACACGAAGTTAAGAGTGAGGCAACAGACTAACATTAAGACTGACGCTAGTCAAGCTAGAGAAATAAGTGAAGAGGAGATGACAAAACAGGCACTGAAAAATGTGTAAGATGTTATGGGACATCGTCTGCTTAGACAGTAGGCTGTATTTTACCGTTTTATAATTGATAATAATCATTAATTCAAATGTTTCCAAGCGTTGAATTTGGATAACCTTGTTTAATTTATGCCATCTATGCAATAATAAGTATTAAGCCAATATTTATTTTGATGGAATTTTCTTGCAATGTGATCTTTAATAAAGGGTTTTCTTTTTTAGAAAAAGGATGATGATATTTGCATTTTTGGGCAAGAGGGCAACCCCCCCCCCCCCGCACTTTCGAAAAAATGTTCTGCTGCCCCCACTCACACTTATGCGAGGTTATTGGAGATAACCTTGCACTCAAACTTGTGACTATGATTATATCTGATGTATTTTGATAAACAAAATCAGATTTCAACTTGTTCAAAGACAATGAATAGTCATTTTTGCCTTGCTCGCTCGCAAGATTCAGAAAAGGGAGAGACTTTTCTTAGTTTCAGGGCAGTCATGGAATCCTCACTATGTGGGGCTGTGTCAATTTTGGTGGCGGTCACGACCTCTAAAGCAGGGCTGTCAACTTCGGTGAACTGCTTGGCCTTGGAGGGATATTCGCTTTTTTGTTCTCGTCAGCCCTCCAAAAGAACCCCAGTTTGGGGGGGGGGGAGAATTACCATTCATATTTTTTTTCCTTGCTAGCTTCACTCGTTTGCAAAATGTAGAAAAAGGATGTGATATAAATTTGCATTTTGGGCAAGAGGGCAACCCGCCCCCCCCCCCCCCCCCCCCCCACTTACAAAAAAATGCTCTGCTCCCCACTCACACTTACAAAATGTATGCGAGGTTATCTCCAATAACCTCGCACTCTGTACCTTCATACCGTGAGCAATTGCCTCCCATAGGCAAGTGTGTGATATCTTGCCTATATATAAAAAGATATGTGTAGGAGAGGAGCAAGATCACCGACCAAAACAGCCTGAAAATTTCACCTGATGAAGATGATAAAGATCCTATCGAAGGATCTGGCATGAAATTAGATATTCTATCATTCTAAAATGTAGAAGGAAGTATTTTCTCATAATTTGGTCGATTATGTTGGTGTTTTTACCCTTTTTTGCCCCTGCAAATTACAAAACAGTTTTAATTTTATTGTTACAAAATCACAGTTAGACACAATAGACTAAATAATGTAATGGTTTTGATGATCGGACTGACATACATGTATGACAGGAAAGATAGGCCTATTCTAGTTGGATTTAATAAAAACACACACACACAAAAATGGAAATGGAGAAATGAAAGTTTGAGGAAAAATCCAATGAGGTATAAGAAAATTTTGTTTTTTTTAAATACCACTCCCATTTGTTTTGGATAATAGATGTAAATCTAGAAAAGTTCTAATTTTTTTCCAGGAAATATCTAAATATACATGCACCCCTTTTTGTACACATCTTTTCACATAACACCTGTATTAATTTCTTCAAATTAAAGGCCAAGTCCACCCTAACAAAAAGTTGATTTGAATAAATAGAGAAAAATCCAACAAGCATAACACTGAAAATTTCTTCAAAATAGGATGTAACATAAGAAAGTTATGGTATTTTAAAGTTTCGCTTAATTTCGCACAACAGTTATGCACATCCTGCTCAGTATGGAAATGAGGGAACCAGTGACGTCACCCACTCACTATTTCTTTTGTATTTTATTATGTGAAATATAGAATATTTTAATTTCTGCAGATTTCACAATTAGGAAGCTCTCATTGAATTGTGTATAGGATGCAACAAAGGCAATTACACATGTTCAGTGAGGAATCAAACCTTGTTTCACATTATAACAAGGAAAAATTAAAATATTTAGTATTTCATGTAATAAAATACAAAAGAAATAGTGAGTGGGTGACGTCACTGGTTCCCTCATTTGCATACTGAGCAGGATGTGCATACATGTACAACTTTTTTGCGAAATTAAGCAAAACTTTAAAATACCCTATAACTTTCTTATTTTACATCCTATTTTGATGAAATTTTCAGTGTTATGCTTGTTGGATTTTTCTCTATTTATTCAAATCAACTTTTTGTTAGGGTGGACTTTGCCTTTAAACCATGAAAATAGACATTTTTGAAGTTTTCAGTATAAGCAAATAGGAGAGATACTCACAAGTTACATCATTTGTGTTTGATGGATTACATTTTTTTAAATTTAAAACAAAATAGCAGAGTAAGGTTCCCCTTTAATTAGACCATGTGTATAATAAGGCATATAAATGGACAAATTGGGCAAGCTTGGTAGGGCACGCGTGAGTAATTCATCCGCTCGCGATGTATTTTGGAAGCCATACCAAAGGTGATGTAATGGTACATGTAGCTGACCAAAAAAATATTCATATACAATTGAATACTTGTTGGCTGTAATTCTATTCAAGAGAAATGGTGTTTGGAAGTCATATTCTTTCACCACAAAACGACCAATAAGTCGCAATGGGAGTTTTAGAGTAAACGGCTGAAAAAGGTTGTTTGGGGTGGAAATTTCAATTTTAAGTTTTTGGTATTTTCTGAAAGTTAATACATTAATCTACCATCTGAGAAAATTTCGGGGTAAAATACCATGCTGAAATATGTTTTTACTCTCGTTCAAAATGACCATTTTTTCCTGGATATTCAAACTTTGTGAGTTGAGCTTGCTGGGATCGTACTTCACATGGCTTTTCTGGTATAGCTCAAAAACTATCTACTGTCTGATATTCAAAATTTACAGAAAGAAAGAAATATATCTATTCTAACGGTATGGAAAGTTTCAATCCAATCCAATAAGTACTTCACAGTGTAGGCTTTGGAGTTTTGACTCAACCTTTTGTGCGACAAACAATAGGACGCGGATTAGGCGTTCTTCACTCTTATTTGGAGCCTGTTTTCTCTATTGTTTTGGTCATTAGCCTGTCTGACACTCGGACATTCTCATTGTAATTTATAAGGGTTTGCTTAGTCTATACAACACAAGTTATATATCATTTTAAAGCTAAGAGTCTAAGCTTTCAAACTGTGCTGAAATTTAAAAACCCAAATTTCCGACTTATTGGTCGTTTTGTGGTGGAGGGTCACATATTTCATTGATTTGGAAGCTTGGAAGTTGGACACCTTGGCATATTTTTAGAGGAATTATTTGATCTGCAGTGCATTTCCACTGTTCACAGCTGGGCAATTCCATAAAGTCGGACGTACATTTCAGACACTTGAATGAGTCACAGTAGGAAAAGTGTAAAACAATCTATCAATTTTTATTTGACCAATATGTAACATCTAATGGGTAAAAAGCAATTACAGATATAAAAGAGGCACCATCACTATAACGACCTTGTACTAATTTAAAAACATTGCCAGGTCGGACGTACGCAGAAAAGTGTGTTTTTTGACATTCTAATTTCATCTGGAAATCTCTGTGAAGTGTGTGGTTTTTTTCTTAAAATTCATCCATAACTATTTCAATTAGATGTTAAATGATAAGAAATAGCAAGAAAAATGTCTTGTTTCCACTTTCAAATAATAAATATATATGTTTCTTCTCAGTGTCGGACGTACAATGTCGGACGTACATGTATACATTAGATACATACATTCTGCCAGTAATTAAGTGTTTATTATCATGATAACTGATTATTACTTGTCTTACATCACAAATGAATTACCCTACATGTAGAAATAGAGCACACTCTAAAAGATGAACACTTTTTTTAAACTTCATGTATGAACACCATTCCAAGTAAACCCAGAACTATTTTCTCATATCTTGCTACAATAAAACAATAAAACGGGAGATATCTAACAAAATAATACACTGTACTGACCTAGATAGACTGACACTTTGTAATAAACAGGCCTGCCCTTAGCTCTGGGGGGCATTTCATGAAAGGACTTTTCAGATATTTTATCAGACAAATTTGCTCTCAGCCAATCAGATGCAAGGATTTCAGTAGCTTATAACAGTTGAAATATCCGACAACTTCCTTTCATGAAACGCTCCCCTGGAATCCCTTTCCCCTTCAAATTAAATAAATGAAAAAATAAAGATGCCAATAAACTCTTACTGTGAGGCTTGATAGCATTTATAATAGTTTAAACTGTATACTCTTTAGCAGTATATTTTGTAAGTGAAATATGTACTGGTACATTTCATAACTACATATTGTCTCATCATAATTCAACAGACCGGCACATAATTACAGTAATGTATTTTTAAGTTCTTATTCATTAAACCTGTAATTTTTCATGTCTTTGAAATGGCACAAACAAAAGATCGAAACACACTGGAACAACTATCATGTGCACCCATATAATTCCTTTTACAGGTAAGGGCAGGGGACCTTGCAAAAAGAGATGAAAGGCTTATAGAGAAACTCCACTGTCCCCTGTGGCCAGCAACTACAGGTGGATTAAATTTTAACATCTTTTCTGAAATAGAAGATTTGATCAGCGGTGTCTGGCCATTTCCAATATCTGCCTGTTGCATGCATGACATTGACTTTGAGATCTGAATTATCTGCACCAAATTGTATCACTTCACCTGGGAAAGTTTTCCCCTGATAAGCAACTAACACCCGGTCCCCAACTCGTATTTGTAGTTCATCACTTGCAGGAGCCTCATCATCAGAAGATTCATCCATGCTGTCGATGGAATCATTCAGGTCCTCCTCCTCTCTGATACGGACATGCTTGTACTCAGTTGCATCGGACAAATCACTGACCAACAAAGTGTTGCTTTCCAAGGGGCACCACACTGTGTATCTTGTGGGTGTTTGGCACAGGGATCGTGGTTTCCAAGTATGTATCCAAAACTTCTTGTTTCTGTGCAATTTCATCTTTAACGGTAAAGATGATGCCGATGGTTGGATTTCTTTGGACAGATATTTCATTGAAATCTATCGGTGTTGAAGCATTGCCCTTTCCACTCCGCACAAATCTCCATAGTGACTTATCGAAGGATGCTTACTCTTGAGCTTTAAAAAAATTTGCTCCATCATTGTGTAGACACTATAAAGTTTGTTATGTTGAAGCTCATCAGATACAACAACTATGCTCTACCTGGTGTCTGGATCTGCCCTTATCCAAGCCTGAGCTGTAAAGAGGGTCACTTGTCCATGGCTCCATTGAGCTGATTGGATCTCGTTCTGTTCATATAGGGTCGCATTCTCTGAGAAATCCACTTGCAAAAGTATCTCTTCTCCACCCACTTTCTCCTTCAGTTCCTCGATGAAAGTGGCCTGCTTTCATTTTACATACACATGTACATGTACAAGGAAAGGTTTTAATTTGTCGCTTTAGCTCATCAAAGGCCTCTTGTGCAGTTGCCAATATTTCCATTTTGTGGACTCCCACAGTTGTCTGCCACCGATATTTAACAGGTATGTCACTCTCAAGAGGTGGTTGATGTTCTGTCGACACATTGGGTGCTCCATGGACTCTTTAGAGCCAGCATCACAGACAATGGCATCAGTGAAGGCAGAAATATTTTCAGTGAGATCAATGCATTTACTCAGTGCAAGGAGAATGAGACTGACATTTTCATGGTATGTGTGGTATGGCACCAAAATGTTTCACATGTTTCGGCCTCATAAAATCTAATATTTTTCAGCATCATTCTGAACAGTAATAAAGATCTGGGTGAACTTGTCTTGGGGAATGAAGTAATTAATCAATTTAATTAATTAATTAATGAAAGTGGACACTTGTAATGATGTAGACAAGGGGTGATACATGTAAGGCACTTAGGCACTTTAACGTGGCAGAAACTAATTCACTTTGAATGCAGTGTCGGACGTACAGGAAAATTGATGTCGGACGTACAAAAAAAGTGTACGTCCGACCACACATTTTTTTTCTTAATTAGAGATAATTAGATTTGATTTGATTTGATTTTATTCGTCAGGTATACTACAATACAAACATAACCAGGTACATGTACCATGACAGGATAGCCCATGAAAGCCGAAATGGCTTATTTCCAATGGGGTCCTTACCTAAATAACTGATTAAAAATACACTAAGAAAGCACATTAGTACGGCTACAAGACTATCGTACACGTACGACAAGTAATAAGGATATACTAAAACATATATAAATTAAAACATAACATTTTTATAAAGTAGGCGAAGATTACATAAATGTAAAACGGAAAAAACTATATACAGAAAATCATAATGAAACTATCGATAATAAACGTTGGTTACATAAGTCATATAATATAGGAAAAAACCATCTGAGCTACAAAAAGGAGAGGAGAAATATAGTTATGGAGTAGACACATTTTTCAGATGATGCTTCAATACCCTTTTGAAATGTAAAAAATTCTTAACTGACTTAACATGATTTGGGAGGGAATTCCAGAAAAGAATACCGTTAAAATAAAAGGAATTTCCAATTTTACCTTTCCGCTTAGGCACTACGAAATTAAATTGACTATTTCTAGTGTCATGCCCATGAACACTTGAAGAGCGAGTAAAGTTATTCGAAATATAGTGATCTGCATTAGAGTAAAAAATCTTATGTACATGGTGAATTAAAAGTTGTTGTGATCTAAGGTTTACATGAAGAAGACCAGCTGTTTCAAGTTCACTCTTCCCAATGTGTGTTCTTGGTGGTAAGTGATTGATAAATCTTACAATCTTATTTTGAATTATTTTTAACTTGTTTTGATCCACCTTGCCTAGACTGCAGTGTCTATGCAGAGGGTCTAAAACTTGCATTGCGCAGAGATCTTGCCAGTCATTAGGTAATTTGTCTTTTTGTTACATTAAAAAATGACGTTTTTTGGTGTTGGACGTACATGGCCTAAGTAGTAGTAATATCAATTAGCAATTAAGCATAATTTAAAAAGTCATATTTTTTAAATTATTGTCATGGATACTTACTGTTATACTGTTTGCATCTATCATGGTAATGGATGTCAGTCAACTTATTTTCTTTTTTTAAACTAAGAAATTGGTTTGTGCAACACAGTGGTAATAAGTTAGCTTCGATTTATTCCTCGGATTTAGAGGGGTCTGGTGACCTTGAACTTGGTCCAGTCTATTTGAAACCTAGATTTCCTGACAGTATATATTATTACCTTTAGAATGATTTATTATTCTGACCAATTTGATGATTTTAAAAATTTCACCTACTGGTTGACGTGTTTATGGAATTGCCCAGCAGTGAAAAGTTGCGGTTCGTGATTAGCCTCGTTTCAGCCTTCACAGTATTTAGCCAAATAAGTGCCCAAATAAAGTACTTAATTTTCTAGTACCATCAGTGTAGTTGCTACTCTGTCAGTTTAAACGATTTTTGTAGAGAGATTATTGAAATATGAATTTTTGATGTGCTTCAATTTAACACACGTGTGTTTCTGTTGGGGCCAGAATTAATGTGTGCTCGGTACAGCCAAAGTCTCCTTCCACATGCCTACATGCGTATCTTCTCTTGATTTTACGCCTATAATTAAAGGAGAAGTCCATCCTGATATCAAGTTGGTTAAAAGAAGGCATTATGTTTCAGGTTGTTGGTCTGTCCACCCAGCTTTTTTGTTAATATATCTCAAGTACCATTTAAGGTATGAACTTCAAACGTGGAACTAGTGTGTATCACCATTGAAAGACATCTAATTAGATTTTGGGGTATGTCGGTGAAAGGTGAAAGGTCATAGAGATCAATTCGGAAATTTCTAGGTTTTAACCTTGTTTTTGCGATATCTCAAGAACCATTTGAGGTAGGAACTTCAAACTTGGTGCTAGTATGCATCACCATTTAATAAGACGATCTGATTAATTTGGGGGGACGTAAGTCAAAGGTCATAGACACCATTTACCATGAAATTTCAGGTTTTATCCTCATGACAACCATATCTTTTGAAGGATTTGAGCCATTGACTTTTAAACGTGGTACTAGTAGGCATATCCATAGACAAACTGATTAGAGTTTTATTTAAGTAGGTCGAAGGTCACTTGTCGTAGAGGTCAATATGCATAGATATATTTGTTAGTTTTGTTATTACCATATCAACATTTTTTGATGCATGAGGAGACAAATTGACAGACTTTTTGGTTGTTTGGTCAAACTCAAAGGTCAAAGAGTTCATTTATTTAATTTATCACAATATTTCAAGAACAGTTTGAGCAATGAACTTAACTAAATTTAGGCGGAGGCATATATAGGAGACAGAATCGCATTCGTCGTTTATCCTTTGATTTCTCTGTTTCTAATCTATCTTCTCTCAGCCAGATCTTGAGTGTTTTACAATACACAGGTATTGGTTAAAGTACAGTACTTGACTTTTAATCACAGTGCTGGGAGTTATGAATATCCTTGTCTGCTGCTATCCTTATACATGTATTTATGTCTTAATGATTACGAATGAAGAATTATTCTAACAAAGATTTTAAACCATTTTCCCCTCTGCAGTGTGTTCCTGACAGTGACTGCAATGGCTACCAAGTCAGAGGAAGAAAAGCTTCAGGGCTTAACCTGTCCTATGTGTCTTGAAGTCTTGACGAATGCTACCCTTCTTGGTTGTGGCCATTCATTCTGCAAGGGTTGTCTGGAAGCTTATGACAAACAGCACAAGGACCTTAATCACATTGTCTGCCCTGTCTGCAGGAAATCCACTAAGCTGGATGAGCAGCGGGTCGCAGGACTGACACCAAACTTTCTGGCCAAAGGTCTAGAGGATATCCTGCAACTTGATGCACAAAGTCGTGAAGATGATCCATCATCAAAATTCTGTGAAGTACATAGTCATGTCTACAAAGATATTTTGTGCCAGGCTTGTGGTATTTTCATCTGTCTGAATTGTTACATTGATTGCCATCAGGGTCACAGGATTAAGAAGAAGGAAGAGTTAGAAAGGGAATTGAAAGCCAAGAGAGATGCTCTTCTTCAGAAGAGTAAGACAAGAAAGGCCGATATTGAAAAGTGTTTGACCAATGCTGAGCAGCAGAGACAGATCATGCATAACCACCTGAACAATTTGGAAAGGGAAGTCACAGTGGTCTTTGCTGAAAAGGTTGCAACTCTCCAGGAAAATGAGGAAAAGTTACTAGAGAAGATAGAAAGCATCAGGAAAGACTTAGACAAGCAGTTAGAGAGATGTATTTCTCGTTGTATGGAGGTAATGGATAGGATCAGCAGCTCTGTTGAACTTTACACACATCATGCAAGTAAGTCTGTAGACCCACAGATGATTAACACAGACCATCTGAGATGTACCGATCTAGAGGATTCATTGAAGGAGACCATTGACGAAGAGTCCACAACACTGGTTCAAGAGATGACAGAGAGTGTCCAGTTTTGCCCAGCTAATGCTGAGCTTATTGCCTTAGGTTGCATAGACGTTGGTGATAAGGACATAGGGAGTAACAGCAAGAATGTGACGGATGATGCTAGTGCTTGTGAAAAAGCAGGAGTGCTGCCAGCAGGCAGTGTGAAAACAGAGAGCACAGCCCAAAATGTGCAGACTACAACGGGTAGAAGGCGTAGAAAAAACAGACGACGAGGAAAGCACCAAGCTAGCAGGAATGCACTAGGCTTTCCAGAAGTACATGTGCAGAATAATTCACTCACTATTATTAGAGCAAGAGGTTTCCCGTTGAATGAAGGTCGCTTGTTCGGGCTTGCAGCACTGTCACAGAATGCAGTCGTTTTAGGATACGGCAAGGACCGGAAAGGTTGTGACCATTTTACTTTGTCAGGTGTTGAGAGCGAATATCTAGGGAGTGAGGTTGGTGATGTATATGATATTGCTTTCCTTTCAGGTGGTAGGACAGTAGTATCAAAGTATGGAGATGAATTCTTTGTATACAACTCGGTCAGTAGACGCAGTGCCGGTATGAGATACACATGCAAGCAATCTGGAGGATATGTTCGGGTGTGCAGTGATCAGCATGATAACATCTATGCCGTGAACATTAAACCAGAGATCTGTATCTTTCATGGCAGCAACCCTAACCCACAGAGAGTAGTCCCTACTGGGATATCCAACCAAAGCAGATCTGCGTTACCAGGACAGGACGGATGATCACCTCTACAGGCGATATCACACCCAGCACAGTCACTGTCTTTGACAAGGAAGGTCTTGAAGGTAGCTCCATCATGGCTACTCATGATTGTGAGTTTGTGTATGCTACAGTAGACAGCCAGGATAGAGTGTTGGTTGCTACGATTGAGAATGGATCGGACATGATGAGATTGACCAGGTACTTGCTTCAAGGAAACAGACTCGTTCAGCAAGTTAAGTTCCAACCTGTCCAACTCTCTTATCCACTTATGTCCAGTATGTTCCTGAGTTCTCTGTTCTACATTGTAAGTCTAACCCCCTATATGGTTGCTGTAGCTACTCGACACCATTTGTATTTCATACAGCTTGGGATGTAGCTACCATACAGTTGAGTCAAGCAACCTGGATAAGAACTGCACATAACATAACATGTCTCTTCTTCGTAAAGGTACTCTGTCCCTTATGCAGGCCAAAAAGAATAGAATTGTGTAAAGACAAAGAAGATAAGTACATTGTATACTTCGTTTTTAGCCGGGTCGTGAAGTATTATTTTGCAGTGGGATGGCATAACAGTTGTGAACTGTAACCAAATACATGTATATTGTCAATGTACATAACATTCAATTGTAGCAACAATGTTTAAGAACTGCTCATAGCTTTTTAGCAGAAATATAATTTTATGTTAGAATATCATTTTAATGCACTGATACTCTTCAAATTCAAGTAACGTTATTCATATGTTATATGTGTCTGTGTGTGAAAGTCAATAAAAGAAATCCACTCAGAAATGCTGACATATGTTAATGTTAATTTGTTCTTATCAAATCTGTTTGATAATAATTTCTAAATTAGATGATGTAGTGGTTTATAGCGAGATCTCATACTTGGGAATCCTCAGTTTTTTATTTAGAAGAAGAAAGAGGCACTACAGGTTTACCCCAGTGATTCACCATAGAGCTGTGATTATTTTGGCTAAATATAGCCCCCCCCCCCCCCCAGGAATATAGTGGATTCTCCTCGGGGGGGTGGGGGGGGGGGGTGGCTACCATCTTATTTTGCTTACTTAAAAAGATACTCGTATCTTCCACAAGAGAAATGTCTAAGTCTCTAAGAGGGGAAGTATCGCCTTCATACTGATTCTAAAGACAGATTTATTTCATGTGTATTCCCTCAAGGTAGTACGCAATGCATGTTATTGGAGTACATGTACATGGGTATTTCCATTCTCGGCGTCCCGCTTACACAAGGAACACCGGCTTCTTGTGGCTCTGGGCAGAGACAAATAGTGGAGTAAGATTGACTACTATTCTAACAGTGAAGATGCAATATGTTATGCTCAGATTCACTTTGCAGTCTTACTCCACGATTGGCATGTCACACTCAGAGCGGGACACCAAGAAATGTCACAAATTGGGACCCTTATTTGTGGAAATACCCCCATATGAAGCTTTGTTTTGTACTTGTGTAGATAAAATGTATCATGACTTTCCTGATCCCTGATATCAGAAACCTGAGCAAAGAACAGGATAAATTTTGAACAACAGTGTTTTTGAAATAAGATTTAAGGGTGATCCAAACATGACAGTAAGTTGCATAGAAGGAAAGCAGGAAATATCAGAAAAACAGATGGATTTTTTTCTTCTAATAAATGAAATGCAATAAATATGAAGAGAGCAGTGAATTTTTTGTTAAAATCATTACAGTGTATATGTATCAGAATTCAAATGACTGACTTACATCTATAATGTCTTTGATGTGCTGTTGAACAACTCTTCCATTTTTTGTTACATAAAAAGTGGCTTTAAACAATGTTATAATTTTTTTTTATTACATTCCCAAGGGCAAAGGGGTACTGAGGAGGAAATGAAAAATAATGATATTTCAGTGTTCAACAAATGGCAAAGTTATCAAGAATTAGTCTTAATGACCATTTGGCCAATATAAGGTTTGTATACATTGGTGATTTCTGTGAAAAAAAATGAAGAAAGAAAGAAACTTTGTCCAAACTTGTTTACAATTAGTATTAATATGTTTCTCTTTTATTTATTTGTTCTTTTGTTTTGTTCTGTTTTCCAATACTTCTCTTCAGAGCTACCTTCGCTAAGACTTGAAGTGCCTCTCTAAACCGAATTGGCATCTAATTCTTTTGGCAATCATCTTTATAGCATGTTGTTATTGTTAATGTCATTTGTTGCAAATGTCATATAAAAGAGGAAAGATAAGCATCTTATTTTGATCATTACTGACTTTGGTAGTAATAGGTAAAGGGACCTAGTAATGTCTAAAATATTATTCTTTTGATTATAAGTATCAACATTGATTTCTTTGTCGAGAAATTATCATCATTTTGTTGCTTGCTTCCTTACATGGAAAGTCCACGCTGATATTTTCTAAGTCAATTTTTGAAAAAAAGCAGAATAATAGAGAAACATATCAGTGTAAGTCTGAATAAAGTTACATATTTTTCAGTTTTAATCGAACACAAACAACTCTGTGACATACATTTTGAGCACCTTTCCCAATTCCTCAGTAATGAATGTTCACAATTTTTTTTCCTGTAAAGTATTAAATTATACATGCCCCTTACATATAATCATTGCACAAAATGTGTTCACACAATCTCTTTATGAAATTGATTTGTTCGTTCATCAACAACCAAGGAAATTGAAATACATGTATGTGAATTTTTTGGTACAAAAGGGGACAAGTGCTCGACAGTGCTCACAGAGTTGCCAGTTTGCGTATGATTGATTGAGAACTTTAAACTAATGGTGACTGTCTTATTCTTCATCGGTTTTTCTTCAAAATGTCACTGATCTGTTTCTCACATTTCTCAGTTTGAATGAAAACCAATAATATCAGTGTGTACTTATCCTTGAAATCCATTTTACATGGAGAACAACACACACATAATTATGTTCTTTTTCCTTTTTTTGCAATATTTGGTTTTTAAGTACAATCTTTTGTTTTTGTCTGGCTGAAGTAGTTGTTTATATTGCAGTTTATACCAGTTCTCTTTTTAACACCTTCCACATATTCATGAATACCATCTCGATTTTTAAATAAGTGAGTAGATTGTTGTTTGTGTTGATTTAAAATACAGGTAATTGCTGTAAAAAAAGTTCAAAGCACATGATTTGGTTGTGGATATTTCTCCTTTTTTCAGGAATTAAACGATAGTTACAAAGTGTATTTTTCACGCAAAAAAGTTTCTATTGTTTGATTTTCTTTGGTGTGTTGCATTAGTAGATTTCATAACAACTAATGGGGTGTTGCAAGAAAGTTGCGATTGATTGCAAGTTGAACTGATCTGTACTGACCAATCAAAATCATTGTTGCAAGTACATCTTCTTGACCCTGAACCATTCACAATGGTTGTTCTAATTTGCTTTACAATTTGCAATTGATTGCAACTTTCTTGCAACACCCCATTAGACACATTTTCCCTAATTCACAAAGGAGGTTTAAACCTGAACCATGGTTTAAAGGGAGCGACAAGTCGCAATCTATGGGCGCTTTTACAGTTGGCTGCTCCTTTCTCTTGATCAAAGTTCAAAGCCACTTCAATTTATCGTGCGCAGCTAATAAAAGTTCGCACATTGACCCAAATTTCAGTAAATAAGATCGCGCGTTCTTTATTCCAGTATTTGAATCTCATTGGTCGGCTGCGTATGGAGGTATTCGAGTTAACGATCGCGCGAGGAATCCGGCAATTACATTCCTCGGTAGCGCACGATTGGACCTGATTGTATCCGAATTTCCCCGAGTCAGGCCAACTGGTCAGGCCAACTGGTCAGGCCCATGGATTACGACTTGCCACTCCCTTTAAACCTCCGTAAGCTACTGAAATATGCGTAAATAAGCCCACATTTCCCATGCGCGCACTCAACGAAAATATATGATTGGATCGGATTATCTGCGCACATACGCTTAAAAACCTCAGGAGGGGGTATAAACTATGATTTAAACCAAACCTCCTTTGTGAATTCGGGCCATTTTAACACAATACCATTTAATGATACGCACCACGCGTTACCCCGGGGTACCATAGTGTCCCTGTATAGAGTTGCGACAACTTGGGATTTGAACGCCATTTTGTTTCCACTATTACATAACATTTCTATTCAATTACGATGCGCACCTGGGTGTTCTCAATAGAAAGAATTCCAACGGCATTTTGTTTCCAGAAAAGTGAGACGTCCATGTCGCAACTCTTTAATACAGGGACACTATGGTACCTCGGGTACAACGCTACCCCGGGGTAACGCGTGGTGCATCTTGTATTGCATATTTGGTTCAGTTTTATAGGTCATCTCCCCCCCCCCCCCCCCCCCCCCCCCCCCCTCACTCGCGCGCGCGCTTTCTCTCTCTCTCTCGTTCTTTCTCTCCTCTCTCTGTCGGTCTCTCTCTTCTCTCTCTCTTTCTTTCTCTCGCGTTCGTTATCTGTATCTATATAATTATGGACAAGTCCAATGTTTGTCCCATACATGTACATTAGCAAGTACACTGTACATGTATTATGGGATTGTGAACATAAATTAATGTATTAAATACATCATTTTATTTGATATCTTGTTTGATCCAAGTCCTATGAGGGCTATCAGCTTGATACAGTCCTCAGATATACCAAAATCTTAGATGTGGTCAGTAGCATATGGAACAAGATAGCTTGGACTTGGCCATCTCCTTTATATCTCTCCCCCTCTTTCTCTTTTTTGTTCTCATATATCATACATGTAATTTGCTACTGAATTATTATAGAATATGGTATTTGCCATATTTTAATAATCACATTTTCTCAAAATTGAGATGTTAAATAGTGTAAGAAGAGAAAGACACGACATTGACTATGCAAATCTGAGAACATTGTAATTATTTAATTATGATAAATATCCTATAATGTATATATTCTATATAATTCAGTAGCAAATTACATTAAATCATTAATCATTGCTTTGAACAAATGCCATCAAAATTGAGATGTTAAATAGATTTGGGAAGTAGTGTAAGAAGAGAAAGACACGACATTGACTATGCAAATCTGAGAACATTGTGATTATTTAATTATGATAAATATCCTATACGTGTATATATTCTATATAATTCAGTAGCCAATTACATTAAAACATTAATCATTGCTTTGAACAAATGTCATTGACAAATTGGGGGGGGGGGGTACAGCGACAAGGAGCTGGATAATAGGTCAGTACAGTGTACATATATTTCAATTTGTTACTTTTAATCAAAAGTGCGAGAAAAAAACCCCGTAGACAGTGAAAAGCAAACCTGTCAGAAAGAAGAAGAAGAAAAAAGACTGAAGAAGAGGAAGAAGAAAAGGAAGAAGAAGAAGAGGAATTTCCTGGCTCTGTCTGGATGTCTTAGCACCTCATCACAGGGAAGCTGGTGGACGACAACCTACTCAGTCTTCAGGACATGGTCGTGCGGTACTGTGTACTTCTGGACATGGTCGTGCTGTACTGAGGCTTCTGGAAATGGTGTGCGGTACTGCGTACTTCTGGACATGGTCGTGTAGTAATGCGTACTTCTGAAAGGCATGCAGAAACAACGCAGTAGTGACGGTTTGGAGAGAAAAGAGGTTCGACAAGGTGGTATATTTCCGCCAAACGTACCACGTCCTCAGCTCGGGCTATCCTGACCGAAACCGCAGCTGGAGGAGGCAGGATCCATTTAATTGTTGCAATGTACATTATATATTTATATATATATATATATATATATATATATACAAATTATGTATAACAATGCGCCAACCCGGCTATTACCATAATGGCTTATTGGCAACACAAGGACTTGGGACCCTTGTTGTGCGGTTTATATATATATTATATATATATATATATATATATATATATATATATATATATATATATATAAACCGCACATATATATATAAATATATATATTTATATATATATATATATATATATATATATTGTGCGGTTTATATATATATATTTATATATATATATATATATATATATATATATGTAAACACCTATCGGGTACATTAGGAGGACAGTTTTTGTTCTTTTTCTTTGTCCAACTGTCGACTTAATGTACCAACTGTCGACCTAATGTAGGGGTCTCTATTATGACGAAATAAACTGTATTGTCAACTGTCGACCTAATGTACCCGTTAGTCAAATATATATATATACGACACGAATCTGTTCTTTTCCTACAGCAATCCAGCGCAAACCGTTAATTCTTAACTATCTAAGATTCTACAATGGATTAGAGGAAACAAACTTTCACTTAATCTCCAAAAAACTAAATATATATTCTTTAGCAATACTATAAAGTCACTGCCAATCAATAATGATTTCGATGATTTCCCGTTGGAGAGTGTTTCTCATACTAAATTTGGGGATGTAACAGTCGACAATAAACTCTCCTGGAAGTATCATATTGACAACATCTGTAAAACTATATTTCTCGTAAACTATATTTTTCGTAATATTGGTGTGACACATCTCCCTTCATCCTCATTACTTATGCTTTATTCCTCTCTGGACTTACCATATCTACAGTACATGCAGTATGGACACCAAACCTTGTTAAACAGAATCTTATTATTACAAAAGAAAACTCTTCATAACATTTGCCTTACTCATATTCTCTCCAATACGGATTCTCTTTTCTTTGAAAAAAAAAGAGAGAAAATTCAAGATCTTTATCTCTTTCGTTAGGCCAGTTTATGTATTCTTATAATAACGACATGCCTCCTTCCGTTTTTAATGATATGTTCACCCAAAATAAATCCTCTCATAAGTACCCAACCCGGCGTTGTAATGACTATCATCTACCTCTACTGAGAACCCTTCAAGCTCAAAACACGTTTATTTATACAGCCCCCAAATTTTGGAACTCTCTTCAAAATGACATTCAACTTGCCCCCTCACTTAATTCATTTAAGAGCAAATTGAAATTGTTTCTTATACATGTACTTCCTTACAATACAAATTGATATCTATGCCCTGTCAAATCATGTAATACCTTTATTAATGCATTTATCCTTCCCGTCACGTCTCTCTTTACGCTCTGTAAATTATGTAACTTTCTATAATTATGGGTCACTTACCCCTGTAGTATGCACATCGTACTCTCTTTCTCTCCCTCTCCCTCCCCTCTCTCTCCTTTCTTCTCCTCTCCACCTCTCCTCTCTTTTTATTTACTCTTCACATAATGAATGCGGCAACATTGTCTATCCTTGTATTTCGCTCTTCCCTTGCTTTATTTTCTGTTGTCTTATATATATATATGATCTTCTCGCCCATTGTACAGAGTCTTCCCACTTACGTCCGAGATTCTTCCTAGCTGATCCAAATACTTGAGACCATCGATCTACCAGAACACGGGAACACGGAGACAGGTACCTTTTCACTTTGGATGTGAAATCCCTTTACACCAACATTCCTCGATCTGACGGCCTTACTTCGTTCCTTTCTAAGGAAGAATTAGTCGCCCGACAGACCTGATGATGACACCATCTTACGTCTTACTGACCTCGTTCTCGCTCTGTCTGCATTCAACTTCAACGGGAAGTACTACAAGCAGAAGAAGGGTGTTAAGATGGGCACCAAGATGGGACCTTCATACGCTTGTTTGTTCATGGGAAACCTCGAGACCGGCTTCTTGTCAAACTACGAAGGACCCCAACCTCTCCTTCTACGGAGATACATTGACGATTATCTAGGAATTGCTACCTGTGGCAAAGATGAAGTTCTGGCATTTATTGACAAGCTCAACAATGTACATCCGTCAGTTCAGCTTACCAACGAAGTGTCAGACGTTAGCGTGCCATTCCTGGACCTCAATGTCACCATCAAAGGTACGGGCATCACCACATCAGTACATTACAAGCCTACAGATTCCCATGCTTACCTCAACTACAGATCTTCGCATCCGCCTGCATGTAAGAATTCCATACCCTTCTCGCAACTTTCTCGCATCCGTCGTCTGTGTTCGGAGGAAGATGACTTCATCCATCGAGCTGATGAGATGAGAGGGTTCTTCAAAGAACGTGGGTACCCAGACCGGATCCTTGCCAATGCAACGCACAGAGTGATGTCAGCAACCCGTGCTGATGCACTTCAGTCAAAGGAGAAGGGTAACACATTGAGGAAGATTCCGTTAGTGGTAACTTACCATCCTACGAGTCTTGCCAAGTCAGTAAGGGAGAATTTCCACATCGTAAGTGACAATCCGGCAACAAAGGAAATCTTCTCAGAACCTCCTCTGACGTCATACCGGAAGGACCGCAATCTCCGCCAACTCCTTGTTAGGTCCAAGCTCAATTCTCCCATCTCCTGTACCGGATGTAGGCCTTGCAGGAGGCCGCGATGTAATACTTGCAGAGTGATATCCAACAGTACACAGATTCAGGGACCCAAGGGTACTTGGAGGATCAACGGGAGTTTTACTTGTGTTACTAAGGATTGCATATAACTGTACGAAGTGCCAACATTTATACGTCGGCGAAACTAAGAGGAGGCTTGCCGACAGAGTTACTGAACATCTTCGCTCAATCAAGATCAAGTCTGCAGGCCTGCCTGTGGCACAGCATTTCAACCAGCCTGACCACAACATCGGACATTTCGAAGTATTAAGCATCCTCGTCAGTGACTTCAAGTCAGATGCGGCCAGGAAAGAGAGAGAGGAACGCCTTATCCACTATCTCGGCTCTCTCCAACCTGGGGGATGAATGTCACTTTTTACTCTTTTCCTACCGTGTGATTTTCTACGTTTTCTTTCTTTCTTTCTTTCTTGTCCCTTCTTTTCTTTACTTTCCTTTTCTGTTTTCCTTCACTCTTTTGCTTTGACTCTTCTCTTCTTTTTATTTTCCTTTTCTGTTTCTTATTCTCCCTTTTCTGTCTCTTTTCCTCTCTTTCTCTCTATTTCTTCTCTCTAACTCTCTCTCTTCTCTCTAGTGCGTGAGATCTCTCTCTCTCTCTTTCTCTCTTTCTCTCTTCTCCCTCCTTTGCACTTTTGCTTTTGATGCGCCATGCGCTTATACTTTAGCGCACTGCGCTTTGCTGATGCTGGATGCATTTTTTAATAAAGTCATCATTCCTGATGAAGCCCCATGGGCGAAAATTTGAATTCTTTCATCTCTTAACCGTTGTCTTATTCATCATTGACTTTTATATACTGAACTACAAAAGAAACGTCGCACATGTATGTGTTTGAAACTGTTTTATTTACAATGAAACATATTTTTTATTCAAGAGTGAAAACTGAGAGAATGTTTTGCTTTGTTTTGATTAACAAGTACAGATGTGCAATAACGACTCTCGTCGTTGATAGCGCCAGTTCTGACGTTGTTGGGCCCACAGGAGACGTTCCCGACGATGTCGAACGGTGAGGATAGGGCCCCGAGCAGGACGCCGACAAGACAAGTTGAAGCTTCTCAGCCGACGACGAACAGTTGCGGCAGAAATTGGTCTGTTGTGTGTGCCAATAGTCTGTAGAGCCGATTCTGTTGCTCTGCGGAAGCGATCCTGCAAGTGGTCCCGGTGAAGATGGCGATCTTGACGTGCTGTTGTCACCCTGGGACAACCACTGCGCTGACGATCGTTGGTGCTGTTGGTTGCATTGTATCGCTCCCGCAGTCTCTCTACTGTCCGAACGCTGCATTGAAGTCGTTGGCAATGACTCTAGGACGTTGGCCAGCATGAAGACGTCCGATGGCTTGTTCCCTCTGGTTTCGAGTCAGACGTGGCATGGTGACAGCGTGACAGGAAACGAATGACAGGATGAAGGTTTTGGGTCCCTTTTAAACCCACTGGATAGAGGATGTGCATGTGCATCATGCTTTTCAAAAAGCTGCGCTCGACTGCACTGCGCTCGACTGTTCACGGAAAGGATATGAGCTTTAATCCTACACAGAAATGACATTTTGTTATGATGATGTGTTATGGACGGTCAATGCCCTATCTGTGATGTTATAAAAGCATAAAATGTGATTTTTTCCAATATCATGTGTAAAAAATATCAATTTTAAAAGTGCGACGTTTCTTTTGTAGTTCAGTATATATATGTATAAGCAGCGTTTACACTTTGCCGAGTTGGAGTCGCGAGTAGTGCGCGAGCTTTAGTTAACTCGCCTGTACTCGCGTGAACTCGCGCGAAATGTACACTTTTTTTCTGGAATGCGCATGACTGATATACGAGTCGACATTGAGTTTACTACGATCGCTGTACGAGTGAACCGAGCGCAAAACGAGTCCTACCGAGCTTAGTATGAGTTGCAGTGACCTTTATACGACTCAAAGCGATCTATCAGCGAGTCATGCGATCGAGGGGGCGGGAAAATGAGTGCATAAAATTTTTTGGCGCTCAAAGATGGATGCCAGAAGCATTTTCGCGCTGCTTGAGGAAAAAGAGACCTTGATCTTCTGCACAGTTGGTGCGACCCTGTTGTCAAGGAGGCGCCGCAGAAAAAAAGATGTGGAAGATCCCATGTGGAGCTGTCATCCGTGGCGGTGGCATATGGCGTGAAGGGAATGCTGGTTGATGGAAGGCTGGTGGAGGCATCCTGCCGAAGGTAGAAGATGCTCCCTGGGACGGATGATGCGTAGAATGGAATGGGTCATCACGCTGGGACTGAAGAGGCGGTTGAGCACGCGGTGCAGGCATTGAAGCAGGTGAAGACGTCCCCATGTTAATATAGCTTTGCAACATCTTCATTAGTGTCTACGGTGAAATTTAGCCAGTGATCATGTGGGATCTGACGCAGCTGTGTGGTCAAGTATGCTACGAAACTCTTGACCTGCTCCTCGTGGGGGATAGCTGGGCGGGAAGAGACGCCGCGGCGAAAGTAGACTTTCGTAGTTCTCTGACCTCATCTGCTCGTTGGAGGAGCTTGAACATAAAAGAATATCAATAACTTCAATACTCATATAGACACATTTCACGATGATGAATAACATTTAGTAGTTTACTATAAATCATGGTATGAAAGCTTACAACAGTTTTGAAGAGTAGGGCCTACTGGAACAAAGAAAATAGTTTACCAATTAGTTTGTGTACACGAAATGAAATATTATTTAGAGTTTCCTCAACAGCAGTATGATATTATGTTACCATGACAGACATAAGATTAGGTATTCACTTAATGCAATATTACTGAGGGAAATATTGCAAGCTATATTAATAAAATGTTTCTTCGAGGATATATAATATAGATGCAAATATGAATTACGATTATTTCTGGTTCAATTTATGACATTGTATGATGAATCCCTCCCTAAAATGACCATGGAAAGCAAAACAAGGACTCGTTTAATGAAAATGTGCGCAAAATGTGTAATAAGAAATTTCGGTAGTATAGCAAATGATAATCCAACTGAATATAACGAACGAAAATATAAATCTTATCGGAATCAAGTTAATGGTGAAATTAATGAGGTTACAGAAAGTTATTCAATGATGCTAACATAATATGAAGAAAGCACGAATGATGCGATTGGTAGGAAAAACGCTAATCATTTAAAAGTTCATAATATTAAACTTGATACAACTTTAGATGCAGACTTGAATATTGCAGAAGCTTTAATAATTAATATTTTTTAAATATTTGTTCGCTCTTAAAAAGTAGAATCCAGTGTGACAATATCTAAAACATGATAAAGAAACTGCTTTCTTTAATCCTAGTACTCCCAGTGAAATCATGTCAACTGTTTCATTTTCGATAATAATAATTGTGAAGAAGGTCATAAACATAATTTGTCATCAATTGTGCTGTATTTTAAATTCTGTTTTATCCAGTGGCGTACTTCCTGAAAAAAATAAAGGTTCTAGTATGTAAAAATGATCCAGAAGCTAATCTTTCAAATTATAGACCAATTTCGATTCTACCAATATTCTCTAAGCTATTAAAAATGTATGCATATACACTCGCCTCTCCAAATTTAGGAGAAAAGGGATATCATTACCAATTCGCAATATAGCTTTCGCCCGGGGCACTCCACATCTCTAGCTCTCATTGATTTGTTCAAAAACGTAACGTCAGCTTTTAATGATAAAACATTTTAAGTATTTTTTTTTAAAGTAATGATTTCGATACATTAGATCATTACATTTAATTGGCTGAAATGCGATGGTATACGCGGAGTTCTTTTAAAATTATGCTCAACTTATTTATCTCACCGCCGCCAATGTGTGTTTGTTAATAATTGTTCTTCTGAAACGAAATTGATGCAAATATGTGGATATTAATCACATTTGTAATGTATCTAAGAATTACAGATGATTTGTTCACAGATGACACTACCATTTTATGTCAGATTAATATCTCGATGAATTAGTGTTGAAATATGATATTGAAATCCATGAGATAAGTAAATGGTTAAGCATAAATAAGCTGGTTTTGAATGCAAATAAGATTCGGTGAATGGTATTCACTCATAAAAATTTAAAAACTGCCAACATAGTTTTACACTTGAATGACAACGTAAAACAGTCACCTTCAAAGATCATCTAAAAAAAGAGTTGATTTCAAACGCTAGGATTTAACTGATATCATGTATATCAATAAACAAAATAAATGCATTCAATACATGGTTCTCATAAAATAAAACAGCAAAATGCGTACAAGGGTAACGGGATAAAGGAAAAGTGGAAATCAAATACAAGTGTACTAAATATAATACATGTTATGTGGAAGCAGTTGTTTCATAGGATGTTCTATAATGATGACAATAATGACAATCACAGTAATAGTAATTAATGCAGCCAAAGATAAAGCGAAGAGCTATTATTTCCCCGCTAGAGCTTATTATCCCCTCCCCCTCCCCAATCTTGGAAACTGGAATATTCATATTTACTCAGCGGAGCACTCCTTGGCTTTCTCTTCGATCAGCCTAGTCTTCTTTGCAGTGTCATTGTAGGACTTCATTCTTCTGTTATAAAGGCATTCTTGATCTCTGTACCATTCTGCCAATTCTATCTCCTGTTCTTCCGTGAATGTGTATGCGATTACTTGTTTCTTTCGCCTATTGGGGGTGGTGAGCTTGGTTGGTTTCTTCTTCCTCTTCCGCGGGGTGCTCTTGCGAGTGGAGACGGGTTAATTCCTGAACCAGCCCACCAAGCAAGCCATGTTTTTCACTTTGAGCTTCGACCTGGTCCAGTTTGGTGGCTCGGTCTTCCAACTGGACCATCCCACCAGGCAAGCCATGTTGCTTACTTTGAGTTTCGACCTGGTCCAGTTTGGTGACTTGGTCTTCCAACTGGATCTGCTCATCATGGATCTTCTCTTCCATTGTCTCTTCCTGCACTTCTTCTACTTCGCGCCTTGCTTTCATATCTTCCTGTCCCTTTCCTAACAAAATGTGCACTCTTTGATTTCTTTGGTCGAGGCATGTTTCTTGCCTTGCTTGCTGGGTGTAGGCCTTGTTATGATGCCAATAATGATGGTTTTAGTCTCTTGAAAGTACAATGTCAATGTACGCTTGCAAAGCACTCTGCGTAAGCTCATACGAAACTCGCTGTAACTCGGCATGCTCGATCTAAACTCGAGCTAATCTCCTGGGCACCTCGGCTTGACTCGTTAAACGATCGCAGTGCTCGTATCTCGCTCTTCTAAACTCGGGTATGCTTGAATTTGGCGAGTTATTACGAGGATATCTCGAGCTTCTTACGAGCAATGCGAGTATGAAGCGAGTATTGCGAGTATGTAACGAGTTTAAGCAAGTTCAGCACGAGCTAAGACGAGTTAGTCAAAATTTTGAACATGTTCAAAAATTTTGGAACTGCTCGCGACTTCACGGAGAGTTGTGCCGCACTTGAACGAGTTCCGCCGAGCCGTGCCGAGTTGTCGCGAGTAATTCCGAGTTATATGAAGAGCTTCACGCGAGTTATCGTAAATGCCGCCTTTTGGTAACTCGCCAAAGATAAAGCGAAGAGCTGCTTACATGTTACAAAACTTATGTTTGTCATTATTTCGAGGGACCCACATTCTACAAGCTCTGCCTTTCAGTGGATACCTCCATTTCCACAGGTTTAACTTTAAAAAATAATAATAACTATAATACTGGATGTTTATGTCATGTAAAATGTATTATATTATTGAATTTTGAATTGTATATTTGATTTCTTGTCAAAATCACTGTTCTGTTGGAAATGAAAATAAAACTGAAACTGAAACTGAAAGACAAGCCGCATACCTCAGCTGGATCCAAGCGATTGCTTTGAGATACATGTATACATTTCACATTAGAATAATTATAAACAATTGTAAGGAAGTAATATATAACAGCTTTGGTAATTCTCGTGGAAATAATATAATTTGAGAAATGAGACTGTGAGAAGTGTCTTAAATCAAAGCTCCCCAGAGCTGTCTTCCCGACTGCTGTCTGCCCCCGACAAAGGAATTATTTAATGAGGTTGAAAATTTGTCAATCTGTCCGTCAATGGAATATGGTGTCCAGAAACCACTTGCCCGTCTCCGTGGTCTAGTGGTTAAGGCATTGGCGTTCTAAGCCAAAGACCCGGGTTCGATTCCCGGCGGAAAATTTTTTGATTTAAGCTACGCAACCATTATTTCTCACGTATACATGTATATTGTATGTATATTAGGGGACACACAACAATGGGTTTTATTGCGTCATAATAGCGCCCCTCACATGGGGTAGACAGTTGGTACATTATGTGGACAGGTGAGCGTAGAAACAAGACAAAACTGTCCACCTAATGTAGCCTTTAGTGATTTACACACACACACATATATATATATATATATATATAATATGTATGGAACCTAAAAGAATCTAACACTGAATTCACACTATCTTGGAGGATCGAAAGAAATCTAATCTAAAGCTAAGAAAAAGTGGGCTCTGCAATCTCTGCCTGGAGGAGAAGTACACTATTATCAGTAACGGAGAGGCACTAAACAAAAGGGCGGAGATCATCTCAAAGTGCAGTCACCGAAAAAGGCCGCCAAGAAAGCTACCCAAGCGTGACACCGATTGCAACGGACAGGCTGAAATAGTGGACATCGCGCGTGCCTAGCTGCTATAATTTAAAGTAGATATTCAAAGAAAATCACAAATATGGCAATTAATGTATCACTAGAAACTGGGAAGCTTACAGATGGCAATCGTATAAGTTTTATGTCAACTGCGTATCTGGTGATTATAAAAACAACACAAATAAAAGCTCTTCTCAGCATCTGGAATATCCGAGGATTCGCCAGAAATACAGCGATGTTTTGATGTCGTCACACTCGGGATCGATCCTGCTTAAGCAGACGACGTCCTATAATGAATGAACGTAATTGCAATGCAATTATTTATCAAATTGTAAAGAGTTTGGTGTATTTAAACATGACCTTATTTCACACCATTATAAAGGGAAAGTGAAACTGATTCTGATAGCTAAAACCGTTTGATTGTAAATACATAGGAGAAGGGTCAATGATCAATGAAATAAACCCCACTTTCAAATTGAAAAGCCCTCCGAATAATAGCAGGATGGTATTCGTTCCCTCTTGAAACGCCGAACATGCCCCGGTGCAAGCACCTGAAAATACAATGGCGTCTTATTTTGTTTACAAGTGACTGATTCCTTTATTTTTTTAACGCTGCATTTTTCATCAAAATAATACCATACACGAAGTTAAGAGTGAGGCAACAGACTAACATTAATACTGACGCTAGTGAAGGAAGAGAAATAAGTGAAGAGGAGATGACAAAATAGGCTCTGAAAAATGTGTAAGATGTTATGGGACATCGTCTGCTTAGACAGGACTGGCCCCTGATGTGTCGTCACACATCTCGGCAGCGTTTGAAGAGCTCTTCAGCTGCTATATCGGGGGCTGTATTTTACCGTTTTATAATTGATAATAATCATTACTTCAAATGTTTCCAAGCGTTGAATTTGGATAACCTTGTTTAATGTATGCCATCTATGCAATAATAAGTATTAAGCCAATATTTAAAATCATTAACGTTCTACTTTAATGAAACAATACATACCGCATATTTCCTGGCGATATTTGGACAATATTCTTTGAAGGCTCGCTCCGATTTTCTTATTTTCTCTTTTTGTTTTAATGTGAAGCATCAGAATGCTCGTCCCTTACTTCACAACGAAAAAGTTTGGAGAGATACTAGTTGAGGAGCGATATGCAGTGGGTTCAATAGCCACGCAACATCTTGTCGACCACGGAGGTTGGAAATTTGCCCTGGCCCTGGAAATCTGCGGCATCCGTAGGTGGCGCACCGCTTACAAATGCCGTAGAGTACCTTAACATAAAGAGAGTATAGCGACAACTCATGATTTGAACGCCATTTTGTTTCCACCGCTATGCAACATTTATATTCAATTCCGATGAACACCTGGGTGTTCTCAATAGAAAGAATTCAAACGCCATTTTGTTTCCAGAAAAGTCAGACGTCCATGTCGCTACTCTCTATATCAAGGTACTCTAGGATGCCGATAATTGCCTCTCTTCCCAGACACCACTGTGCAGCCCGTGCAGGAATCTGTCTTTAATACGCACTATACCTTTGTAAGTTTCTGTCTAAACTGTTTCGAGTTGTTCTAAAATGGATCATAGTGGCATAGTGTACTTCAAAACAGAGGGTTCGAGTTTTATAAATCAATCACATTTGACATATATCTGTGATTCAGAATGGGAAGCTCAAACCAGTTACCGGGTATGGGTTTCAGCTTTTTTTGGGCGCGCATTTAAAATTTTATGCAAGTCGTCGGCTGCTATATACACAGCCCGTCACCGCCCCGTGTGTACGTGCAGCTTTGAGCGTAAACCAATGGCTCAGTATTTCTTGAGTAATCAGAGGTCGCGCGATCATGCTGTAGAGTCAAGGGCTTATCTCTGTGTACTTTGAATAGCATTTGCTAATAAAAATTCGGAAGGTTTATGTCTAGTTTACATAGTCAATATTTATTTGAAATCTCAAGGAATAGACTCGTTTGTTTACATTTCAAGGTTACCGAACTCATTGGCGGATCGGGGGGGGGGGGCACTTCCGGCCCGTGCCCCCTCCCCTTTTTGGAAGAAAAGTATGCATTTTGACCATAGACGATCCGCGATTTTCTCGATTGTGCCCCCCCCCCCTTTTATAATGAAGCCCTTTTTTGTTGTTGTTGCTGGTCAAGGGAATTATGGAGGGAAACTGGATCCCCATAACCCCCCCCCCCCCCCCCCCCCCCCCCTGGACGACTTTTCGAGAAGCTGGCGATACCAAAAAATACGGGTCTATCTTTTGACAAACCTGCATTTGTGTGCCCCCTCTTATACTCAATCCTGGATCCGCCCCTGACCGAACTGTTTTAATATGTCTTAATGTTATTCTTTCACCTTTCACGATACCCTTACAACAGTAATTTACAGTCTGATGTTATAGACTACGCTAAAGAAATCGTTTTCTTTTCTCTTTTCTCCGAATATTAAATCATTAGTTCCGGTAATATACCATGTACATAGTTATCATAATAAAGTATTCCACATAACTGCACTATAGCTATATATGATAAGTCGGATGATAATGATTACAAATCCTTCGTCTTAATGTTGTTATTTGAAATATTTTGCTCATTTTGGATGAAACATCATAAGCAATTATATTGTAGATATGAAGTATATCAGAGAATATACGAGTTTCATTCAGCGGAAATCATCTGCAAATCTACAACAAAAACAAGGAGAAAAAGAACAACGCCCTCTCATTGCCTGGCGAAATTCATCCAGTGATAGATGAAAAATCGCTATTCAACCAACCACAAAATAACAACAACATATTTCCTTTTTAAATTTTGTTTGAGCGATTTGTTATTAATGGTACTTCAATATTATGTGACATTTATAGATAATAATAAAGAGTATCTAACCTGTTTATCTGTTTATTTTTAAGCGAGACATTTCTACAATGGGGCAAATTTCAATCATCTCGACTTATATACATATAACACGATTAATTTCTGAACGTTCGTCATGCATGGTTACTTTAAAGTAATCACGCAAAATTCAGTTATTATTATGAAATTGTGATTCGATACATTATTTTTAAATATTTCCATACGAACGGTTTCTGTATTGAGATATGCATGTATAATTTCATCCATTTTTTATTGGAATTAGACGGTTCAACATTGTACAGACATAGACAGAAGGTCACCGACATGACCGACACTGGTGGATGTTTGTTTATCATTATTTACTCAAAAATAATATCTTGTCACATGATATAGCAAATAGAACTTTACTATTATATGTTGCCTGATATCTTATCATTTTATTACAAATCAAGGAGGGAGGTTAGTAAACATATGTTTTAGTTTTACTTATTTACATTACATTTATATGATTGCTGACAGTGCTTAGAGATTAACAGTGCTATATACTCTGACTGGTTGCCGATTGGCCATCGAAATGACTTATGTTTTATTAGTGTGTATAACAAACACGTATAATACCTCTATGCTGCTTGAAGATATACACACCAAATCATGATTCATTTTAGATAAATGTAATTTTCCAGTGTCATATCTGAAAAACCCCATTTCGTATAGATTCTGGTGATTAGATCATCGACGGGAAAGACTCAGGCCACTATCTTAGTGAAAACCCAGCAAGTGATATCTTCTGTAAAATGCTATTGATATAACTTTGATCATTGTGACCGTCTTAATGGGAGACATGCTCCTGATTTGGGATCCGAGCTGATATCACTTTCATGCTTCCGGATATTTTTCACGCTCGTTTAAGCCTGCCAGAAGTTCAGATGACAACAGTTCTATCGACGTCAGGAATTGCCCAGTTTTTTTCTGATTACTCCAAGCAAGTGAGTTCTCTTTAATATCGCTATCATACAAATGGATGATCACAGAAATTGAAGCGCTTGGTTTCAAAAGCTATATATATCCATTAAAATTTGGTTCCAGAAGGTACTACATCCATGTTAATGATATCATATCGGGAACTGAGCAATCAGAGAGCAGCATGTCAGTGGAGGTTGGCTATTGGCTCTGTTGCTGTCTGCTGATCCAGAGCATAGATCTCGCGAATCATAATTTTCTTGAAAAAGCTGATTATATTTTGACGTCAACTCTTTCAGTGCTGATGTCACATATAGGTGACAGACAGACAATCACCAATTGCTGGACCACAGGTCCTGGAAAGGTATATGGTGGTCAATGTATCTAAAAATTTGGAGCATAAATCAAGCATTCTAATTATAACTATACTTATTTCAACATTAAACAATGGTAAACAATTGAGAAACCAATGAATAATGGACAAAAAAGAAACTCAAATGTAATTTTCAATCATTGTTATGCATAAAGTTGGGTTAAGTAATAATGTTTGGTATAATAATAATAATACCTGGCATTTATAAAGCGCCTTTCCCAAGTACTGGCTCAAAGCGCTAGATATATATTATATATTAAGAAGTGGTAATAAATTTCCTAGAAGTTTCGTTCACAATATTTTGTGAAATAATAGATGGTTAATGAAGTGCAGACATTTGAACTATTTTGGTGAAATTTTAAAGAGAGCTAAACCCCTAGGCACAGTAAGAGTTAAACTCAAAATAACTCTTAATGAGGGATTAATTCCCTTTAAAAAATAAATATACTGTAGGTCTTCACAGTTTTACTTACAAGCGAACACCAAACGAGATTCTATTCCAAATACCCATCGTTTTCTAACTCTGTCAATATTACAAACATTATTTTTTTAATCAGAAATGGCGGCACGTGGAGGTCTTCCAGATGAGCTACTCATTAACATAGCTGAAGACATCGAAACCATTGAGGAGGTGGAAGCTTTGGGGCAAAAGCTGGAAGTCGATGCTGATGCAATCAATGAATACACAGAGAAAAACAAAATAGACGGACGCAAGGGAACACGGGAAATGCTGTTTGACTGGAGAGAGACGGTGCATAATGACCATCAACATCATACACTTAAGCAGGCTTTTATTGACGCTAAGCTTGTTATGCTTGCTGAAACACATCTTAAGGACAACATAAATACTTCACGTAAGTTATCAACGGCATTTCTTTTGGGAAGCTCTTCAGATCCCGTTTCATAGAAATTTTATCAGTAGCAACTGCCACATTTCTATGACAAATTTGACCTCAGCAAATCAGATGCAATGATTTCGGTAGCTTATAACAGTTATTGCTTTAAAAAAAGATAACAATTTCATGAAACAGGTCCCAGAATTTAATTTTAATTAATTTTGGTCAGAACTGGAGATCGGAATCGAATTCCTCCGAAAAGAGGATACATTATTAAAACAAATAATGATTATAGACCAGGTCCAGTTTCCCTCCATAATTCTCTGACAAGCAAAAAAAAAAAAAAAAAAATGGGGGGGGGGGGGGCACAATCGACAAAGGGTGGATCCTCTATGGTCAAAATGCATACTTTTCTTCCAGGGGGGGGGGGGGGGGGGCACGGGCCGGAAGTGCCTCCGCCCTGGATCCGCCAATGTTATAGACTGTACACATATATTTCTTTCAATGGTGTTTGAAGAAGATTGATTGTAAATTAGTTTTCCTTTAATCCATTTATTTCAGGCTTGATGATATCAGAGTCATTGAGTGTTTCAAAATGTCGACAGAAGTTAGTCAACAAGTACTTGACAGAGTTATGCAAGATTCAGAAGACTCCTTGGAATCCAAATGACTATGTCGATTTCAAGGACATGCACACAACTGTCACCTTAGTGAAGAAAGATAGAGATGGCCGAGACACAAGGAAGAAGCAGGTCCTACAGGGGTCTGTTGCAGAAATACTAACAACGGAAGTTAACGGGGAACTCCCGTCTCGAATCCTCATCACCGCCGCCGCTGGGGGAGGAAAAACAACCGCTGTTGCTAAAATTGCGTATGATTGGTGTCAACGTGTTTTAGCATCGCCATCCGAAGATCATCCCCTGCTTTTCGTTCTTAAATGTAGAAAAACGCCGAAGCATACCTCCCTGGGGCAAGCCATATTCGATGAACTCCTGAGTGACATCCATGATGTCATTCCGACAGACATAGAACGCTTTATCAGGCAGCACCAGGATTTGTGCCAAATCGTCTTCGATGGTCTAGACGAGTATGCAGGAATCGGTCCTCTACCGGGTGATCCCGAGAGCAACGTCCTGAGAGTGATACGCTGTGAAGAACTGCCAGAATGTCGAGTCCTTGTAACAACCCGTCCCCATCTTGAAGAATTCTTCGCTAAGGGGGCTTTACCTAGAATCTACACCAAGATGGAGATAAAAGGATTTTCTACAGAAAACTCAAGAGATTATATCGCTAGGTTCTTTAAATCTAGGAGCCCCCGAAATGGGGAATCATTAAACGCCTACTTGGACAGTCAGCCACTACTCAGGGATCTTGTTACAACGCCCCTATTTTGCCTAATGATTTGTCATTTGTGGGAAGCTGAACGTCTGAAGAACATATGGACTCAAACAGAACTGCTTGATGCGGTGAACCTATTCTTGTTGCACCATGTCAATACCCGTCCAAATCCTAGAATTCACATTCCAGACGGAAAATTAAATGATATAGTTAGAGAAATAGGTGGGATTGCCCTAGCTGCTTTACTGGATGATGCTAAGAAAGTATTATTTACACCGAAGATTTCCGAAATGTCTCTGCTAGCCTCGACAATGCATGCAAACTTGGAATACTGCGTAGGTCTACCACTGCCTTAAACAATCATCCGCAATCCCACTCCACTACTCTCAATACGATCGAGTTCTATCATAAACTTGCACAAGAACATTCGGCTGCAAAATACCTTGCAGCAGAAACATCCAAACCTGTTCTGGTGTTGAAGCTTTCTAAGCTATATAAAGTACTGCAAAATATCGCGAACAACTATGGTGACCATGAGAATCTAATCCACTTCGCAGCTGGTACAGACAACAGCATGAGCACAAGTATCATGGAGGCGCTCCTTGCAAATCAATCACTGAACGAGAGTGAGCGATATCGTATACTCCTTGACTGCTCATCAGAGACTACGGGTACCAACAGAAGCGTGTCTTCCTTAGTTCATAGACATATGAATGCACAGAGACTAGTCCTAAATTCACCGTCTGCTTACACAATAGCTGGAATGCAACATCTTCCAGATCAGCATAAGAATCAGGTTCATTGAACGAAATATCATTTAGCTACAACTAATAATTGATTCTTTATGTTACCAGTTACGTGTAATATGATAATATGCAATATGCATGGGGAACTTACTTTAAAAACTGCAAAGGAGTTGAAAAATAGAGTCGGACTCGTCTTTCGGGGCAGCTGATAATGTGGAAAAAGAAGAAAATAATAGAAAACGTATCAAAGCTCTAGTATGTTTAATCATAAAAATCAGTCAGACCCAACTCCGTAATACCGAGCACAGGTATATACTCCGAAAACGGCGTATAGAACAAGATGAATATAGAGCCCTCATCGTTCAGTGCGAGGCAGTGTGTACAAAAGGCATGGGGAAAATCATGCAGTGTCGACCTGCTGTTGATAATATATTTTTCAAAAATAATGCTGCGGATAAATTTATTTCAAATGTTTGTCATTTGAAATTCACTTCATATGACGAATCATTCAAGGATTTTGAAGATAATTCACACGCAGCATTATTTTTAAGAATATGTATATCGTTGGCAGGTTGACTTTTCCACATGCCTTTTGTACACACTGTCTCATACTGAACGATGAGGGCTCTGTATTCATCTTGTTATATACGCCGTTTTCGGAGTATGTACCTGTGCTCGGTATTACGGAGTTGGGTCTGACTGAAAATCGGGGAGGGAGTGTTCAAAGCATACTACATCTATATTCTTTATCAACTTTGATCTTTCGTCAATTTCCATTGACAGCTACATACACTGACACATAAAGGAGGTTACATTACTTACTGCAAAGTAATATTCAACCAATGATATATAATAGGATAATTTATACAAGTCAATAGTTTTTTTCTCAGAACTTGGTCTTATGGATGAAGCGTGTTTTGGTACTACTTATTTCGCACATACACTTAAAGAGAGACACTTAAAAATAAGAATAAAACAAATAAATTAAAGAAAAATTCTTTGCTGTCTCTTTATGAAAACAGACTGTAGAACTGAGCATCGAAGATTCGGAACTATCTGAAAATGTGTCAGCAGGGGTATGGTCCTGCCTTGCGGCCTTCAAATCACTGAAAAGAATCTTCTTGTCAAACAGCACACTGCATTTACCACCCTCTCTTCCTGAGCTTTCCTCTGTCACCAAACTGGTTTGTGAAAGGCTGACGTTAGACAACTACGGAGCTTTGATTGCATCACTGCCCTCAGTGAAATATGTGAGGTGAGCTAAGCGGTGAAATAAAGTTGCAAATGTTCTTTTGAGCAAACTCCGCTCATATTTTGTTTAATAATACAAATAACGATAAAAGACAGATCATTATATCATCTTAGTGTACATGAATTTTACCGAAATCTTTGGCAGACCCAAGGGGCCTCAATACTACCATTCTCTAGGCACAAATCAGCAACAAAACGACAACAGTCACAAGAAAAGGGTAGGATAATAGTAAGAGGGGAAACAGAAGAACAAGAACAAGAACATAAACAAGTAGTAGTAGAAGGAGAATAAACGAAAGAAAAAGAACGAAATGAGAAGAGAGATCATTCATAGTAGTGTAAATTTAACCTCCTATCCCTTAGGCGAATATGCCTCATATCAGTGAGATAGCATTTGTAATTTTTCTTTATTATTTCTATCAATTTATCATTACTGTTATTATTATTAATATTATTATTATTATTATTATTATTATTTTTATTTCTTTTTGTTTTTTTTTGTGGGGGGGGGGGGTCTGCATCCTCTGCATTTTATGAAAAAGAAAATAGTCTTTGCCCATGATACATGGATTGATTTCTTGAAATTTTGAACTATTTTTCCTTTTTCATCAATGCGAGAAAATTAATGAGTATTCAACTTTGTAGGCCTATTGCATGTGTCCATGTACTTAATTGTTGCATCCACTGCTCATTCGCATACTAGTAATATGTCAACTGTTCCTTGTTCTGGTCTACTATATTAATCAGGTTAAACGGAAGGACAACATACGAGGGAAATGAATTGAATCTGCAGCTAAATCTCGATAACGTAAGTATGTCAGATAATAATAGCAACAATAATCATTATAATAGTAATAATAATGATAATAATAACAACAGCAGTAACAATGATCTCTTTTAACCGAGGATAGGCTTTTCCCCACAAAGAACAAATTCCCGATAGCATTCAGCAAGTATAAACTTATTTTTTCAGATAACTATATAATGTCGGATTTACACGAGGTGTGACTTGCTGACGTGGGATTTCGTCAGCTGAAGTTTTGTGAGAGCTACGTCGTACACGGTCAGTCAGACCCAACTTCGGAAAACCGAACACAGGTATATACTCTGAAAACATGATTATAGAGCCCTCATCTTTCAGTGCGAGGCAGTGTGTACAAAAGGCATGGGGAAAAATCTTGCAAAGTCAACCTGCCAACGATACATATATTCTTAAAAATAATGCTGGTGTCAATTACCTTCAAAATCCGTCAATGACTCGCCATATGAAATGACTTTCACATGACAAACATTTGAAATAAATATATCCGCAGCATTATTTTTGAAAATTATATTTTCAACTGCAGGTCGACATTGCAGGATTTCCCCCATGCCTTTTGCACACACTGTCATCTATACGCCGTTTTCGGAGTATAAACCTGTGCTCGGTTTTCCGAAGTTGGGTCTGACCGCAAGGGTGTAAATGCAAAGTGAACGTTGCAAAGATGGTACAATTAACTTCTGATTATCGACCCTTAACTGCTAGGGTATTAGTGAAACCGGTAGAAATCTGACTTTTTAAACGTCCCGTTGGGAGATCTAAACGTACCCTATTGGAACCGAATGGTCCCTGTATTAAGTCTATGGGACTGAGAGAATGCAGTATTCAACGGGTTATGCCTAGGGCAACTAACATCCCGCCAGTCATATTCCCCATATAACTACCTAATAAACCGCTTCTGTAATGTATACAAATTTATGCACATATATTCTCTGATGAGCACCTAGTGACGAGCTATTCCATGAACATGCTTTTTATAAATGAGCCTCAATGCTTGAAATCCAGTTTGCATACATTATTTGTTGCTATGCCTGGCAAGCTTTCAGGTTGTCAAGAACAACCTTTGTTTGAAAGGTATGCATAAAATTTGCAAACATTACCGAAGCGGTCTATTGGCTATTCCCATTACTTATATCCCCTGGACGACCAGTCTTAGGAGGAATTCCCATAACCTCGAAAACAATACGAAAGCACTGAACCGAGTTAAAATTAAATTGCTCGCAACATGGCATGAGGATGAGTTGTCTTCTGTTGACCTTGTTTTGTTTTCATGTTTTACAATGTTAAACAGGAGGCGGGACTATTGACTATCAAAGATTCTAAACTCTCCGATGAAGTGACATCCGGAATATGGTCCTGCCTCCAACATTTCACATCGCTCAAAAGTATTTTCTTGTCAAGCACCACTCTCGATTTACAATCTCCGCTTCCAAAGCTGCCATCTGTCACTCAACTGATAGGCAAAACACTAACGTCGAACCACTACGACGAATTGATTTCATCAGTGCCATCAGTAATATATTTAAGGTAAATACATCTGGGCCCTGATTGCAGGGGTAGACGGTCAATGGGGAGTTTGTGGAGTCTTCCCCATAGGTCGCACGATATTCCGGAATGAGGGACGGTCCCTTTGAGGACAGATGTCTGGTTGGTATACATTTAGAATGTTCAGTGGGCCGGTAACGTCAGAATTCCCCAATGATATTGCTAAAAAAACAAAATTGGTGATGTAAAAAAAAATAACAAACGTTCCATTACTTATATTAGCTCAAAAAATCAAAATAGCCAGAAGTAAAATACCTGTATGAAATGAATAGGCCTCTTCTTCTGTAAGAAGTGCATCCGTCATAGTTGAAGATCAACACACTGCAGATTGGCGTGCATGCAGTCGTCATGACACAAACAGACTTCAGGTGCAAATTGTATTTACATGTGAATAGGGTGTCGTGCAGCAATATATATGTGAAGTGCTCCTAAAAAGTTTGTTGAAATGACTGCATGCTAGATGAGGGCTCCCCTCAATGCCCTATTGAAGACATCAAGTGACGGGAAGACTGCAGGATCCTTCTTTTTTCCATTCTCTGCAGGTGCAAGAGAAGAAGGATGAGGAGAATACTTGAGAGCTGGACTGTGGGATCCAGAACCGGCTAGCATAGCCTCTTGTGGTTGATGCCAATGGTATCAGGTGGTCCTTCCAATCGATATCAATTAGGTTGAACCGTATCCTGTAGTCTGGGAGATCATTTATGGAAGTTCAACCTGAACTTGCTGTGTGCGATTTCTGAGGAAGTCTTCTACCCACTGCAAAGTAGACCCCCTAACTCCATAGTGTTCAAGCTTGGAGTAGACTGTGGGACACCTTATCGAATGCCTTGGCAAAGTCCTCTATTCCTCGAGCCAGATCGTTGGTCAAAATCAGCTGAGTATCACATGATCTTCTTTTCCGGAATCCATGTTGGGCATCATATAGGATATCGTGATCTGTGAGATGGTTGATAGTGGCGCGGTGGATGACATGGTCACACAGTTTGGATAGGATGGCAGTTAGGGAGATCGTTCGGTAGTTGGCTGGAGATGATCTGTTTCCCTTCTTGAATATGGGAACAATCAATGCTTTCTTCCATGTTGATGGTACAATCCCTTGGTCAAGAGAGGCCTGATAGAGAAGTGTAATTGCTGGTGCAATATCTTCTGCAATTTCCTTAAGTAGTCTGGCAGGAATTCTATCCGGTCCTGTTGCCTTGTGAGGATTTGGGTTCTTGAGTAGTTTGACAATCCCCTGGATGTTAATGGTGATACCATCCATTGGAGGGTACGGGTAAGGTCGATGTGTTGTACCAGGGCTGGTTGAATCTGGTTGAGCTGAGCTTGGAAGGAACATCTTCACTAAGGGCCTTCTTTAGGAACTGCTCAATTTCGTTGGCCAGAATTTCCACGGGCTAGCTGTAGAAGAAGGACGGGAAACAAAGTTGTCGGTCCACAACTTAGCGTCCCTATGTATCACTTCAAAATCAGCTATTTTTCATAAGAATATTTTGTGGCCTGTCAGTTTTCTTTCTTCCAGCCCTAATATTCCAGTCAGCGTACATGGCATCATGGTCAATCAGGCCTGGTAATCCTTTGCAACGATCGGTTGGTAAGGATGACATCCAGTATGTTATCATTTCAAGTAGGAAAGTCCATCATCTGCTCCATATCGGTTCGAGCTAGCATTTGGAGAAAGGATTCACTTATGTCTTTAGGATACTTGTGACCAACAACTTGATCATAGTAGACCAACTGACATCAAGGAAGGTTGACATCTCCAGCAATCCATACTGGTATGCCTGAGTGAGTGGCACAGATGTCCTCTATATGATTGGTCTGGGGCGTCATGTAGGGCTGCTTGCTTCTTGGTGGGTAGTTAAGGGCACCGATGATGATGTGTTGGTTGCCACAGAGAACTTTCGCAGCAACAAGCTCATATTCAGAATCAATCATTATTTGCTGGCTTCTAAGGTTTGAATTGATGCCAAAGAGAACACCCCGTAGCCATCCTTACGATCCTTTATGTACACTGTGTAGTCTGGTGGAAAGATCTCTCCGAGGTGGAGGTCGGGTTAAGAATATGCTTTGATTTCTATTTATAAAAAAAATGAGACCATATATGATCAAATCTTATTTGTTTGATTTTCTTAAGTTTAATTGATAGACGTGCAACACTTGCTCCGGCGACATTTGTTCCGTAGTGAATATCCTACACAACCATTCCAACCCTAACTCTACATTTGTGATGAAATAGGGCCCTAAACAATTTATTCTCGCCGTAGCTAATTTCGAATCACCGAATCGATATGTTCTCTTCGTTCAGGATAACGGGCCAGACATCACAAGAGAGAAAACAACTTGATCTAACACTTCATACTGTCGATGTAAGTATATCTCTGTTACTATTTTAATCAATGTGTTATCAATGTCATGATATCCCATTTCCTACATAAACCCAGTGGTCCCTGCATCAAGACTATGCGAGTGGGAGAATTTACTACTGCAAAAGGAATTGCATTCCTTTTTCACTAGGGGTGCTGTTGGAAGTAAACTCATGCTGAAGTTCTGAGATGTGTGCGTGTGTGTGTTTGTATACACATACCCACACATACGTGTCCTCGGTATGCCTTCATTTTGGGGTCAAAAATTGTACCTGTCTTTGAGGGACGTCGATGTATGTTCATTCTAACAAATTTGCGTTTAATGTGAATGGACTATAGGGTGGACAAATGGAAGGGAATGCAAGTGACTTCTGTCCAATGCTTCATGTTGTCGTGGTAATTCTACAGAAAATCATAGAGGGAGAAGTTATCAAAGGGTTAACGAAACCAAGCGCCCATGAGAATGATAGCTCATGAGACAAACTCGTTGGTCTCGTCGGCTTTCTAACAACCTTATTTACGAGCGTTGATCTAACCCCCCCCCCCCCCTGTTCTATTTTATAACAAAGGATGGACAATTATCTATCAAAGCTTCTGAACTATCTTTTGATGTAACATGCGGAATATGGTCTTGCCTCGAAGACTTCACATCAGTGAGAAGCATCTCCTTGTCAGACACCACTCTCAAGTTGCCATTTGACCTTCCTAAGCTTACAACTGTCACTGAACTGATGGGTGATAAACTGACGTTAGACAACTACGGAAGATTGATATCATCACTACCCTCAGTAAAGCATGTGAGGTAATTCACGATTCAAGATTTTAACTTTATTTCACATCGCTTGAAAAAACAACAACATTACAAGATATACATTAAACGAAATAAATATAAAAAATGATCATGATAACAACATATGATATAGACTTAGGTATGCAGCGGATGTAAATTCATCTACCTTTTTTTCATATATCTATTCTTGTTTTAATCTCCTTCTTTTTATTAGTTGTAATATGTGACCCGCCGCCTCAAAACCTACAATAAGTCGCACGGACCACAACGTAGCAAACAGCCCAAAATAGTAAATTTGCTTGGATCAGTCGATTTTCTGTTTTTGATATAATTGGGTAGTTTCATTATCATTCTATCATGTCTCAAGTTTGTGAGTCATAATTCGACTTAGAAATATGTTTTTGGGGCATTTTAAAATGACTCCTTTTTTCACCTGTCGAGCTAAAAAATCGAAATCGCCGAAATTTGTAATACTTTCATTCATTGCCAAATTACTACTTTACCTCTAAAGGTATTAAATTGATTTTTGGAGTGAGTAATGAATAGGTCCTCCTGGACCAGCATGCCAAAATTCAGCCTAATCTGATAATCCCTTCACACCGGGTGCTATGGCCATTTGAATACCCAGTTTTACTTGGGCACACACAGAGAGCGCAGGTTTAGCACTCCTTTGTTCCGAACTTAAATGGCCATTTTCTCTGAATAGGAGTTATTGATTGCTGGTTACATACTGATCCTAAATGTGATATTTAAAGGTGTTATCATTGAATAAACTAAGCAAGTGATATACCATTGGAAAGCTGAGAATCTCTACTTTCAGAAAATGTATAAAAGGAAAACAATAATTTTGGCGACTTATTGTAGGTTTTGAGGCGTCGGGTCACATATTACTATTTCTAGTTTTATTATTACAGTGATCATAATTATCGTTATGATTGTTGCTAGCTGTATACTTGAATACATTGGTGCACAACAAATATAACGATGTCATAAGACAAAGTATTCCCACATCAAAGTAAAGTCAGGGAAGCTTTAAAGGAGAATTAAGCCCTGATTACAAATTTACTTATATTGGAAGGTGTAATATATTCCTACTTATTGGCCTAAATCATTTTCTAATAAGATATCAGAAAAGGGTATAAATAAAGATATTCCAACACCCGGTATCGTCTCCTACTCATTTCCATGGGGGCTGCCATTTTCTTGCTGATTTGGAGTTGTACATGAACCATTGAGAAATGTTCCAGTCAGGAAGATATTTTGAATCCAAATCCTAAATTGATTCTCCTGTGTATTTACAATCAAACGGTTTTAGCTATCAGAATCAGTTTCACTTTCCCTTTATAATGGTGTGAAATAAGGTCATGTTTAAATACACTAAACTCTTTATAATTTGATAAATAATTGCATTGCAATTACGTTCATTCGTTATAGGACGTCGTCTGCTTAAGCAGGATCGATCCCGAGTGTGACGACATCAAAACATCGCTATATTTCTGGCGAATCCTCGGATATTCCAGATGCTGAGAAGAGCTTTTATTTGTGTTGTTTTTATAATCATCAGATACGCAGTTGACATAAAACTTATACGATTGCCATCTGTAAGCTTCCCAGTTTCTAGTGATACATTAATTGCCATATTTGTGATTTTCTTTGAATACCTACTTTAAGCGAATATCGATTTTCAACAGAAATATATTAGGAAATCTTCAGTTTAAAAATAAATTGACATATCTATTCTATATTTTTAATCTCAAATGGGTTTTTAATTTTGAAAAAGGCAATTGAGCATTTGGATTAAGAAAATCTTCTTGTACACATAAACAAAATGGCATCCCCCATGTGCTGCTAGCAGACGATACATATTGGTAGCGGATGGTAAATTTTGTTCAGAAAAATTTGATTCGTGTCGATCTCGTATATTTTGACGCGAAGCCATATAGTCTAACAAGTAGGAATAAATAACACCTGTGAACACTATTGTCTCTATTTTTGAGCGTAATTCTCCTTTAAAGACTGCTTTCGCCTCAACCATACACGTACTGAAAAGAAAATATTATATTTTGACCCAAATATCAATCGGCAATGTCTCCACACTGAATGAATGAATGAATGAATGAATGAATTTATTACCATTTCTAAAACAATATATGAAACATATTTACAAGGCATATTTACACTAGGTGCATTGTCTCGTACTACATGATATGCCTACATACTATGTACATTCTTTTTGTGTTCTGTCTTTTACTTTTGGCCTTTTTCTCTGTAGTTCTATAAGAACTTTTTTCTTTTTATCCTTTTGTCTGCATCAATCAGGATAAACGGCCACACAACTAAAGCGGAGGAGAAGCTCAATCTAGAACTTGATCTTCACAATGTAAGTCTGTAAATAAAGGATATGCGATTATTAAAAAGTAATTTGTCTATATAAAACTCAAGTATGACTTCTTTAATTGAACATCTAGTAGCACGTATTGTATGTAGCCTCCGCTTGTAGTGTCACGGAAACGCCACCCTTTACACATTTCTACCGGGGGCTCCATCCTATTGAACTGCTCCCTAGATGAATTTACATTTCCGACACCCTCTCCTAAGCAATTATCCCTTTTAAATCAACAAAGGATCCTAATGACAACATTGAAATCGGTCAACGGGGTAATATAAAACAGGGGAAATTATGATGATTATTATTATTATTATTATTATTATCATCACTATTAATTGATGAAAATGCACAGCTGGCAATTGTAACATTGACATGTGTAAGTTAATTGATTTTTATTCCCTTCTCTCTGACCTAATAATAATACTATGATTTTCAACAAAGAGCATTTTTTGTATTCCACTTTTCGTGCCACTACGTTTTATGAAACAAAAAAATCATGCTAATATTTGTTGCTAATCCTATGTTCTACACACTCTTCGGTCCTTATACCCAACAGTGACATTTAGCTACTTAAGAATTTCAGGTCGTCTACAGAGGATTTGATTGTGGCCTGCAAAATCATATTCAGAATCAAACTTAGATGTTTTTGATTAAAACGAAACGATGAAAAAACAAAACACTAAAAAATCATCCCTGTTCTAGTTCCTCGGGTGGTTTGTATGTTAACTGATAAAACACTCAAAAATCACAAATTAACTCTTCTCCCTCTCTTTCTATTTCCCAATATCACACACGCACACACACACACACACACGCACTCACACGCATTGACGCATACTATCATACTCTCTATCTGACGGTAGAATGCCAAAGTGAAGATAGAGAAATCTGCAGTAACGTGTGAACAGCTACAGAGAACCGGATTATGGTCCTACCTTGGAAAAATTCCCAACCTACGAGTTCATATCAGCCACTCCACTCTTCACTTGCCTTCGTCTCCTCTAAAGCTTTCATCTGTCACAAGCTTAACGGCAGATAGAGTGGCATTTTCACCCAGCTACGTAGCCCTGTTTGACTCTCTGCCTAATGTGAAAGAGATCGATATAACAGTTGGTGATGCAGATAGAGACATAGGCCTCATTACTGGTGGTCTCCGTGGAACAGGGGGGAAGCAGCTCGCATCTATCAGCCTTCATGCACGGCCATCATTCCCATTAGAAAAGAGGGAAGTGTCGAGAGATACGATGGGAAAATTCTTACGTCAGATCGGAGAACATACAACGAACCTCCAGAGGCTTCGTTTGCATGATATAGCATTTAGAGACGAGAAGGCACTGGTTGAGTTCGTAAAGTCCTGCCAACGCGTGAAAACAATAGAGCAAATCGAGTGAGTTATGTTCCTTTGTTTGGAGCCAAAAGGACGTTAACACTGTGTTAAAGTATAGAGGTAACGTCATTCTAGCTCCAGACAGACTGACAGACGGTTTGTTCCTAATTCCCTGAACCATAATACTTACTCTGAAAATGTACTTATACTTGCATGGGCGCACTCAACTATCACTGGTAGCCACATTGGTCGTGGTATAAATGAACCTCTGAAACAAGATATGTACCATAATCATAATACTGGCACCAATATGGCTCCATGATTTCATGCCCCACAGCCAATAGTGCGTATACCACGGGGTATTTCGACACGTAACAAATTCTGGACTCCTTTTAAATGAATTCTTGTTACTTCTCTTGATTTTTCATGGGACTTCAATTGTTCGATTGGCTACTGCATGGTGCCATCGACATAATAGCGCATTTATTTCCGCGCGCAAATTATATTTCAATAACCATATGTATTATTCTGGCGCCTACCTTTAAATACCCCTTCAGTTATATTTTCGATGAATAATGAAGCCCCTAAAATCGATGCGATGGGGATGCAAAACTTTCTTACTTTCATAATTTCACCATGGGCATCTCCGCTCATAAGTTCCATAGTATTTCTCTTGTGCTACAATGAAAACCTTGTGAAAAAATATGTAAGTATAAGGTTCCCAACATGATGATGTTCAGAAAAAGAAAAGCGGGTAAATGAACGAAATTACAAACTCCCAATAACTCAGGTCTTCAGTAATAGTCGTCCTCGATTATTATCAAAATGTGCTATTTGTCGGAGGCAAGGGTTTCTAATTGTCTATATTTTATAATTTCTTAGCGTTAACAAGTAAGTATAAAAAAAGGGGGGAAAAAACCCCTCCAAAACAACAAACTACAAAAAAAAAACCAACAACAACGGGTGCTTAGTGTAATCATTGAGTTACTATAAGTGAGGTGTACTTATGTAGATATACTTACGTCAAATCAGGAGTGCCATGATATATCTTCTATGCATATTTTACCAGGGGGCGGTAGGGCGATATTCCGATCCGTTATGACAAAGTCACATGCGATGTTAGGTGTTTTAAATGATAAGTTTTGCCGTGCGCACCTCTAGATTACTCCATTTCTTCTTCTCCATTTCTATCTCTCTCTCTCGTCTCTTATGTAGGTTATGGCGGTGCGGATCCAAAAAGGCAGGTGCTTTGGATTCTTATCTCAAGGCTTTTAACACCATGCCAGGGATTATCCAAGTGGATGTTTCGCACGTAAGTATCTACTTGTCAATGGAATTGTCCATTCCCTAATGAAAAGTAGTTTCCTAAGCCTGTAGTTCTTAATGTTTTTTTTTTTTTTTTTTATATGTTGCTATTTGGTTCAGTGTATTTATTTATAAATTCTTCTGCATTACCTCACTGCCAGGATATCATCATCTTCTTATTGTAAGTTGGTTTTGTCGAAAACGAAAACCTTCACGTGCAATGTTTGTCTTTATTACATGAAATGTTTTTCAAAGTTCGCACTTGTTTATCCTCTACAATGCAGTGGACCTCGCACTTCCACAAATTATGATGATCGTGCTTTTTCTACAATTGCCCCTTCTCTCTGGAATTCTCTACCTGCCTATATACATCTAACCACTTTCGTTAATCAGTTTGAGTCCCTGCTCAAAACTTACCTTTTTAGTAGATTGTCCTCTGGAAATGGCCCAGTTGTGGGTCAGTCGATGGAGGTGCACACCGACTTTGATTTTCACTATTCATTTACTGTATTTATACAGTGTATCCATTGTTTGAATTACATAAGGTTTCTAATAATTTGTTGTATTTTTGTATTGTTTTGGATTTAATCTTAATTCACGGTATTAAAACCGTGCGCTTAGAGACATCCGTATTAAGCGCCTAATAAATGTATTGTATTATTATTATTATTTACTTTTATTTACTGCTCTTACAGAATATCTCACAGAGATTGAGCTACACGAAGGATTCATGAGTTTGCCTGACAGAGCTTTAATTGCACCGTAGCAAAAACACGTCACTTTGTGTGTTCCGCTTTGTTATGAAAGAATTTATAATAATTTCTACTTTACCTATTTAATCATATTACGTCATAATATCAGTTTGTAAAGATGGTGCTTACTGGATAATTTCTGTGGAAAGTTGTATTTTGACATGGCTCGCCCTTCATTGGCAGGCAAAATTTTGTGGAATTTGCCATGCTAGGCTTCCAGTTGAAGTTGCAAGATTGAGATTCCATTCCTTTTGTCCAATACAATTAGAGAATGTCAGTCCTGTTTTTTTACTACAGATAATGTGTGTACTAGAGTTTCTAAGATTCTTTATTTCTATGAATGCAATTCAGGTTCAGGTGTGTCCAGGTCTTATGAATGAAAGTGTAGCACTACAATGTTCTTGCAGAAGAAAAGATAGTTCTGCCTAGTAAGGAGCAGATGATCTCCTTTTCTCTTTCACTGTTTAATTGCCACAGTGTATGTAAATTAGTTCAAAAAGAAGAATGAAATAGGCAGTTGTAGAAAGAATGTGAAGTTGGAAGAATGAAGGGATCAATGATGCAAGCGCATTAATATTTAAGTGATAGGCTGATGTGATGTACGGTACTGCATTATAAGAGCCGGGGTGTTGGATTCATTCCTCCTCGTACTTGTTCTTAGAGAAGCTCTTGTTGCCGAGGCGTACATGTACTAGTAGTCCTTAGTACTGTAGTAACTTTTCCGTACCATATTGATTGGTATTGTTTATTTTCTACCATGTTTACAAACCTATTCATTGTTGTCACGAACGCTCGCGTGCCAGCCGCATTTCCTTATGGGTTACTCATTGTAAATAACATTCCGTATTTGATGCCGTCCGGCAGGTTGCGTCGATTAGTAAATTTCACGCATTCCAGTATGTCTAGCGATCAGTGTGTCGCCAATTAGCCAATCAAGTGTTTTGGCGAGTCAGATGGCCGATTTGTTATCCAATCAAATCATTAGTTCTCTTATCGTCTTCGGGAAGAAGACGCATCGATATTTTCTTCTTTACTTCACCATGTGATTTTGTTCTGGCAAGATCCTACGTATTTTTCGTTATCGGACTTATGACTTTGGATTTATTTACTTCACGCGAATAGCGGACTTTAATTTTTGGATATCATTATCGCGGAAACTCACGCATGTTTTTTTCTTCGTTTACATTTCGGGATTTGTGCAATAACTTTGGACAACCTTCGCGGTTACTTTTTTCTACGTCGTGTGTATTATTACAAGTTGCGATATCGCCGCGGACACCAGCGACCGCTCAGCAGTTACTCCCCCGTGACTTCCGCGGTTCATCATAGCACAGTCTGTACTTCCGCATTCTCATCGTGAACAGTATCTACACGTCGTAGCATAGCATCGGTAAGTAGTAGTAACTACATTAACGGAGTTTTCAGTTACTCTACATTGGTGACCCCGACGTGATAATTTTTCACCCTTCATCATGAGTGAGGAAGATGGAGACAATACTCAAACTCTGTCTCAGGACAAATCGGAGGAGATTGCCACCAACCAAGCCATCACTGGACTGGCAATTAAGATACCACCATTTTGGGCAAGCGACCCAGCCATTTGGTTCGCCCAGGTTGAGGCACAGTTTCGGACGAAATCCATAACGACAGAGGGAACGAAGTTCACCCACGTCATCGCTTCGTTACAGCCCGAGATTGCCACGGAAGTTCGAGATCTCATAATCACTCCTCCTACGCAACTCCCGTACACCACACTTAAAGAAGCGCTCATCAAAAGAACTTCTGCCTCCGAGCAAAAACGACTCAACAAACTGCTTGTTGGAGAGGAGCTTGGTGACCGTACACCGTCCCGATTTCTTCGAAGGATGCAACAACTGCTTGGTGACAAGAAGTTGGAGAGCAGCATTCTGAAACAACTCTTCTTACAAAGACTGCCCATGAATGTGCAACTTATCCTTTCTTCAACTAGTGATACTGCTACCATTGAGGAATTAGCGGCACTTGCGGATAAGATTATCGAGGTTGCGACCCCACTTTCAATCTCCGGGATGCAAGCCAAGTCACCAGTCCCGCCTCCTTCTAAGGCCGAACCATCACCACCGCCTAGCCCGAACTTAGCCGGCGATATGCAGAGACTCACCGCCCAAGTCGCCCAACTCACTGCACAGTTGCAGTCGCTTACAACCGCTCTACGTCGAGAGAGCTCAAGGTCCCGATCGAGAGATCGTACCCATGGAAAGCGACACATCAAGCCCCAGCCCTAAGCGTACCACTGGTGTATGCTGGTATCACCATCGATTCGGAGATCGTGCCCACAGGTGTACACAGCCGTGTACTTACACACCATCCCAGGATTCTCGGCAAACCACGGGAAACCACGAAGCCGGCAACTAACGGCGACGGGTATAGCCGGCACACACTCACCGAGTCGCCTATTTTATATCATGGACAAACATACTGGGCAACGATTTTTTGTGGATACAGGTGCCGAAGTTAGCGTCATTCCTCCAACATATGCAGATAAATGTCGTGGAACTAACACAGATGTATTTTTACAGGCCGTTAACCGTTCTCGTATTCATACCTTTGGAGAACGTTCTGTTACCATGGACATTGGACTTAGACGAACTTTTAGATGGGTATTCATCATTGCCGATCTACACACACCGATCATTGGAGCAGACTTTTTACGTCATTTTGGATTACTAGTGGACATTAAACACAACAAGCTACATGACACTATCACCAATCTGTCTGTTAATACACTCTCTGTTCCATCTGAGACACCCTGTATCGGCCTGATGTTCGCACGACCTTCAACGAACAGATACGATCGTGTCGTGAACCAGTTTTCGGACATTACACGCCCTATCTACACTGATCAATCTGTCAAACACACAGTGACTCATCATATCACCACTCGTGGTCCGCCCGTGCATTCCCAACCCCGCCGACTATCGCAAGACAAATTGAAGATAGCCAAGGCCGAATTCGACCACATGCTTGATCTCGGGATTATACGGCAATCGGACAGTAATTGTTCATCTCCATTACACATGGTACCAAAGAAAACACCTGGGGACTGGAGACCATGTGGTGATTATCGAGCACTAAACGATCGAACAGTACCTGATCGATACCCAATTCCTCATCTTCAAGATTTCTCGTCATCGCTTTATGGAAAGAAAGTTTTCTCGAAGGTGGATCTCATTCGTGCATATCATCAGATTCCAGTAGAACCAGTTGACATTCCAAAGACCGCAATCACCACTCCGTTTGGATTATTCGAGTTTGTTCGCATGCCATTCGGACCACGCAATGCTGCACAGACTTTTCAGAGATTGATGGACGATGTTGTAAAAGGACTTCCTTTTGTGTTCGTATACATTGATGACGTGCTCATCGCCAGTGATAACGAGGACGAACATGAAATACACCTCCGTCTACTCTTTGAGAAATTTCGCAAGTACGGAATCGTCATCAATCCTACCAAGTGTGTTTTTGGAGCCACTTCACTCACTTTCCTGGGTCACATCGTGGATGAGCATGGAATTCAACCCCTGGACGAGAAAGTGAAGTACATTCGTGAACTCCCCACTCCGATTTCGTTGCGCAAATTGAGGGAATTCCTCGGCCTCGTGAACTTTTATAGGCGCTTCATTCCTCACTGCCCTGATGTTCTCCAGCCACTAACAGACATGCTGAAAGACAAAAATAAGAAGAATCAGACTCTTTCTCTGGATCAAACGGAAATTTCTGCTTTCAATCGTGCTAAGGAAGAACTGGCTCATGCAACTATTTTGGCACACCAACAACCAGACGCTCCTTTGTGTCTATTTGTCGACGCTTCTGATGTCGGTGTCGGCGGAGTAGTCCAGCAACTCGTTAATGACTCATGGCAACCACTCGCATTCTTCTCTAAGCGACTTCAGCCTGCTGAAATGAAATACAATACTTTTGGAAGAGAACTGTTAGCTGCCTACCTCGGTGTTAAACATTTTCGTCATCTTCTCGAAGGTCGACAGTTTACCATTTTCACCGATCACAAGCCCTTAACGTACGCCTTGAAGTCTAAACAAGACCGCCATTCACCGCGAGAGATACGACATTTAGATTTCGTTTCACAATTTACGTCTGACATCCGTCATGTGAGCGGAAAGGACAATATTCCTGCAGACACTCTCTCTCGTGTATACATAGACAGTCTGGAACACAACGCTTCCATCGATTTCGACGCCATTGCTCGTTCTCAAGAGGACGATGACGAGATCGCAAACTTCACCGATGACAATTCACTCGACATACAACGAATACCAATTCCATTTTCAGACGGAACAATTTTGTGTGATATGTCAACGGGTACTCCACGTCCATACGTTCCTGTGTCATTTCGCAAATCGATTTTCAATGCACTTCACAATCTTTCACACCCTGGAATTCGAGCTACGCAAAAACTGTGCATTGAGCGTTTTGTTTGGAAAGGCATAAATCGAGATGTGCGATCATGGACACGAACATGTTTGCAATGCCAACGTTGTAAAGTTCATCGTCACAACAAAGCACCTCTTGGAACTTTTTCTACACCCGATGCGAGGTTTGATCATGTGCATATTGATATCGTCGGTCCACTCCCCTCATCAGAAGGATATACTTATCTTCTCACATGCATAGATCGTTTTACACGGTGGCCTGAAGCAATCCCCATGAGCGATATATCAGCCGATACAGTGGCACGTACTTTTATCAATCATTGGATCGCTCGATTCGGAACCCCGTCAACGATCACGACCGACAGAGGACGTCAGTTTGAATCTCATCTTTTTCGTTCTCTCACCGATTTACTCGGAACGACACGGATTCGGACGACATCGTATCATCCCACATCGAACGGACTCGTAGAACGTCTGCATAGACAATTGAAAGCCGCAATCAAGACGCACAAGGATTCACGTTGGACTGAAGTCTTTTTTCAATTCAATTCTCATTTATTTCATTTTCAATTAAAAAGTACATTCAAAACAAATACAAAATATGTCATAATCGAAATTAGAAAATGAAATGGGGAACTACATAAATAAAGCCCTTGGGCCTTGTACAAGCATAGTTCCCTACAAATATTGCGAAATTTATACAGACAATAGAAATAAAAAACAAAAACTAAAAATATAAATACTAAAAATATACATATAAATAAAATAAATATAAATACAAATATAAAATATAACACAAATATGGCACAAATATAGATAACAGAGAAAAATAAAAATAACTATACATATTTAAGGGTAAGAAAATGCTTCAACTTTTTTTTGAAAGAAGTGATTGTATTGCAATTAGAAATATATTTGGGGATTGAGTTCCAAATTACAGGGAAATTATGTCGTACTGATTTCATGGCACTATTTGTTTTAACTGGCCATAAGTGAAAAGAATCCTTAAAACGGGTATTATGATTATGTATCTGGTAATTAAAAGTGAACATTTGAGAAATGTTTGAGGGTAATTTATTTTGAAAGTAAAAGAAACCAAGGAGAGCAAGGGAGTAATAGTACAAATCAAAAATATTAAGAGATTTCAATTTTTTGAACAATGGGGCAGAAGGGGAACGATAAGGACATCCCAGGCATATGCGAAGGGCCTTTTTCTGTAATTTAAATAATTTATCTAATTTAGTTCGACTACAATTGCCCCAAACAACAACACAGTAATTTAGGTATGAGAGCATAAATGAATTATATAATAGTATTAAAGCAGAAGACGGAAGCGAGTCTTTTAATCTATACAAAATACCAATACATTTAGATACCTTTTGAGTGACCTTATTGACATGAGTATCCAAATGCATATTATAATCAATGTATACCCCAAGGAAATTAACACTATTAACCTTATTTAATATATCATTGTTGATTTTAAGAAGTAAATTATCAAATGAATCAGTTAAATTAGACTGCCTATGAAAGAACGTAATGTAATTTGTTTTACTAGGATTTATCAACAATCTATTTAATTTGAACCATTTTGTTACTTTCTCTATTTCAGTATTAATATTGTTTTGTAAATTATGCCTGTTAGGTTGGGTGTAAATTAAAGTGGTATCATCAGCGTACATTATGTAATCAAATTTGTCAGATGAATGTGTAAGATCATTTATATAAATCAAAAACAATAATGGACCTAGGATTGAACCTTGTGGTACCCCATGTGTAAGAGAAGAGAAATTGGAATAGTTATTATTATAAACTACATATTGAGATCTGTTACAAAGATAACTTTCGAACCAACTTAGTGGTAAGCCCCTAATCCCATAGTATTCCAATTTTGACAAGAGTATTCTATGATCAACTATATCAAAAGCTTTGGAGAGGTCCATGAAAATGCCAATACAAAATTTATTAGTATGAATTGCCGACAAAACTTTATCTTGTAAATCTATCAAAGCATGTGTAGTTGAATGATTTTTCCTAAACCCATATTGTGAGTCAGTAAGAATATTATTATTTAAACAAAATGAATATAATCGATTATAAATGCATTTTTCTAACAATTTTGATATGGATGGCAGAATAGAAATGGGCCTATAATTATCGAATTTATGAGGGTCATTCTTTTTAAATACAGGGGTTATCTTAGCAATTTTTAGTTTATCCGGGACTATGCCTGTAGAAAGAGAGAGGTTGAATATAAAAATCAATGGATGTACAATATAAATTATGATTTTTTTTCATTAAGTTAGTACTAAGATTATCAAATCCAGCAGAGTTACTGTTGTGTAATGAATTACTAATGTTAATAACTTCATGTTCTGTTATGGGATTAAAGTAAATAGAATTGTTGATAAAACCAGTCAGATAGTCTTTAAAAGAAGTATTATTAGGAGAACTGGTCACTGAATTAGTTATCTGTCTACAACAGTTTATGAAATGTTGATTAAATTCAGTTACTATATGTTGTGGATCGCAAACATTTCCAGTCTCATTAATAAAATATTCAGGTAAAGATGTTTTAGGTTTATTTAGTATTGAATTGATAACTGACCACGTCTGTTTTGTATTACATTTAAAGGACTTTATTCTGTTAGAAAAATATGATTTTTTTGCATGCTTTAACAGATTATTTAATTTATTTCTATATTTTTGGTATTTTCTTTCATTATCCAAGGTATTGTTTTGGAGAAATTGTTTATAACAACGATTCTTTTTCTTTATGCATCTCAATAAATACTTTGTTATCCATGGTTTTTTAATGCCTCTTTTAGTGTGTTTACTTCTTAACAAAGGAAAATGTTTGTCAAACAACTGAGTAAAACGATTAATAAAAAAGGAATAAGCATCATTAGCATGTGTAATATTATAAAGATTGGTCCACTCTTCATGATAAAGATCATATTGAAAATTGCGTATATTGTTATCTGAGTATTTACGAAAAAAACGAATTGAACTTTGTTGATAAGTATTATTATTAGAACTTTTATAGACTAGAAAAATGGGTAAATGATCACTAACATCAGAACAGAGACTACCTGAGTCGAATTCTGTATCAAGTACATTAGTGAATACATTATCGATAAGGGTAGCAGTGCTTGATGTAATACGAGTTGGGGTTTGTATAATCGGGAATATACCAAGTGCAGAATTAATACTAAGAAACTCATTAACAGTATCGTCATCTTTCAACAAATCAATATTAAAATCTCCAGTGATATAAATATTCCTATGTCCATTACTTAATGTATTAACAGCATTGTTGTAAAATTCAAAAAATATTTCATGATTTGATCCTGGTTTTCTATATATGACACCAAGAGTAGACCTCTTGTGGTTTACATCTAAGAAATCAATAAACAAATATTCACATGTTAAATTGGACTCTTGATTATAAACGATATCTGTTCTTACAGTATAAAGTATATCTTTTTTCACAAATAGCGCAACACCACCCCCTCGTCCATATATCCTGTTAACATTCAAAAAATTATAATCATTGTGACGAATAAAATTCAGCATCTAAAATTCAGAGTAATGCTGTTCATGGACATGACGTTAAGTTCTAGGACGAACGAAACAATAGCCTGTTATGACACGGGTTTGACGTATTTCCAGTAAGCAGACTGGTCCTGACAACTGATGTTGCCTAACCGTTCGATCTGCAGATTTAATAATAAACAAAGAAATCAAAAGTATTTCATGACAACAGTAAATGAAATAGCATGCAAATAATGATTGCTATTCTTCATCATATTCATAAAACTCTCATTATTTTACCTGCTTTCTATCTTGAATGTTTTACTATATCCTTTAATCTTTGTCTATATCAGTATCACTATAATCTATAAATTGTATTTCCAACAAATATCTCAAATTGTCCTCTGGTATCCTTAAACATGTACTTTATATCAAAATGCAACCTGCCTCAGAGCTTCAATAAACAATAAATCTCTTTACTGTACTTACACATTGTGTCAATGTGTCTTATTCATTGTCATGATTCACTATTTACTTCATAGCAATTTATCCTGTAAATATTCAACCTTATTAGTAAAATAAGTTCTTCAAATATGACTTCATTCTTATTTAATATGCCTTCTTAGCATTCAACTTATAAAGAATCATTTAACTCATGAGAAATCGCTGTATTTCAGCTTATAGACTACAGCGTCATACACGTTATCCTTTGTCTGTGCATACAAATTCACTACAGCACGCAATTCTAATGCATGCACCTTTATCACAACACACTGAACACGCCCATCAGGGCCATTTTTCCTGCCTCAAATTACACATAATTTCATCATTGTTTCGGCACTACATTAGCTCTAAACATTGCATTAATCATTTAACTATGGAAATAACATCAAAATGAACACTTACAACATTGGCTTGTCCAAAAGGAATCTAAATAACAGCATAAACCCCGAAATGACGTTTGAATTTGCCTGCGCAAATATGGCTTCCAAATAAATTCATATCGCCCTCACTTGACCAAATAGTGACAGGCACAAAAAATCTCGCTTATGACGTAAGCACTAAACTTCGGAAGACTGTATCTTTCATCCCGGCCCCTTAAATATGAAGCTCTTCCTGAATATTTACAAATCAAATCCAGATACCTTCTGAAGTTATCATCCTTTAAATGAAATTCAATATAGTTGCTATGACAACCGTCACATAAATATACACATGAATTGTACTCTTTAACTCTTCATGATTAATTACACCAAACATGCTGTTAATGTTCAAACCAATGCTATACTGTAATTCTTCTTAATTGTTTCGATTTCAAATAAGCAATACCCTCTTTATAAATGTGCTAATTTGTGAACATAAGCCAATTCAAAAGGTAACTTACACTTCCGGCCCCTATGAACCTCATGGGGCTTAAATTGATACTAATTTCTCTCCATGATATGATATCAGCTTGAAATTGTACATTGACAGTAACCATGACAACCAAATCGCACATACTATAGATCTTGTGCCCTTTTTACACATTTGAAAACCTAATATTGCACATCCTGAGTACTTATCTACAGGTATGCAAACAAATATAATCAAATAATATATGAAGCTCACTCCTCTAATCTTATGGAATGATGCTGCATTACTTCTGCTGAATTATATGTATGTACATTTTGGCAAGAATCTGGCCGACACAAATTAAACCGAGAATTTTTTTTTTTTTTTTTTAAATTAAAAAATAGCAATGAGACTTCTGTTTACTTCTGTGAAATTGTCCCATTTAGCCAAATTCAGACAATTAAAAAATACAAAAATTTATGCCAAATTAATGCCTTTTGTTTTTTGTTTTTTTTCAATTTTTATCCCTGTCAAAATCCTTCATGAAACCAAAGTCAAGGCACCAATGCCTTGAAAGCTCATACCTTAGCAAGTCGATCAGATTCTCTCCGAATATGCATATGACAAATACAGGTACAAAGACATGCAATATCGTGAAAATATATGTTTCACTTGTGATCAAATAATCACAATTCATGTATAGAAAATATTGTAACCGAGTCCACTGAGTCCATGAGTCCATTTCTAGTCTTCACACTAAATAATTCATTTCTAAATTCAATTTGCAAATTTATCATTTAGAGCCTTTCTCTAGTTTTCAAAATCCAGTTTTTGTGAATCAGTTCTTTCTCTAAATGTTCCAAATGCTTCTTCATTCCAACAGTAACAATTAATTAATATAATGCTTTTTTTCACCATTTCTTCACTGAATTCAAGCGAGTTCCAATTTCATTTAAATAGCATTTCTCTTCAATCACTGATTCACATTGAAATTATGCCTGATCCATCCAAATTAATTTTTCCAAATTAACACAGCACATCCAGCAATTCATGACTTAATGCTTCCAACTTCCTCCAAAAGGCACACTTTCTGCACTGGTCTCATAAGCGTGCCTGTACTGTGTTTCACCTTCACGGATCTCACGAGCAGGTCCTTCCCTGGAAAGGTTTCTGTTATCCTTCCCATGAGCCACTTGTTCCTGGGTAGATCTTCGACGATCAACACGATGTCTCCTACTTTCAAGTTCCTTTTCTCTTTCAGCCACTTCTGTCTGTACTGCAAAGTAGGTAGATATTCACGTATCCACCTGTGCCAAAATACATCAGCGAGATATTGAACTTGACGCCAACGTCGACGGCTGTACAGATCGTGATTCTCAAACATATCAGGTGGGAGTATGTTGCTCTGCCTCATCAGAAGTAGATGATTGGGAGTCAATGGCTCTGGATCCCTGGTGTCGTCAGAAATTACTGTTAGTGGACGCCCGTTGATAATCGACTCCACTAAGCACAGTAGTGTCGATAGTCCTTCGTCAGTCAGAACTTGCTGCTTCATAACTGCATTCAGAACTTTCTTTGTGGTTCTGATTAGCCTTTCCCATGCCCCGCCCATGTGCGGTGCCAAAGGCGGATTGAATTTCCAGTCAATTCCCTTCTGAAGTAGATTGTCATGGATTTTGTTCTGATTCCAATTTTGCAATCCTTCCTTTAGCTCTCTCTCAGCACCTACAAAGTTGGTGCCATTATCACATCTGATAACATCTGGTTTTCCTCGTCTTGAAATAAATCTCTGCAAGGCATTCAGGAAAGAGTCTGTCTCCATAGAATGTAAAATCTCTATGTGCACTGCTCTAATTACAAGACAAGTGAAGATACAGCCGTATCTTTTCACCTGGCTTCTCCCTTGCTTCACGAAGTAGGGTCCAAAGCAGTCAATTCCAACATGACAGAATGGTGGTTTTTCTGGTGTCACCCTGTCTGCAGGTAAGTCCGCCATCTTCTGGTCTACTGGATTAGCACGCAGTCGTTTGCAAATAAAGCAATCTCGTAAGACTCGACGAACTGCAGTTCTTCCCTTCACAATCCAGTACCTTTCTCGAAGTAGAGATAGTACATATTCCTTTCCAGAGTGACCTGAAATGAAGTGATGTTGTCTCACCAAAAGGTCTACGACATGATGCATAGGTGGAAGAATCGTCGGATGTTTAATTTCTTCCTTCAAAGGTGCATTCTTGAGTCTTCCTCCTACACACATCAGACCTTTATCTGTGAATTTAATGTCGAGCTTTGAGAGTGGGCTAGATTTTGGAACTCGAGTCGATGACTTTCCGTCTTCAAGTCTTGCATTTTCTTGAAACACCTTGTACTCGTCAGGATAGCTCTGATGTTGAACGTATCTGACGATAGCCTCTTCTGCAGTATTCATGTCTGTGGTGTTTAAAGGCCCCTTAACATCATAGGTGTTGCCTTGAAGTTTGCTTCGCAAGTACTGTTTCCATCTCAAAATCCATGCCACTGCTTTCTGAAGTCTGAACCAGGAGGAGAAATGACTCAAGAGTTTATCTACAGCATTATGTTGCTCTGTGTCAATGGTGAATGCTTGAGTATCCCTTGTAGTCTTAACTTCAGGATCATCGTCTTTAATGGGGCAGCTTGAAGTTGGGTCTTGAGGCCAAAATCTTTCATCTAAGCAGATGAATTCTGGTCCAGTTAACCATCTTGTATTCGACTTCAATTTCTCTGCTCCCATGCTTCTTGTAGTGTCGTCTGCTGGGTTAGAAGTAGAATTCACATAATGCCACTGTGCTGGTTCTGAGTTTTCTCTGATGGTTGCAATTCTATTGGCGACGAATGTTTTGAACCTCTTGTCTTCATTGCGGACATATTGCAACACAATCGTACTATCAGTCCAAAATACTGATCGGCTGATGGGAAACTCCAATTCTCTCCTTAGCATAGCATCTAACTTCACAGAAAGTGTTGCCGCTGTTAATTCCAGACGTGGAATTGTCATCTTCTTCAATGGAGCAATTTTTATCCCTGTCAAAATCCTTCATGAAACCAAAGTCAAGGCACCAATGCCTTGAAAGCTCATACCTTAGCAAGTCGATCAGATTCTCTCCGAATATGCATATGACAAATACAGGTACAAAGACATGCAATATCGTGAAAATATATGTTTCACTTGTGATCAAATAATCACAATTCATGTATAGAAAATATTGTAACCGAGTCCACTGAGTCCATGAGTTTGCAAATAGTGAGTTGCAAATTGAAAAATTGCAAATTGAGAGTTTTTGAGTTCATTTCTAGTCTTCACACTAAATAATTCATTTCTAAATTCAATTTGCAAATTTATCATTTAGAATAGCCTTTCTTGCTTCAGGTTTGCTGTCATCTTCATGTGCGTCTAATGCTGTTTGACGAAGTGCATAGCTGCATACACTCGGGCTCCAGGTGCCTCCAAATAAATGCACGCACATCCTGTAGATCTTAGGAGTTGCCTGTAGATTTCCATCTGGCCACCATAAGAATCTTAGACTGTCTCGCTCTGCTGGGGGAACTCTAACTTGATGGAACATAGCTTCGATGTCACCCATTAGAGCAACTGGTGCCTGACGAAATCTAAGCAAAACTCCAATCAACTTGTTGGTGAGATCAGGACCCTGCATAACGGCATCATTCAGTGAAATACCCTTGTGTTTGGCAGCACAATCAAAGACAATGCGCATCTTTCCTTTCGTTGGATGTAATACTGAATGGTGTGGGATATACCAAGTAGATCCCTCAGGCTCCGGTGCATCATCTGTTACTTCTTCGGCATAACCCTTTTCTAGGAGATCTTTAATGCCTTCCTTATATTTGTCATGCAAGTCTTTGTCCTTCTCTAACCTCCTTCCAAGGCTCTGAAGTCGTCGTTCAGCCATGTACTTGTTGTTCTCAAGATCGGGAGGGCATTCCTTGAATGGAATGGCCAATTGATAATGACCTTGATCCTTGGTGATGGTCTCTTCCCAGATGTGAACGGCCTTCTTGTCATTTATGGACATTCCTCTATCCTCCATTATGTCATTCCCTTCCATTTTCCAAAACTTGTGAACTTGTTCATCTAGGCATACATCACTGTTGATGAAGTTAGCTGTTGCCATGTGTTGACTTGATTCTTTGCGCCCGACAGGTCCATTAAGTGTCCAACCAAGCTTCGTCCTTATTGCAAAAGGACCATCCTGTCCGCGTCTAACTTCTATAGGCGCTAGGGCTTCAGGTACATCTTGGCCTATCAACAACTCAACCTTCTGGAGTCTAGCTGAATCCAAAATATCCAAGTCCTTCAAATGCGGCCATCTTGTGATATCTTCCTTCAAGATGTTGTCACAATTAATGTTGATAGTCTGTTTAGTGTACACTCTAGGGAGACTAATCATTTCATTTAACATCCGGCCTTCTACTCTCAGGCTGACTTCAGTGCATTGTAGCTGACTATTGGCTATTGGCTTGATCTAATGTTGACAGTGATAGTGTCTGTTTCCTTCCATTTACACCGAGTCTTCTGATTAAATCTTCTGTGCAGAAGGAATTGGTCGATCCTGGATCCAAAAGAGCAAAGGTATCAACTGCACGGTTGTCTTCAGATGCATATACCCGGACTGGAACAATTGGTAGAGCGATCTTGAATTTTCCGGCCCCCGTGACATGACTTTGAGCATCAAGATGAACTTCAGGCTGGGATTGTGATGAAGGCTGAGCACTTCCTGTCTGTTGAGGACTTCCTTTTTGTTGCTGTGGTGTACGTACGATGTGCAAGAACTTGGTATGTTTCATCTTGCAGCCATCAACTGAACACATCCTGTTGAGATTACAATCTTTGGTCATATGTCCTTTGTTAAGACAATTAAAGCAGAGACCTGCTTTCTTAGCAAAGTCCAGTCTCTCCATGGGTTTCATTTGCTTGAATTTCTGGCATCCGAAAAGGGTGTGACCTTCATGACACAAATAACATCTGCGAAAGTCAGTCCTTGAAGTGACCTTGTCTATATTAGCTGAGTGACTACTTGATCTCTGTGGCCATGGCTTCCTCCCTTGAGGTTGACGATGTTGAGGTTGACGATCTTTCTTTGTCTTCCAAGCAGCAAGCCCATAAACTGGATCATTCTCCTCATCTGCTGCATCATCCACAAATGACACCATATCAGACATGCTTGGTTGTCGGTTTTCATTCCTCCAGATGTCCTTGGTCTTCCTGATCCAGCGATATCGGAGATGCGTTGGAAGTCTCTCTACAATCTGGACTAGGAAAGTCTGAAAACTCATTTCAGCTTCGTGACCCATAGCGACTAAGGTTTGATAACACACCTGCAACTCATCGGCCATAGATAGCAAGGCGGGACCATTGTGAGGTGGTATCATGTTGCCATGGGTTACCTTACGAATCCAAGCATCTGCTATCTTGTGTCGATTTCCAAAGCGCTGCTCCAGCAACAGTTTAGCTCTCACATAACCTTCATCGGGTGGCATAGCTGAGCAGGCCTGAATGACCTTCCTGGCATCACTGCGACAATAATGCAGCAGTCTTGTTAACTTGGCTGCATTGCTGATGGAAGTATCATCTACGTTCACTTGAAAGGCATGCCAAAACTCCCAAAACTGAAGGGGGTCACCATCAAATGTCATTAATTCTGCTTTAGGCAGTTGCATCATGTCCACCATAACCTGAAGAGATGCAGGTAAATCGTTATTAGATGGTGACTGGTCTGGTTGTCGAGTATCTTGATCGGACGACTGAGTAAATCGCACCGATCCATCATGCTGTTGAATAGATGACTTCTGTTTTTCTACTACAGGAGTCTCCACTGGATAAGGAATTGTATCGTCACATTTGATCTTCCGTTTAAACTCTGCATAAACCTTCTCCTCAGCTTCAACACTCGCTATCTGAGACTTCAATTTTAGTTGTGACATTTGCTGTGACAATTTAAACTGCTGAAACTCTAGTTCCTGTTGTTCCCTTAAGATGTTAGCTTCTGCTAATAAAGCGGCCTTCTTAGCGGCTGTATTCCTTCTAGCACGACTGCTACCAGTACTACTGGTCACGCTGACTCCACATTGACTCGCAGAGTCCCCAGGGTTGACATCCGAGTTTGCAGTCATCTTGACTTCCGATTTCACATCAGTAACGCTCATCTTGACACAGTCCTGTGTAGCGCTGAAGTCGATGTGTTATCGAACTAAATATGTGACGAATAAAATTCAGCATCTAAAATTTCAGAGTAATGCTGTTCATGGACATGACGTTAAGTTCTAGGACGAACGAAACAATAGCCTGTTATGACACGGGTTTGACGTATTTCCAGTAAGCAGACTGGTCCTGACAACTGATGTTGCCTAACCGTTCGATCTGCAGATTTAATAATAAACAAAGAAATCAAAAGTATTTCATGACAACAGTAAATGAAATAGCATGCAAATAATGATTGTTATTCTTCATCATATTCATAAAACTCTCATTATTTTACCTGCTTTCTATCTTGAATGTTTTACTATATCCTTTAATCTTTGTCTATATCAGTATCACTATAATCTATAAATTGTATTTCCAACAAATATCTCAAATTGTCCTCTGGTATCCTTAAACATGTACTTTATATCAAAATGCAACCTGCCTCAGAGCTTCAATAAACAATAAATCTCTTTACTGTACTTACACATTGTGTCAATGTGTCTTATTCATTGTCATGATTCACTATTTACTTCATAGCAATTTATTCTGTAAATATTCAACCTTATTAGTAAAATAAGTTCTTCAAATATGACTTCATTCTTATTTAATATGCCTTCTTAGCATTCAACTTATAAAGAGTCATTGAACTCATGAGAAATCGCTGTAATTCAGCTTATAGACTACAGCGTCATACACGTTATCCTTTGTCTGTGCATACAAATTCACTACAGCACGCAATTCTAATGCATGCACCTTTATCACAACACACTGAACACGCCCATCAGGGCCATTTTTCCTGCCTCAAATTACACATAATTTCATCATTGTTTCGGCACTACATTAGCTCTAAACATTGCATTAATCATTTAACTGTGGAAATAACATCAAAATGAACACTTACAACATTGGCTTGTCCAAAAGGAATCTAAATAACAGCATAAACCCCGAAATGACGTTTGAATTTGCCTGCGCAAATATGGCTTCCAAATAAATTCATATCGCCCTCACTTGACCAAATAGTGACAGGCACAAAAAATCTCGCTTATGACGTAAGCACTAAACTTCGGAAGACTGTATCTTTCAATCATCTAGATTGAAATTAACTGAGGTTGTATCACATATCCAAGTTTCAGAAATTGCTATAAAAGAGAAAGAATGATTTATCATTGACAAGAATTGAGAAATATTTTCAAAGTTTTTCTGTAAACTTCGGGCATTAAAATGGATAAGACTTAGAGATGAATTATATGAGAACTTTACATTAAACTCTGAAGGTAGATAGTATGAAGATTGGGGAGAATTAAATACATGCAAGTCTGGATCAACATCTTCTAGGGGATTATTCATCAAGTACAGTTTGGGGGAAGTGTTGAAGTCATTATTATATATACATTTATAATAAGGTATGAAGCAATATTATAGCAGAGGATAGTATAGTTATAATATATCTCAGAAGTATTGTAATTGTTATTTTGTGCATAGATCATCATAATTTACTACAAATAAATAAACGTAACGTAACGGTATAAACAAAGTAAAGAGAGAGAAAAAAAAATATAATACACCCTGTGTGTGCACCTATATGTAATATGAGGGAAGATTGGGATGATTAACGGGAGTCAAGTATATCAGAATTTCTAACAAAGTTATACATGTAAATATTTTTTTTCTTCAGAATATTGAACAGTTGAGGAAAATCATAACTATGCCAGTAGAAGTCATGATGGATATATGTGGAATAAGTGAGGAAATCCACGTGCTTATAAAAATATGTTGGTCTAATTATGAGTTCATAAATATTTCAGGAATACCGATATACATAAGGAAAAAAAAAAGTAGTTGCATGTCGTAAAATTTATGACATCTGTGAACAACAAAAGATAGTAATATGCCATAAAAAAATTCATGACATTTAAAATATAACAGTAATACATGACATATGCATAACTGAAAAGCATACATGTGTAAAATATATTGTGTTTAATATAATTTACACTTCACAACATAACCGTATATAGAAGAATATGCAAAACAGAAGGCAGAAATATATCAAAATTACCTGTTACTGCATAGAACGGTATGCATATAACTAAAATCTGAAAAAAACATGAACAATATAGGTCTATGTTCTTCATTAACACTTTAGTTCATAAAGTATATATGAGTAAAATTAAAAGAGCAAAAAAGGTAGAAGTATATTTATTCACCGGATCTATGACATTTGCCAATTGATGATTACAAAAAGGCAGAAAATATATGCCTATTCTTCACCATTAATACTTTAGTACATAACAGTACATATATACGTATTATTAAGGAGCAAAAAAGGTAGAAGTAACAGTTAGACTAGGTGTAATGTCAGCGCTGAGTGTACAGTGGATAGTATTGTTGCTTTAAATCTCATTTTCCTAACACTTTACTGGAATATTTTGTGATTTTACTCACTTTTGTTGCTGTTTAACACCTGAAGCCTCATTAGGATAGGGTTTCATGGATTATTTGTGCAGGATTGCATAGATTTTTACTGATTGCATTCTCACCTGGATATGGACCTTTTTGGGAACTTTGAGCAAGCCAGTCCCATACCTGCACCCTTGCGTCATGTTGTGTGTCTTCAGATATCTTGACATTTCTCCATCTTGCCTCATGGACTTTTGAAGATGGTCTAGCTCCACAATTGACCCTGATGTTTTTATGCAAGGTGGGCAATACAGGTCTTGATTTACTTTAGTGCTTCTTATAATGTTCTTGATGTAATTTTTGAGTCTGTAAAAGATGCTTGCATGCTACCAGCTGCCTGATATCAATTGTCAGTATGTCAAGTCCCTTAGACTATTTCTTTTGGCTCATGTTGGCATTTGCAATCATCAGCATCCATCACAGCCGATCGATGCGTAAGCCTTTCAGAGCAGAGCAGGATTTTATCGCTCAAGACCTGTCACAACTGCAGCACCCTCGAAATCCTTCAACATCTACACACAGCTCATGGATTGAAGAAAGTCTCTACTGGTCAGCCTGTACATCTAGCCGAAGAACCAGAGGATGTACCGTTTCTTCACCACAGTATGGAAAGAAGCACGCCCTGCTGTATTTGACTTTTCTTCTACTCTCCGTCGCTTCTGATATCGAGTCAAACCCAGGACCAAGAACTCCGAAATATCCATGTCAGATATGTTCTCGAGCAGTGACCTGGAAGCAACGTGGTGTAGCTTGCGATGATTGCGATGGGTGGTACCATGTTGAGTGCATGGGTATGTCGACGCAGGTGTATGACGCCCTTCATGAACCCAATGTCTCGTGGCAATGTGTGAAATGCGGTATGCCACAGTTCTCTAGCAGTCTTTTTGATCAGACTCAACTCGAAACATCAAACACCTTTGAAACATTGGACTCACTTAGTGACAACATCACACCTAGCAACACCAGCCTTGACACCAGCAACAGCTCTTCATTTGGCTCACCGCAGCACACATCCTCCCCTCTAAGTCTCAGGAAAAGGAGGGCAGAGAAGGAACGACAAAAGTTGCGGAGTTTGAAGGTACTCAATGTTAACTTCCAGAGTGTAAGAAACAAGAAAGAAGAGTTGGCGGTGCTCATTGACTCAACAGATCCTAGCATCATCATAGGGACAGAAACCTGGCTAAGCAGTTCAATTTCCACCTCTGAGATTTTCCCACCAAGCTTCAGCGTTGTGCGAAAAGATCGAGAAGATGGCTATGGAGGAGTACTACTCGCTGTACGTTGTGACCTGGTGTATGACATCATTCAGGTGCAAACCTTAGGAGAGCATGTCTTCATCAGGCTCCAATTTGGTAAAGGCTTGAGCCTCATCGTTGGAGCCCTTTATCGCCCTCCCAACACTGATGCACAGTACATGGACAATATCTGCTCAACGGTCGAGGAGATATCCGCCCAGAATAGGAAGTCCGTCTTGTGGATAGGTGGTGACCTCAACCTACCAGACATCAACTGGGAAGACTTGAGCGTGAATGGACATAACAACCCAGCTCCTGTTAACAACCGGTTCCTAGATATGGTCCAGAACTGCAACCTACAGCAGATGGTTTCCTTCCCTACACGAGGAGACAACTTACTTGATCTCTTCTTAACCAACAGGCCAACACTGATCAACAAATGCACCCTTCTCCCAGGCCTCGGGGATCATGACATCGTAGGGGTTGAGTCAGATGTTACTGCAAAGCGTTGCAAGCCAGTGAAGAGGAAAGTGTATCTGTGGAAGAAGGCTAGCCTTAAGGAGATGAAACAAGATTGTCGCCTGTTTCAACAACAGTTCCTGAACACATACAGTGAACAGAGCTCAGTGCATGAGATGTGGAACTGTTTCAAGACCAGTCTACTGAACATCATGGACACCCATGTTCCAGCAAAAACTACATCTTGTCGCTTCAGCCAACCGTGGGTCACAAGGTCTGTGAAACGGCTCTCGAGAAGGAAAAAGCGGGCCTTCAATCGCGCTCGAGCATCTGGCAGACCTCAGGATTTCAGCAAATACCATCAGCTTAAGAGGTCATCACAGGCAACCTGCAAGCAGGCGTACAACGAGTACATCAGCAATATCATCAGCCCTGACTCCACTACAAACCCAAAACGATTCTGGAGCTTTATCAACAGTAAGAGGAATGATAACACTGGAGTATCTCCACTGAAAGACATCAATGGGAAGACACACTCAGACAGCAAAGAGAAGGCCGATATCCTGAATCAGCAGTTTACATCAGTATTCAACAGGGATGAAGACATGTCAACATTGAAGGATAAGCGACCCAGTCCATTTCCTGGTATGGATGACATCGTGATCTCCCCAGCTGGGGTACACAAGCTACTGTCTGCTCTTGAGATCCACAAGGCTACCGGACCAGACAGACTTCCTGCACAACTTCTCAAGGCGCTGTCATTGGAGATAACACCAGTGTTGACTATGCTCTTCCAGGCCTCACTACATCAGGGCGTGGTTCCCATGGACTGGAAGAATGCAGATGTTGTCCCTATCTTCAAGAAGGGTGAGAGATGCAAGGCGGTCAACTACAGGCCTGTGTCGCTGACATCAATCGTCTGCAAGACTCTGGAGCATATTGTCTGCACAAGCATCCATGAGCATCTTGATGATCACCACATTCTGTCAGATGCTCAGCATGGTTTCCGCAAGAGAAGATCCTGCACATCTCAACTCCTTCTCACCATCCAAGATCTCACTAGCAGTGTCGACTCAAAGGACCAGATTGATGTTATTCTGTTAGACCTATCAAAGGCTTTTGATAAGGTCCCGCATGGAAAACTCTTGCATAAAATCCACTACTATGGAGTCCGTGGTAAAGCCCATAACTGGATTAAGGATTTCCTCACTGGTCGCTCTCAAAGGGTTCTACTCAATGGTTGCACTTCTCACACCTCTCCTGTCCTCTCGGGCGTTCCGCAAGGCAGCGTCGTCGGACCTCTTCTCTTCCTTCTCTTCATCAACGATCTTCCTGACTGCATATCACCCAAGTCCACGGCAAGATTGTTCGCAGACGACTGCATCCTGTACAGGACGGTGAAGAGTGAGGAAGATGCCCAGAGCCTTCAAAAAGACCTAGACAACCTCCAGGAATGGGAAAAAGACTGGCTGATGCACTTCCACCCGCAGAAATGCCACATCATGCATGTCTCTAACAAAAGGAAAATGTCTCAGACATCCTTTCCTTACTTCATCCACGGAGAGCAGCTACAAGAAACAGATTCTGTAAAATACTTGGGTGTCAACATACAGAGTAACCTGAAATGGAATCACCATGTACATGTGACAACCAAGAAAGCCAACTCAGTTCGAGGCTTCCTGCAGAGAAACGTGAGAGCCTGCCCTCCGAAGACAAAGGCATTACTCTACAAGACCTTGGTACGCCCTGTGATGGAGTATTCTGCAACGGTATGGGACCCATCTACCCAAGAGAACATTAGAAAGGTGGAAATGGTTCAACGTCGATATGCCCGCTTTGTCCTGGGTGACTATCGGCGCACAAGCAGCGTAGCCACCATGCTGAAACATCTTCACTGGATAAGTCTACAAGAGAGGAGGGCGCAACAGAAAGTGTACATGGTCTACAGCATTCTTCATGGTTTGGTTGATCTCCCTGTCACCAACTTCATCCCAGTTGCTGGCCCACAGACCCGCGGGAACCCACATAAGTTCAGGGTTCCCTTTGCTAGAACTCACCTGTACCAAACAACGTTCTACCCAGACGCTATCAGACTGTGGAATTCCCTGCCACCTGCTGTTGTCAACTGCACCTCCTTGGAGCTCTTCAAGCAGAAGGTGCAACATGTGAAGCTCCGTTGAGCTTCAGGACTGTTTTTTAGCTGCACATAGTTTGATTGTAGAGCAATTTTTACTTGCACTGTACACTCGGCACTCGACAAGCACAAGGTACGATAATACGCCAGCGGCGGTCTGTACCAGACTGGAAGAAGAAGAAGAAGAAGAAGTACATGTATATCAATTAACCAGATCTATGACATTTGCAAACTGTACATTACAAAAAAGCAAACAAATATATGTCTATTGTTCTTCATTAACAAAGTACATAGCTGTACATATAAGTATAATTAAAAGAGAGAGAGAGAGAAAAAAAGCAGACGTATATTTATCTATTCACCAGTCTATGACATTTGCAAATTGTAAATTACAAAAAGCAGAAATATGTCATCAAATTTATGACATTGAAAATATTAAATAATGCATATGCATAACTGAAAAAACATGAAAATATATATCTATATCATAGATGCGCTTACATAACTGCACATTGCAGATATTCAAAACAACAAATATAGTGACTGTTCACAAAATGGGATTAGTTATGTATAATTAATAAAAACATGTATCAGAATCAAAGAAAGTCAAGATCTTCCTTACATATTATGATCTTCTTCTGGTTCTTCGTTGAGCTTGAGCGTGGAATAACAAATATGCGTCCGTCAGAAGACCAAGCCGACTCTACCTTCACATGACGCCTAGCTTCACCCAGCAATTTACTATTGAAATCAGTCAAGTCTTCCTGAATTCCCATGCCGGTATGTTTGAGGGATCTTCTGTTGGTGATGAGTAGCTGCCTGTATTTATAGCTGGTTAATTTAACTATTATTGGTCTTGGCGGTACAGGCTTAGGTCCAGCTGATTTTGCAGGTTCCCTTTGCTTTCCAACTCGATGACTTCGGTCGATGTGCTTTGGTTCGAGATCAATGGAGAGTTTTTCCTTCGCGATTCGACAAATGAGAGCATCAGTATTCTCCTTTGTAGATTCCTTCACTCCATATACTCTCACACAATTTCTCCGGGAGTATTGCTCCTGTTTATTTTGTTCATAACTAATTTTCTTTATCTTTTCCAACGCAGATTCGAGCTCCTTTGTGGTACGAATGATGTCATTTCGTGCTCCCTCCAAATTACTCCGAAGATCAAGAATGATACCATCTTGTATATCAAGTTGAGATTGAATTTGGAGCAAATCTACAGCCTTTGATATTAAGGCATTGAGAGTATCCAATAGTTCATCATCCTCCAGTAGGTCCTTTAACAATTGCTTCTTTTGCCTGGTACCCATTGTAGTTAGGGTTCAGACTTAAAGGATTAAGACTCAAAAAAAGTACTTCAGAGCCTTGTGAATGGGAGGTAACAACAGACCACAACGATGAAAGGATCAGTTAACAGTCCAGTGGTTTTTGGAGTTAATGGTCCGTTTCGAAGCTTTCACAGGGTAATTTCACAGTCCCAGAACTGAACAACATCAAAGTGTATATATGGGACTTGCCTGGTATATGGTTCCAATGTTCAAATCTCTGAATGGGAAAAGTGTCTCCAGAACTGTCAAGAATCCATCAAATAAATGTGAAAGTTGACTCCAAAATCATCCCTTGGTAGACTACTCCATATCAGGTCAAGATAAAACAAGCGTGAATTGATTTAAGAGTACAAAAAAAGGCAAATTTTACAAGCTTTTCCAGGAGCACATTGTTACACGTGCATCTATATTGACACTTGTCAAAGATAAAAGTCTTACTATACCTCTTGTATTGTTAGGAATACGCAATGCAATTAAGACGGACATTGGATGTACGGCAGCTGAGTTGGTTTATGGAACAAGCATGAAATTACCTGCACAATTTGTTTTACCAGCGAAGCCTGAAACCGACATCGATCCAGCCAACTACGTGCAAAGACTTAAGCGGTTAATGTCGCAAGTCCACCCCACCCCCACTCGCAAACAACAATCTACCTCCCATGTGAACTCTGATTTGTATACAACGAGTCACGTGTTTATTCGGCAAGACGCTGTTAGGAAACCACTACAGCCACCGTACAAAGGACCTTTTCCAGTACTTAAAGGAGAACTAACCTCAAACAATAAAGACGATAGTGTTCAAAGGTGTTATTTATTCCTACTTGTTAGACTATATGGCTTCGCGTCAAAATATACGAGATCGATACGAATCAAGATTTTCTGAGCAAAATTTATCATCTGCTAGCAATATGTATCGTCTGCTAGCAGCACATGGGGGCTGCCATTTTTTTATGTGTACAAGAAAATTTTCTTAATCCAAATGCCGAATTGCCTTTTTCAAAATTAAAAATCCAAATGAGATTAAAAATATAGAATAGATATGTCAATTTATTTTTAAACTGAAGATTTCCTTATATATTTCTGTTGAAAATCGATATTCGCATAATAGAAAATCTATTTTCTCGATACTGGACGTATGGGACGGAGCAAATTAATTCAAATTTTATGGATGCTTCTTCCGATCTATAGCGGAAAAATATGCATTCACCTGCTTTCGGATAATGGACTTGAAAAGTCAGAATGCATGCTGCATATATTATGTTCTGCTCTCTTTGGCAAACCCAAGAAAATAGACTTTTGTTAAGCAAAACCAGACAATTTAAAAGTATCATTATAAAGATTTAATTTTTATAATACATGTAAACACCCACTTTATATTTTTCGTCACATATGGGATTTTAGGTAATGAAGAAAATCAATTTAGGTTTTGGATTCAAAATATCTTCCTGACTGGAACATTTCTCAATGGTTCATGTACAACTCCAAATCAGCAAGAAAATGGCAGCCCCCATGTAAATGGGTAGGAGACGATACCGGGTGTTGGAATATCTTTATTTATACCCTTTTCTGATATCTTATTAGAAAATGATTTAGGCCAATAAGTAGGAATATATTACACCTTCCAATATAAGTAAATTTGTAATCAGGGGTTAATTCTCCTTTAAGCGCACTGATAAGTTCTTTTCCATTGATGTTGATGGTAAACATGAAAATATTAGTGTGGATCGTCTTAAACCAGCTTTTATGGAAAGTGATGGTGTAATCCCTACAGCTGTGACGGATCAAACGCCAGTTCGTGTAGTTTCATCTCCACCTCCACCACGGGGCTTTCTTCATCACAACCAACGCCTACTCCCGTGGTTACCGACCCAGAACCTCGCAAGACTCGCTCCGGGCGTCATGTTAGGTGGCCTGCACGATACGTGGACGTTTATGAATATGGATGAAGAAACTTATACATATTTTTGGATCCAGCTTTTCAAGTGCATAGGACGCTTTAATAATGTGATTATACATTTCGTGTGAACAATATTCAACTTTGTTAACGTTCTTCATCGATCGCAGCTAACTCATTTTCCCAGCGATCTGGAGGGGGACTAATGTAGTGACATAAACTTTTCCGTACCATATTGATTGGTATTGTTTATTTTCTACCAAACTTATTCATTGTTGTCACGAACGCTCGCGTGCCAGCCGCATTTCCTTATGGGTTACTCATTGTAAATAACATTCCGTATTTGATGCCGTCCGGCAGGTTGCGTCGATTAGTAAATTTCACGCATTCCAGTATGTCTAGCGATCAGTGTGTCGCCAATTAGCCAATCAAGTGTTTTGGCGAGTCAGATGGCCGATTTGTTATCCAATCAAATCATTAGTTCTCTTATCGTCTTCGGGAAGAAGACGCATCGATATTTTCTTCTTTACTTCACCATGTGATTTTGTTCTGGCAAGATCCTACGTATTTGGAGAAGTCGGCAGCAAGCAACCTTTTTCGTTATCGGACTTATGACTTTGGATTTATTTACTTCACGCGAATAGCGGACTTTAATTTTTGGAAATCATTATCGCGGAAACTCACGCATGTTTTTTCTTCGTTTACATTTCGGGATTTGTGCAATAACTTTGGACAACCTTCGCGGTTACTTTTTTCTACGTCGTGTGTATTATTACAAGTTGCGATATCGCCGCGGACACCAGCGACCGCTCAGCAGTTACTCCCCCGTGACTTCCGCGGTTCATCATAGCACAGTCTGCACTTCCGCATTCTCATCGTGAACAGTATCTACACGTCGTAGCATAGCATCGGTAAGTAGTAGTAACTACATTAACGGAGTTTTCAGTTACTCTACAGTACCAACCTTTTTGTAGGGCTTTCGGGCCTTCTACGTACTTCAGTTCTTCAGTTCTTCATTTAGCATGGTCCGTACATTTAATTCTTAATCTCCAGTAGCACTGATAGTATATTCTGTAAACTTTAAGTGCTAAAATGTTTTCAGTTTATAAGTTGTAGTCGTTACTGTTAGGGTAACGCAGATTTGTATGTGTGGAACATGTGTATACGCATCTGGTAGATTGTGTAGGACCAGTATTACCGACCGTACAACGGTAGTGTGAGGTAAATTAATTTTATGTGATAGAGAATAATTGAGATAATAGCCCTCAATTGTTGTGTGACATTATAGAAGGGTCTACATGTATTTGAATATAAAAATTCTTTGTCAATTATGATATGCATGTATAGATTGGAATAAGGAGTGTAGTATTAATGTATAAATTAAGTTGTCTGCTGACCGCTGAGGACGCACACACAAGCAACACGCTTGATTGCACTCACACCGATCCACACAACCGAACCGAACCTGCATACAACTCGACTCACACATTCATTCGACAGGACATCGTGCATGCAACATACTATAGTACTAGTAGTCTGACTCTGGCTGGTCTCGCGTTCTGGGCGTATTATTGTGATAACGGATACAGGTTAGTGGCTTAGTGAATATTGTATGCTGTGTTGGTGAAGTGGTGTGTTTATATGCGTGCGAATACAATAAATGGCGACGAGGAAAACTGGTTTTTGAGTGATATTGTGTAAGTTGTTTGAGTTTTATTTCGTCGAGTGCGTGCGTGTTTGAATTGGCGCCGGAAAAAAAAAACCACGCCCAAATCGGCGACGCCATTTTGAGATTTATGTATGATCGTTTTGTGGAGTGTTTTATTTAGTGTTTCGGATTGAATTTATATGAAAAAAGAGGGTTAGTAATTATTTTTCGAATATAAAGAATTTATTTTGATAAGTTCAACAGTGTTTTTGGACGAAAATCTTTGAATATTTTTTGGATTGTGCCGTGTTTTTTGCCGACTTACGTCCGGCAAGCACTGGCATCGTTTACTCATTTACATATTTTCGCGTGGTGACTTTAAAGTAGAGTAGGTCTTTGTAGCCTGGATTTATTTGGTTAATTGTCGGAAAGTGATTTTTGGTCGTGATTTGTTGAATATTTTTTTTGCCGTGGGTACGTGATCTGTGGTGCATATCACTCATAGGTACACGCCATTGCCGACTGTGTAGTAACGCAGCCAACACACATCCCATACCTAAACTGCATCACTGTGCATTTTTGGCTATATTTAATTGAATATAATATATTACAGTTTACTTATATCCAAAGAATTATATTGAATAAGAGATGATTAAAACTTACCAGGTTGTTTTGTGACCTTTGAAGAGGGTTTCCTGAAATTTTGGGTCCTTTTTGTCGATAACTGCTATCGAGACTGTCCCGTCAGCATCCAGTTTGTATTTTTCACGATTATGATGAAGGGAGCCCTCAGCGCTCGTAGTAGTACCGGCGCGATGGGTTCGTCGATCTCCTACGAAGACCTGAAAGGGCCAAACTGACGACGTAAAAAAAGAAAAAATATTACGTACGTACGTAATAATTACTACGTACGTACGTAATATTTTTTATTTTTTTTACGTCGTCAGTTTGGCCCTTCCAGGTCTTCGTAGAATAGCTTGTGTGCGTAACATTCTGCGTACGTATCAACGGTGCGTAACCATGTAGAGCGGCCTCACTAGTGCGCAACATATTGAGAGCAATCGTGATCCGTATGCAGGTGTGGGTAACAAGTTCCAAAAAGAGAGCTGTAAATGTAAGTTTTTATAACTTTCTACATTTTGTATCTTAACGAACTGATAACTTAAACTCTAAAGAATGATACTTAAGTATTAGTTTGCCCACAAAAACATCCATTTGAAACAAAATTACATCTGTATCCCCAATACCCAGTATACACACATGTATATGATTCTAATGGTCAATATGACCATTGCTTGCTGATGTGGTGCATATGGTTGTATTTTTTGAGCGTTGTTTCTGAGAACGAGTAATTCTCTCTCTCGAAGAAATAAAGAAAAAGAGAGAATGTGGTAAGATTGTGTGTAGTGTTATTTTTGCAATCATATAGCGTGACCGAGGATTGTTGCTGCTGCTGCTGAATTTTGAAATTTGTAGAGATAATTTTTGCTGCTGCTGCTGTTGAATTTTGCAATTTTGGAAATATTTTTGGTTGGAATTTTGACATGACATTGTAAGGATAATACTTTGTGTTTTTTGGCTGCTGCTGCTGCCGTTGATGTGATATTATCCCGGTAGAGCCACTCAATGTGACTTGGGGACCGCATGACCGTTACCAAAATCGCGGATATAGGGGTAAATTTCAAGGAACGTCCGCGGACAGAATATTCCTCGAAATATAGAAAATAGGGGTGCGCAGGTGTCCTCGAAATTGATAAAATAGGGGTCAGGAAAAGGGAAGAAAACCCGAGGCATGAAGAAAAATTCCGGAGCCGAGTCGCTAGCTGCGGGCCTGCCGGGGAGGGCGCGTTCATCGTTGAGAAAAAAATCCCCGTACTGCCGTCACTCAGCAAGATGGCGGACGTGAAGGTAATAACACTGTTATTGGGCTCGATCGCTCGCTGCACGCTGATTAGCCATAGCATAGGCAACATATGACGCCACTGACAGCTCGCCAGCGCCATCTTGTTTCCCTCAAAACAATTCCGGAATGTCGCCGCTGTAAACATTTGACAAAGTTTGAAGGACTATTTTACTCATATAATCATCATATGCCCTTCAAAGATGAAGTGGGAAGATGCACGAATCGTGATGTTCGTGAAAGTCGTGTGAAAGGACTTATGTTTCACAGTGATCACACTTCACAGGTATGAATAGTTCAACTTACACTAACACTAACAGTAACACTACAGTCCCATTCATACGCTTTCATGTTAGTTGATGGGTGTATGGGTATGAGGCACTCATAGGCCCTTGCCTAGATGTGGGACTGTGTCCAGCATTCACTGTTGCAGCAGTCAAAAGCAGACAACAAAATTGCTCTAAACAAGATTTAAATTTGCTAGATTACCTGATTCAGGGACTCTTCAACTCTTACTTTGGAACAAATGTAAGGTCAAGATTCAGACTTGAAAGTGAAATTTTAAATAATTATTTTCCTCTCCTGTATGAATGATCTAGCCTGGAAAAGGGCCTGCTGATACACACAAAAGCTATTGAAGCCTATTCACCCGTAAAAGCTAGTCTGGAGTACAAGGTTATCTTCAGATAAGCTTGTACATGTAGTGCTTATACATACAAGCTTATCTGAAGATAACCTTGTTCTCCAGACTAGCTTTTATAGGTGAATAGGCTTCAATAGCTTTTGTGTGTACTATCAGCGGGCCTTTTTTCCAGTATCATACATCATGAGTCAGGAGAAGAAAATAATTATTTACAATTTTATTTTCAATTCTGAATCCCCAAATTTGTGGCACAGTAAGACTAGTTGAAGAGTCCATGAATCAGGTAATCTAGCAAATTAAAGATGATCAAATCTTGCTTAGAGCAATTTTGTTGTCTGTTTGTGACCGCTGCAACAGTGAATGTTGGATACAGTCCCACATAGGCAAGGGCCCACCCATAGGCCATCTCGTGTATGAATGATCTAGACTGGAAATAGGCACGCTGATACACACGAAAGCTGTTGAAGCCTATTCACCCATAAAAGCTAGTCTGGAGTACAAGGTTATCTTCAGATAAGCTTGTAGTACATGTATAAGTCGGTATGAGGTTATTTAACCTCTCCTATTTGTGAGTGGTCAGACATAGCGGTTATTTCAAATAACCATAATTATGGTCCATAGAGTTCAGTGGTTTTCCCCACGAGTTTATATGAACTATTGCCGAAATATTCTTAAATGAATGACACATTAAAAAATGCATTTTCCTTATATTAATTGTGTGTGAACTTGTAATTTGAGGAATCTGGTCTTGGACACCTATCATGTTAATGAAAGAAGGGCATAAATGTCTTGTCCTTGAAATATGGTGAAATAGGGGAAAGTTTCCGAAAGGGTCCTTAGAATCTTAAAAATAGGGGTATTTCAAAGTACCATTTTGTCCTTGTTTTGACTGCAAAAGGGGGTTATTTGCATTTTTGGTAACGGTCATACGCGTCCCCCTCTGCGGGGGAGTGGCTCCACCGGGGATATTATTACTGTAGTTTGTAATTAACGGTTGCAGATATTGTATAAAGCTGCTGCTGCTGATATTTTGATATAGATTATTGTTAGTGTAATTTAGATTTTAACTGCTAATAAAATATTAGTGGCATTTCGTTTATTTTTACTGACTACAAATAAGTCTTTGAGTCAGATATAATAATATTTGGGATTAAATCTATTCATTTTCTGTTTCAGTTTTTGGAGTCAAGGGCGGATTCCAAAAAATAGAAATTAATTTTGATTTTTGTCGGAAAGTCACCGAAGCATATTTTCAATTGAAAATATTGTGCTGCTTTAGTTTTTGATATTGATATTGCGCATTTCACGCCCAATATGGCTTCAGGGTTGACGAGAATTAAAATTAATTCTTGCACTCACGAGGAGCTAACGAAGCTTCCAGGCATTGGTAAAGTGACGGCCGATCGTATCATCGAAGTAAGAGAGGCCGTCGATATCACTCCCGATATCTTCATGTCGATTCCTAACATTAAAGGCATTGAGTAACTTTGTTGGAGATCAGAAAAAAAAAATCTGAATTAGCTCATGCTGCAATAATAATTAGAAACCTTTAGGTCAGTCGGGAATCGTATGACTTTTACAGGTCAATTGCTGATTTCATTATCAAGATATTTATGATTTAAAATCGAAATTTTATAAGCGTATGGCATGACGCTTATAACTTGTGACGGTCGGCCTACCTCCCTCTTTCGGCAAATGCACAGCGTAACGTCTATTTACATTGGCCTGCCGCTGTGGGGTGTAATGCTGACAGGGCTTGCAATACCAAGGATTGATAACTCGGCAATACTATCGCGCGCGAGAGAAAGCTTGAGCGCTGGAGCTCATCCCGTGGGCCGGCAAGGGCCTAGCCTAGCCTGTCGATCGCCTGGCCTGGCCGGCGGTCGCTGGGGTAGTCGCGACATCGTGTGTGAGGAGAATTACCAAATTTTGATTATTGCATCTAGCCTAGCCTGTCGATCGCCTGGCCTGGCCTGGCCGGCGGTCGCTGGGGTAGTCGCGACATTGTGTGTGAGGAGAATTACCAAATTTTGATTATTGCATGGTAATCCTACATACATGAATAACAAATGTTTTTGCCCGACAAGAAAGAAAGAGAAAGAGGAAACAAATGAAAAGGGGAAGGGGAGGTCGCACATTTTGAAACATGGACGAAACCCGGGGGGGGGGGGGGGGGGTACTCACGTATATTGGGTATACGGGGACGTGCCGCTGGGAAGGGTGACTTTTTGAAGAAAGATCCTTAGACATGGGTCCCCTTTTCATTAAAAATCCTTAGACATGGGTCCCATTTCCCCAAAAAAATCCTTAGACATGGGTCCCATTTTCCCCCAAAAAATGTTGTCCCTACCTGGTAAATTTTCTCAAAATGAAATAAACTGAAATCGAAAGTCCATACCAGTAATATATTCAACGCCAGCAGTCCGGGCCGAACGTTGACCCAGCCCCCTACCCTCATAGGCCTACACCTGATTTGCCAAGTCATCTGGCTAAGGAGTGTAAGCTTCTTGCTCTGACTGGGGAGGTGGAAGAGAGATCTCTCTTCTACCTCCCTGCTCTGACCAAGGAGTTATGACAGAACTCCTTGCTCTTTACATATAGCCCACACTTGTGAAATTTGTATTGCTGCTCTCCGTGGTTCACTTCGGCTTCATAAATATTCTTTTCACCAGGTAGCTGCAGAATGCTCTTTTTCAAAGACAGTTTAGACTGGGCATGGACATCAATTTCTGTCAGCAAACGCCTCGCCCTCCCCTCTTTCTCTCTCCGTCTCTCTCTCTACATACACATCCTTACTCTAACACGTTCACAAGCTTCCATCTAATCACGATATTGGTTTCAGGCAAGGAGTTATCAAGTGTTTTTAGTTATAAATTTGGTTTAGTAAATAAATACACATAGATGCAGAATACATGAAATGAAGAATAAAATTAATGCAAGAAGGTAGGCCTACCCATGCACTTATCTAGGGGAGGGGGGTGTCCAAACACCCCCTTTGACAAAAGGGGCATTTTTAGGTGGTCGAACACCCCCTTTTTGTGTTATTGTAAGTCGGCACACGCCTTTTTGATGTTAAAAACGCCGCCTTAGAATTCCTGTTAACATTTTTTTTTAAACACATATTGGATAATTTGAAAGTAACCCCCACATAATGTTACTTTTTTTCTTTTTGTTTGGCTTGTCAGAGATTTTTTGGAGTAAAAAGACCCCCAAAATACTGATATATACACCCACCCCCCCCCCCCTTTAACAAATCCTGGGTACGGCACTTGGCCTACTAATATTTCAAAATTCACTTTGGGATTGTGTTCACTCTTCACTATTCTCCCTCTCTCTCATTATCTCCATCGCTGCATTCTCCCTCATCCTCTTCTCATGATTTGTTTCTTCATCCTTTCCTTCCTTTCTCTCAATGGCTTGTTTTTACCGTTTTTTTTGCACCTCTCCATTTTCTCCTCTCTTATTCCCTCTCCTTTCTGACCCTTCACAAGAAAAGGAAGTTCAAATTAAAGGAAAAAGTTCATTTTTTGTTTCAATAAGGGTATATTCAAATTACAATACAACAGAAATTACAGACTAACTGGTTCGGACCATTATGTGGCTCTGTATTATTGGTAAGGGTAGGGATTTTTCAAGAAGGATATTATCAGTGGCAAAGGATCAACATTTTAAACAATATATCTGGACTTAATATTTCTTGGCAGCAACAAGTGCTGAAGACAACATGCAAGTTGTCTTTAACACTTTTCCTAAAGATTCAGGAAAGGGGGGGGGGCACAAGTTACACCCACTCATCCTATTACCACCATCACACCACCAAACCGACCAGTTCTTTGCCATTCAGGGTAATTTTGTTCTGGGTTTTGTGTCGGTCTTATTAGTGTGATTGAGGTATTAGGAAGATGGACAAGGAAAAAAGCCATCAATTGATAAATGTTTAAAAAAAAATTAAAAAAAAGAGGCAAATTTCATTTTCTCTACATGTACAGGAATTCATTGCTACTGAATTGCCATTCACAATAATAAAATTCCATTTCTACTCTATAAAAAAGAGTCACAGCAAAATTGAATTAAGTTTAAATCACATTTTGATGGAGAACAAGAGCCCCAGGGGGGATGAAGCTCACCTGACGTGGATCAATTCACATCTGGTGCAGGGGCCCCTATAAGGCCACCCAGAAAAATTTCATGAACAACTTTCATTCTTCATGTATAGAGGTATCTCTATACACAATACCAAGTCTGAGCTTCCTACCAAGTTCGGTTAAATTCCAATCATTGGTTTTGGAGAAGAAGCTGAAAATGTAAAAAGTTTATGGATGGCGGACAACTTGCCCCAGCTCCCCCCCCCCTCCAGTATGTTACCCCCACAGACCCCCTATAGGGCCACCCAGAAAAAAAATCATGAACAACTTTTCATTTTCGTCTATAGAGGTATCTCCATACACAATACCAAGTCTGAGCTATTCCTGATTCTGGAGAAGAAGATGTTTGAAATTTACATAGCTTTTACACTTGGGGGCCCTCCCCCTGGGCCCCCCTGGGGGCCACATGTACCAATTTAGCAATTTTGGATCCCCTACCCCTAAGGATGATTCCTACCAAGTTTGGTTGAATTCCGATCGTGTGTTTTGGAGAAGAAGATCAGAATGTACATTTTGCCTGGCAGCGCCCCCCCCCCCCCTCTCCAGTATGTTACCCCACAGGGCCCCTATAGGGCCACTCAGAGAAAATTCATGAACAACATTCATTCTTCATCTATAGAGGTATCTCCATACACAATACCAAGTCTGAGCTATGCCTGGTTCTGGAGAAGATGATGTTTGAAATTTACATAGCTTTTACAATCAGGGGCTCTCCCCCAGGGTAGCAACTTTGGGTCCCCTAACCCTAAGGATGATTCCTACCAAGTTTGGTTGAATTCCGATCATGTGTTTTGGAGAAGAACATGAAAATGTAAAAAGTTAACGGACGACGCACGACGGACGACGGATAAATTTCCATCGCAATAGCTCACTAAAGCCTTAGGCTCAGGTGAGCTAACAAGAAAAGTCCAGGCCGGTCCACTCTTTGATATCGTCTTCCCATCTTTTCTTCTGTCTTCCTCTTTTTCTTCCACCTTTCACTGTGCCTTGCAGGATGGTTTTTGCAAGACCCGAAGAATGTGAAACATGACATATCATTTCAGTTTGCGCTTTTTCACGGTCATGAGGAGTTCTTCGTATGGCCCAATTGCTTGGTGGATGATGGTGCGGACCGTCTCGTTGGTTATGTGGTCTTTATATGAGATTTTACAGAAGCATCTCATTTCCATTGCTTGAATTCGCCTCTGGAGGTCTGCTGTGAGGGTCCAGGATTCCCAGGCAAACAGGTAGATGGATAGGACGAGTGATCTCATCAATCGTATCTTGGAACTGAGCAAGACCAGGAAGTCTAACACCATAACTAAGCTGACAGTGGCAGGGAATCCAATCAGCACATACAACAGTTTGGTGGTGCTGTAATAAAAGAAAAGATAGTTTAAAAAAAATGAATTAGAATTTCAATGAAATATAATTTTTTTTCTTTTGTGAAAAGGCCATGGCCTGAATTCATGAATACTTCTGTAAGGGTATTACAAGCAACGTACATGGCCTCATGCCCAATCATAAATGGCAATACAGGCTACGCTTATTTTAAACCATAGTTTAGACCATGGGTTTACCCTCCTTTGTGAATTGTGGCCAATGTGTTTCTTAACAAGGTGTCAAGCTTTTCATAACACTTTTTTGGTCATGAACTGAAATGGAAACTGTCCTAAAGTGAAATATGCCAGTGTTGCGAACACAACATGCACTGGTCTACATGATGGTAGAGGTACCTTTTAAAAATATTCTAGTAATTTACACAGCAACACCTTGTGTAAAACTAACGTGCAAACAAATCAGACATGAACTAACAACTGCCTACAAAAAAATTACTTATACTAACAAAAATCTCTATATCTGTAATACAGAATCCCATAAATTATTCATCATAAGAATATAAAATGTAAAGTAAATCCATCCTTCATCCACAAATATTTCTTTCATCATTCATCAAGACAAATTTACAAAATCTATAGGAATGCAGATATAAATATCATAAATTTGTCAACCGGGGCGTCGCTAGCGGCAAATGCGCCACCTCTGTTGGCAACAAAAAAAGAGGGGGGGGGGGGAAGAGTGAGGGAAGAGGAAATATAGGGTAAAAAAGGAAAGGAAGGGAAAGGAAAATAAATACTAAATAGAAGAAAAGGAAAGGGAAGAGAAGAGAAAGAAGGAAAATCTGGTCAAATTTTTTTGCTCGCTCGCTCAAGTCGCTCGCAAAAACATGTTAATCTTTGGGCAAATGGCTGCCCCCCTGGGATTGTCAAAGTTCAGATGGTCACATTCGGGCAGCGAAGTGCTAGTATACATGTATATGGGTCTGTTCACAAAGTTGGGGCACCAAAACTTGACATTTTATCGTAAAAACATTGTAGTTTTAACACTATGACTTACACCATTAAGTTGTTTTATATGAATGTACTTGGTGCCTCCTGGGGAGCGTTTCATGAAAGGACTTGTCAGAAATTTTATCCGACAAATTTGCTTTCAGCCAATCAGATGCAAGGATTTCAGTAGCTTATAACAGTTGTCGGATAAAATATCCGACAACTTCCTTTCATGAAACGCTCCCCAGGAAGCTTTTGAAGAACACAAGACAAATTGTTTTGAGGGGTATTTTCAAAATATTGACAAAAATATACTGGTGTTCCATGTTACATCCACAACCACCTTTTTTTTAGATTACCAGCATATCTACATGCATGATACCTTTATTACAAAGCTAAATCCTATTAGTAATGGGTACATTGTGTTATGGTGCTGACTTAATGAAGCAAAACTTTTAACAAAAGAATAAATATCTTCCCTGAGTTTATCATGAATGTTGTGGGTGTAACGGTTTCCAATCAAATGTCACAAGTTGTGGATGAACGGGACACCAAAGAATATCTGCAACTTTCATCAATAACTCTTGAAGTCAGTATATACTCTCATTGCAGTTGTTGTTGCATTGAATTAAATAGAGAACCTAAAGTAACCAGGCAAATATTTATCATCAAGAGCATTATGGATGTGCTGTTATGTCTCAAAATAAGACTTTTCATAATTATTTCCAAAATACATTGTGGAACAACATGTTTATGTTTCTCAGATGCTTTTTATTTTCACCAGAGATAGAATGGCCAAGTAAGAAAATTCTAACTAGACTTTTTCATCAAATTACAGGGGATTAAAGAAAAAAATGTCTCAAAAGGTGCCCAACTTTGTGAACAGACCCATATCCACATATTGAAGAAGAAAGGTTCCAGGATAATTACATAACTTATGTAAGTTAACTTCAGTAATTTTCACCTAAAAAAAAGTTCAAAAAAATTTTGTTTGACTCGCTTCGCTCTCTGGCAAAATATTTAGAAATTGAAAAGCTGATATTTGGGCAAAAGGCGTCAGTCCCCTCCTTACGAAATGGGCCTGTCTGATCAAGATCTCTATGTCTGCGATTTTCTTTTATTAATTTTTGTCGGGGGAAAGGGATTAGGGTGCAGCAAAGTTTTGTCGGCAAAAAATGGGTATCGCATCCATTTGTTGGCAAATTTGGTTGTCACAATCCCATTCACAATCCCCAGAAACGCCCCTGTTAGTCAAGCTCTTGCATGACAAAAACTTTAATGGAATAGACCCGAGTGGCAATAAACCAGCTTAATTTTATTTTTATTATACTTCATTTCTTTATTTTTTACATGTAGACCCTACTACTCCAAAGACAAAATTGTTCTTTGTTTCATTCCTGTTCTATAATTGCACATCTCTCAAGTAAACATGGAAGGTGACGAAAGAGGATATTTACCTGTAGGTGAGTGTAGATCTATTTGCATGTTTCTGGCATGACTGTGTCTGCTCCATCATCAAATAAGAGATGTCATGCATCTGTAAGCAAAATAGAATGACTAGTCAAATGTATCCATAACAGACTATCAAACCGTTTTCTTAGACGAGTATATGGATCTGAATGAAGACTGAAAATAAGAGTTTGTCGATATCTACTGAATCATATGTACATGTACCTGTGAACAGCCCACACCTCCCTGTCCTATTGCATATCCACTTATCCAGGAAAGTATTAAAAAACATTTTAAAAATAAAATTCAGTAGTATGAAGGGGTGGGTCCATATAACTGAAGTTTGCCATTGGATTTCTCCAAAAATAATATGCATGGAATAGCACTAACCAAGATAAAATATTTATTCATGCTTATGCCCAACATACATTGCGATTTCCCGAATATTGAATGCAAAATTTTTAAAATTTCAGTATATACATGTACATGCAGTGTGTGGTGGGTATGTGCCGCCCAGAAGACCCCCATTTTTACACTAAAGTTTTCGTTCCAAAGCATACCATTTTTTTCTTGAGAAAAAGAGAAAAAACATTCCAAAGCAACGGGTTTTTTTTTCATTTTGTCGTTCTAGTCGTTCTGGCACGTCTCGGCCTTGCCCGTTTCGCTTCAAAGACAACATAGAATAGACGTGCCATGGCACACTGCGTATTAAGCGAATGCATGGGAGCTTGTGTGTGGGTACCAGGTAGCTGTACGAGCTCCTTGGCTTATCAATCTGGTACTTGCCTATGGAGCTGTACATGGGATCCATATACCTTGTGTGTTGGAAGGCATCACCCCAAAAAACTACATCTAAATATCACCATTTCTCACATAATTTGACCCATGCAACCCACCCTCGGAATTTGCTATAGGGGTTACCTTCCAGGATCAACTAAGATTGTAAAAATTGAATGACTAAAAAAGGGGGAAAAAAGACTAAAATCGACAGATTTTTTTACCTTGCATTTGTAACGTATATATATATGGGACACACAAACCTTACCTTGCATGGGTAGTCCCATATAACTTACATCATGTGCAAGTAAAAAAAAAACCTGATCACACCTGCCAGTTTTGTGTTGTTTTTTTTTGTCAATCAATTTTTACAACCTTAGTTGATCCTGGAGTTGAAGGTAACCCCTTTAGCAAACTCTGACTCTGAGGCCTGGCTGAGGATGGTTTGCATGACAGTGACTCACAGTATGTGAGAAATGGCAATATTTATTTTAGATCTATTTTTTTTTTGGTTGGGGGGGCGGGGGGGGGGGGGTTGATATCTCATTATCTGCCTCCACACACGGTATGGATCCTACCTATGCTATATTATGAGCTCCTTGGCTTATCAATCTGGTACTAGTACTAGTAGTACTGGCCTACGGAGCCGTTCATGCCATGGTATCCAACTGTGAGTGGAGTCGGAGGCACATATCAACAAAAACAAGATCTAACAATACATGTAACATGTCATGCATGTCTAAATGAATTATAATCATTTCTCACATACTTGCGAGCCATGCAAACCAGACATTTTATTCACAAGCCTCAAAATGTTTTTTTTTCACGTCAAAAACTCCCGAACTGCGTGTAAATGAATATTTGAATAAGTGCGCAGACATGGGATTGGGAACCATGCAAGATTGTTTATAAAAAAAATATAATTATATTCAATGTTGAATTAGGGCCTAGGCCCTACTTGAAATGACAAGACCACCGTTTCTTGTGAAAATGCAAGGCCGTACGCAGCGGGGGCAGTTGCCCCCCCCCCCAGAAATTTCAAAATCATACTTTTTTTTAAATAGGGTTTTAGACTTTTAAATGATCCAATATTTAAAAAAAAGTGATCATCTTGCCCCCCCAGGAAAAAAATTCTGCGTACGGCCTTGTGAAAATGGCATTGTCCTTGCTCTAATTTTGATGCAATTTTTTTTCAAACTTACTCTTTAGGGCAATCCTAGGTTTTAGCGGTCTAAATTATTTTAGGTTGCTAACTAGGGTTAGGGTTAGGGTTAGGGTTAGGGCATAGACGAGCTGAAGTTAGCAACCTAAAATAAGTTTAGACCCCTAAAACCCAGGATCGCCCTCTTTAGAATATCAGGAATAAAATAAAATAAATCTTTAGTTTAGAGGAATAGTAAAGAAATTCTTGTTCATTTTTCCCGTCAAAACCTTAGGTGCGCAGACCTAGCGCTCCCCATACAGCTGCGGAGGCCAGTACCACTGCCACTATACCAGATTGATCAGCCAAGGAGCTCGGCGTACAGTAAAGTACGCAGTACAATCATGTACATGTAGGTCATCCCATTATACCCGGGATACCAGTCGATAGAGTCAATAAAATCTTACAAATCTTACAGTGAGTTGTGGATATCACACTGTGCCCCTGTCCCGGCGCTGGCATTATGTTTGGTCAATCTGACTAGACAGCTGCCGCTGCTTGTCTGAAGGAGAAAAAAATCTCAAGTCTCAAGATGATAAAACAAACGTCGAGAACTAGCTTTCAATATGCATATGCTAGCTGCACTGAGCCGGCCGAGTTAGTTAGCTACATGCGATCGATATGCGTATACGCTGGCGCTGGCATGGCTCGCCGACGGGTTGCACTGTACAAGTAACTATCCCGACAGCTCAGCTAGCTAAAAGCTGGTATATCACTGGCGCCTAGCGCCTGTAAGTTGATGTTGGGTATAAACTGGCTTACCAGAGATACATACTATGTATCTCTAACATGTACGAAACACACATAGCGTATTGCCAATGTCTCACAACGAACGCATGAGGACGCTAGACCAAATACTGTTTGAAACGTAGATCTGCCGTTATTTCAGCCAGAATTTTGATTTCAAAACCATATTTATTTTCTTTTTTAAAAATAGTAAATGAGCTCCAATTTCTATCTTACTTTCACATGTCACTAATTATAGTTCTAACAGTAGGATTATATATCATTGGACCACTTTCACGCTGAATTTGTCAAATTTTGCAAAGCTACACAATACCTTTAAGGGGGCCGAGTTGTTGGTTTATGCCTTCGACTATGAACCCACAAATGGTAGATCACTTGAAGATGAGGACTCGCGTTCTACTGCTGAAGAACTAAATACAAGTAAACTCGCTCAACCTCCCACTTCGCAGCCGGTGTAGCGGCACATACGGTTCTCCGGCAGATACCGTTCTAAAAACGGCCAAGAACACTATCTGCCGGCGGATCGTGTTCCAACCCCGGCAGATACCGTACCTATTTCTCTTCGGCAGATATCGTTCTTGCTATCGTTTCTCTGTATACTACATACCACGTACGTACGTACGTACGTACGTGCGCACACTTGCCGCGAATTATGGAGTGTGGTGCTACTACTAACTCTGTTAGTTCGAAAAAGAGGTGTAGCTTTAATTGAGAGCTACCTCAAAAATTCAACGACAACCTCAACGAACAATAACATGACGAAGGCTATTCGTAGAAAGGCCAAGAAGTTTATTCTCAAGACTCAAATATGATGATGATGAGGCCCTATCTGCCTATGTCTTCACTATGTTGGCATGGTTGGGGCATGCGGAGCTGGTGGAGACGCCAGCTCGCGCTCGGCTCCTACTCCTAGCTCCCCGGAAGGTGGTGGCCAACCCTGCGGAGCAGCAGCGGCTGCTGAAACGATGGCACGACGAGAACGGTAATTATAATTTATATCATCTACCACGGTATTGAATACTGAATAAAAATCTTTTCGAGCCTTCTTGTCTTGTCTTTCTGTTAATGTCCACCTGTAAATGCCGCCCACAATCAAATTAATGTTGATTATTTTGGCAATTGAAGATTGACTTGACTTTACAATATTTAGACAGGATTGGCTTCGTGAGTGTAAAAAAAAAAAAATGGCTATAGGGGCCTAGGCTACGCCTTTTAGTTTTACATCACGAAGCCAGGCGTTCATCCCCAGCAGGCAGCAATCTAATTGAGCACGGGTTAGCATAGACCGAAAATTCTGTCTCTCGTTCGTTAGCTCTTCACTTAGTGAAGAGCCGACCCTATCCAAATAAGAGGCTAACGAACGAGAGACTGAATTGCTCTGAAATGACACTTTCCGCGACTCCCGCGGACCGACAGGTCCTTCACCACAGCGTTTCCTCCTAGGGAAACTTTTGGAATTAGTAGGCTATGTCTTTTTGATCGTACGTATTTTTACAAAAATTTTTTTTAAAAGAGCATAAGAAATTTCCGAGAACTAACCAGTGTTTGTGTATCCATGCCTCCTCTTGTCATGCAGATATAAAATGGCGGCTGCGTGCGACGGGGCGCGATACAACCATAATTGAATCTATCCGTCGCCAACAGCGCAAAGCAATTTAGGAAAAGCAGTATTTTGTACACAAATGTATGCCAAATGTTGTTGTACGTCAATTAGGGTAAAGCTGCTATGAGTACAGGCTGTATTAAAAAGGTTACCTGACATCATACTGATGTCAAGATATGAATTATAGGTGACTGTTGACTATAAAATAACATTGCTTATTTTATCTTTCAGATGGTGTCATGTTGTCGGCAAAAACATAACTTGTACTGAATGTGGCCAGACGCACCAAGGAGGTGCAATGCAATATTTGGTTGTGCCTGTGCAGGGCAAGGGCAAAACTATGCAGGATTCCTGGGAGATGTTTGTCGGCACTACCGACTTCAGTTGTGTATGTGACAAGTGGTGAGTGAATTAAATGGAAGTCCAACCTTGAGTACAATATTTCAATGAGAACTATTCCAGAAAGAAGTATGCAGATAATGTTGGCAAAGTTTATCATCTCCCAGTAGTACCTGGGGGCTGCCATTTTGACATATTATAAGGAATTGTATATATTCCAATAGGAAATGTAAGGAAGATATTTTAATCATTGAGTGAATAGGTCCTGTTCAATAACACAAATTTCCATGGTGGCTCAGTCACTGTGGTAGAGCGCCCGCCTCATGAACGGGAGTTCGTGGGTTCAATCCCCGACCGAGTCATACCACAGATTAAAGGAGAATGAAACTCAACATACATTAGCTGATAATCATGTGGAAAATTGTCAGCCTGTTCAAAATATCTTGAAAATACTCTGATTTGATTACTCAGTAAGGAGAACAGTCTCTCTAAAGTTTGCAGATTTCTTGCTAGATATTATCCCATGGGGGCTGCCATTTTGAAAAACTGTGATGTCATTGCGGTACATGTCCATTTACCTGTACACAATGGATAAGATGTTGCACAATGAATAGCTATTGTAGAACTAAAGCCACCCATGCAAAATGGCAGCCATCTTGGTACCCCCATTGTCTCGCACAGGTGATATCTAAGAGCAGTTGTAGGTCTTTGTCACTTCTTTGAAGAACTGACAAACCTTTGTCAGACCAAGCAACTTACAAGTGCATGCCAAATCCTGATTAACAAAAGAAACAGCTGAACCAAATATTTTGACACAAATAAGTTATATGACAGGATTTTCATTTGAATGTACATGACTACAAAAATGGTTTATTATGAGAAAATCCAGTGTCATGCATTCCACAGCTGATCATGAGTGTCACGGTAGCTAGTGTATAGGTCAGTGGGTATCTCACAAATAGAACTGCTCTGACAACACTTTGTAAAGAAAATGGCAGCCCCCATGGGATAATGTCAAGCAAGGAAACTGTAACTTTTGGAGACACTGTTCTCCTTCTTAAATAATCAAATAGGAGTAATTTCAAGATATTTGTAATAGACTGACAATTATCTACATGGTTATAGGCTAATGTTTGTTGCCTTTTATTCCCCTTTAAAAAAAAAATGGAACCTTCTGCCTTCTAGTCAGGTGCTCAACGTTTTAGAATGAAGGAGGGTAATAATAACTTTATGTTATGCAGGGCCCGCTGTGAGAACAGTTCATAAGAGCTGAAGTGGCTACCCTGGGTAAATAAGAATTATTATAGTTATTATTTGTGATGAAACTTATGTATTAGGATGAATATAAATATATGTCAACAAAAATGTCTCAATTTCTTTTAGAAAACGGCAATTAATTTGAGTAGAAATTCATATTTCTGGCCCTGTCTAAATAACATAATGTATGCAGACTGCATTCTCACCATTGTTGGCTCAAAACAGATTCACTCATATTTTGCCACTGTTGGCGCCTTTTAATCTGGTCTAGAGTTAGGCGAGTGTGAGTACATCACCAGTCTGTTGTTTATGTAACTTGTTGGAGATTTGTAAATATGTTTTTTTTTTAAATTTATAAGAATCTTGTACATTTATTGTAAATAAAAGGATCCTTCGTTCCTATTACATTTTGAATTGAAAAGATAAAGCATTGAAAAAAGATAAGACTTTTATCTCTTTCTTTTAAATACAGTGGACATTTCCAGTCACAGAAATTGGCATCACCACATATTCTAAATGCACCAGATATGCTCTGGATTGCAATTAATCGATGGCAGGAGGAGCAGGTTGTTGGGAAGATGTGGCATGAGGAAGACCTACCAAAGAATGCCAACCACCTTGAGGTGCACCACATTCTTGATGTCATGGCATCGAATGGCGTTCTGGTTATATAGATTAAACAGTTTGGTTGTAAGTTACAATGTACCCAATTGTACAGAAATTTGAAACCAATTGATCATAACAACAAAATATGCACAGTCCTTCGGTTGTTGGCTGTCTTAAACTCAATGTAAGAGATCAGGTGGGGCATCTGTTTATAGTTCTGAAGATTACTTTGAAGACGGGACATGCTACACATTATTTTAGACAAGATATATCTTTCTTACATTATTGAAAGCAAAGTTGTTCATGTTACCTTGGTTGTAATGCTGTTAATGTTAGATTAATTAGCTAATTTTTCGGTGAAGACTCAAACTCAACTGACAGATGTTGAGCAAATTCTTCATTCACTGATGCATAACTTTGAAGACTACATGTACATAAATATATTGGGAAAATGCAAATTATTGAAGTCAAGCCATAACTCCAACCAAGATACAGTCTATCAGGAGGCTGATGTAATTACAACAGTGTTTGATAAGATAGTTACCACACGTAGTATTGTTATTTGAAGGTGTCCATGTTAAGATGAAACATTACGGGTCAATCAACTTTGAATTTGGACAAATTTTGCATTTTTCATGTATTTCATCTGGTTTTGGTACTGTTATCTTTATTATGTCTAGTAGGATATGGTGTAGAACTTGGTTTCTGGGGTCAGAAATGATGTACACATCTGTTTAATGATACTTTTTTGCCCTTAATCATATTTCACGCTTAACAGCTGCATAGATGTCGAGTGGCCATTATACTTGCCTAGTTATGAACCAAGAAGGTTGGTACCACATCGATGACGGCAAGGTCCGTGTGACAGACCCAGTCCTGTCAGACCCAGCCATACATTTTTGGTTGGGTACACCAAAGGTAAGAAACATGTACATTTTATTTGTTATAATTTTCTTGACTGAAATGGGGTGTGTAATCTTATTCAACATTTAAAGCAGAAGTTCACCCTGGAATTAAATTTGATATGAGTGAAGGTTTGATGAAAATCATCTGAAAAAAAATGAAGTTATGAAAGTTTTGATACTTTGAATGCTTTATGCGAACTTTTCTCACATGTTGTGTAGATTAAATTTCCTAAATTGTCAATATTTCAGAGGAATATTAATTATTTTCTCGATGCTGTTGATATATCATCAAAACTATCATATTTATGCCTCTATGAAATACATGTAGATCTATTCCTCTATTAAGAACCATGAAAAAGGATAAATTGATGGAATTTATAAACAACTCATGGGAGAGCAGCTCACAAGTAATGTCACAAAATCAAAATGTTAAGAATTCCAAACTTTGTTATTCTTTGGTAGATTTTCTTAAAACCTTCACTCATATTTTTCATATATTTTTCTGCATTTTTAAGAACTAATTAAATTCCAGAGTGAACTTGTGGATGCAAGTTGCTTAGAGTTTATCTTGAACTTCCTTACCTATTCCCTATTGGTTTTGTCCTTTTCAATTTGTAGGAGATTCCTTTCCCATAGAACATGTAACATCTCCAAAGCTCGACGAAAGTTGGAAAGAGCAGGTAAATATAATATTAGTCGTCTCCTTTTAAGAATTTGACATCTTCATTATGCAAGGGATTTTTTTTCAATAACATGTGTTAATCTTTGGAGTTATTCGCTATAACTATTCCATAACATATTAGTTATCAGCAGATATACCCTTGATGCCAAATCTTGCTAGTTACTAAATTGCAACATTGCTACAACTAGATGTACGTAGGCTGAAAATTTCAATTTGCCTTATAATAATGTTCTCACATGTATAACTTTTCTGAAAAACAAAAATTTTTTGAAAAACAAAAAAAAGGTATAAATGACTTAGCACTGCTCATTTGGTTATCACTAAGCATATGTTACCAGGCCTTTCGTTGTTTTTGTGAAAGGTGCGCATGCTCAGGCAGTTATCATACATGTATAGCAACCACATCTGTCTGAGAATGCGCTCTCTGCATCTTCAAATTTGATACCACATTGTAAACTTCTGACAAAGACAGAGGATTGCCGTCAAACATTTGCGTAAACAACAATAAATTCATTGGCCACTCTTTAATAATCTATTGCTGTTTTTTATTTTGGACAAATACAAACAACCTTTGCAACTCTCTTTTTAAAATAATATGCAGTGAAAGAAATTGGATGAGAGAATAATGATTTAATTGACTCAATGACCCTCTACTACCAAAAATTTCTGGATATAGTTGAAAGCTTCAATCTTACGCAAGTAGTCAAGGAACCAACAAGAGAGGGTAATATTCTTGATTTGTTACTAACAACGTACCCAGACTACATTAGTAATGTGGCAACCATCCCAGGAATGAGTGACCACTTGGCAGTAACTGTAGAGTTCACCGTTGGTCTTAAATTTAATAAGAAGAAGCCAAGAAAAATTTATTTGTATAAGAAGGGGAACATGGACTTAGTTAAGGATAGAATAAGAGCCTTAGGAGATGATCACTTCAGCTGTGAAACATCCGTTGAGGAAAAATGGGGAAAACTCCGGGATACTATCCTAGATGCAATCGATCAGCATATTCCCTCTAAAACAGTCAGAGACGGGAAGCATGTACCATGGATAACTCCACAAATTAAAAGGGGAATCAAAAAACGTAAGCGTCTTTTTAACAAAGCTAAAAAGACTGGTAAAGAAACTGACTGGTTAGCATTCCGGAAGCTACGTAATTCAATCAGAAGGGACTTAGACCGAGCACAAAATGAATACATCAGAGGTATACTCAACATGGACAACCTGCGGGCATCGCCAAAGAAATTTTGGTCATTCATCTCTCACAAGAGGAAAGATAGAATAGGAGTCCCACCCCTTGAATCAGAGAATGGTCTGGTCAGTGACACCCGCCTCAAAGCTGAAATCCTCAACAACCACTATGGCTCCATATTCACAAAGGATGATACAAGTAACGTCCAAGTCATGATGTCTAGCTCTTTTCCAACTATGCTAGACTATGAGATCAGTGCATCTGGAGTCTTAAGGCTGTTAAAGGAACTCAACCCCTACAAGGCTAGTGGACCAGACAAAATCCCAACCTACATCCTGAAGGAATGTGCAGAAGAAATAGCCCCAGTTCTTACTAGAATTTTTAATCAATCTATCGACGAGGGCATAGTGCCCCATGACTGGCTATCTGCAAATGTCTGCCCAGTCCACAAAAAGGGAAATAGATCAGCCCCCATCAACTATAGGCCAATATCACTAACCTCGGTGGCATGCAAAACACTGGAGCATATCGTTGCACACAACATTATGAGGCACATAGATATGTATAAGATCCTGAAACCTTATCAGCATGGGTTCCTTAAACATCATTCGTGTGAATCCCAACTAATAAACACCTCGGAAGAGATCATGCATCACCTTGACCAAGTCATGGGGGCCAAATTGATGTCCTTGTTCTGGATTTTTCCAAGGCTTTTGACCTGGTATCGCACAAGAAACTTCTGATGAAACTTAACCATTATGGGGTTAGAGGGAAAACACTCAACTGGTTAAACGCCTGGCTAACGAATCGAACTCAAAAAGTAGTTATAGATGGGGAACTGTCCCGTTCTATTCCAGTCACCTCTGGAGTCCCGCAAGGAACCGTTCTCGGGCCCCTAATGTTCCTTCTATTCATAAATGATATCGGAGAGCTTATTGAGAACCAAACAAGCATACAACTTTTTGCGGATGACTGCCTGCTGTTTCGCCCAATCCAAGGTGATGAAGACCAAATTCAATTACAGACTGATCTCAACAAGCTCAAAACATGGGCAGACATGTGGCAGATGAATTTTAACCCTACTAAATGTGAATGCTTACACATAACCAGGAGGAAAACGCCCAAGGTCTTCACTTACAATCTCATGGGAACAGATTTGAAAACGGTTAATCAATGCCGTTACCTTGGTATCAACATTACAAATAATCTAACATGGAAAAGTCATATAGATAAAATATCAAATGATGCCAACCGGATACTCGGAGTTGTCAAACGCAACCTCGCTAGATGTGATCAATCTGTGAAGAGAATAGCCTATCTTGCCCTCGTCAGACCAAAGCTAGAATATGCATCTACTGTATGGGACCCCCATCAGTCAACCTCCATTCACAAATTGGAAATGGTTCAGCGCAGAGCTGCCAGATTTATCAAGAGAGACTACTATCGCACTTCCAGTGTCACAGCCATGCTTGAAGAATTGCAACTGACCCCACTTGAGCTGAGAAGACGTCACTGCCGACTAACCACACTCTATAAAACACTACATAACGAAAGTGCAGTAGACATCCCTCCCTACGTCAAAAAAGCCACCCGTCCAAGAGGAGATGACGACGACAGATTCACGCCCTTGCAGTGTAGAACCCAAGCATATTTACGTAGTTTATGGCCACAAACCATTAAAAACTGGAATGCCCTGCCAATGCTAGTCAAAAGTATGTCATCCACCAAGAAATTCCAATCTTCCATTGAATGTATTTAGTTCGAGTCCACAACACACACACTTAGTCATATCTGGACGTGATGCTGATGACAGCGATGTCCGGTTAACATTCTGAAGATTCTGAAGATACGCCTTGCTGCTAACCCGCCTCTTTGGTCTAGTACTTAAGGCATTGGAGTTTAATCCATGTCTAATCCAACACGGACTACTTTTTATGACATTAAATTCCACAAATTTAGAGTAAGGCAGATACAAAGTAATAGAGCTGACAGGTTCATGTAGTAAAAGTGTAAGTCAATAGCACAAATCAAAATCAGATCAAAAGTTAGCCTACTAGAAACAACTAAAATGTCAGATCAGAATGTATGATAAAATGAAGAAAAATATAAATGAAATAAGCCAGAGTTTTTAACTGGGGCCTGACCTGTACATTCATCTCCATGTTAATGGGCATTACAAATTGAAAATGGGAAATTTGTTTGCCTTCAAAAAAATTATATTACATTTTGCAATTATTCTGAATAAAGAATACCATAATTACCCACCATAGGTGTAGATATTTTCATTACCTGATCTATGGATCTTTTTTCTTTTACTGTTTACACAACGTGAATTATTGTATACAGTATGAAATTGTGTTAGAGTCTTAGAGAGGAAATATTAATATTATTTTTAACGTAAATCAATTGGAATGTTTTTTTTCATCTAACTTAATCAAATTTCTTGAAATGTTTCCATTTGATACAGCTTCCTGCTATCTTCTCACACCTTGGCAAGGTGATCGCAGGCGATGTGCATTAAGTGGTTCTTAACTGGTCTGATAGTATAATGTTCTTGTGAACTAAAGACCATTCAAGGGACCAGCTTTAAACTTGGCTGTGTATATGCATATGGGAGTGACAATGATCTGATATGATGTGGGAGTCAAAGGTCAACGGTCACAGGTCATTATTTTAAAAGTTTACATGTTAGGTGTGTAATATATTACTTAAGTGATAATGGCAGAGGCATAACTTTTTGACTGCACGTAGTCGAGACTTCATTTAGTTTGGAATAGTCATACCCCTCTTATGCATTGGTGGCACAAGGTATTACCAAACTTAGACTGTGTAACTTTCCATTTTTATATTTAGAACATTGCGACTACAAAAAAAACATTGATAACTGGGAAATATGGATAGCATTATTTAATATGATAGCCTTTCTAACAAATTATTTCATATTTCATATTACAGGTCTGTCTGGCTGCATGATATGCTACATGGTGTGAAATGGCGTTCAATCATGGGGCATAGCAATGTGCCGGACGAGGTAAGACGCATCACGAAACGTCACACACCTGATCTTGTACAAAATCAAGATTTGCATGTACATTCCAGTTCATATATTTACTTTTATATTCCTACAAACATGTACATGTATCAGTTGAACCTATTCTGACTGTTCTGAAGAAAATCTGTTGCTGCTGCAAATCGTGTTCATTACTAATTTACGAAACATGTAGTCGCATGTTGTCACACAAAAAAATTTACAGAAATGGGCGTCTTGCATACATTGGAATAAATTTTTTTTTTTTTTCTAAATTGCTCCCTAATACTTCCATTTGTGTATTTAAGACCTTTGATTTCTTTTTCACATGATCGAGGTTCAAAGAACTTTGACCATGTTGTGGTATCAACATTGAAATCTTAAAGGAGTACTCCGGCCTGAAATTAATATGAATTGAATAAATAGAGTAAAATTAAACAAACAAATCACTGAAAATTTCATCGAAATCGGATGAAAAATAATGAAGTTATGGAATTTTTAATTTTGCATTACTTTGGTAAAACAGGGATATGCACGTCATGAATATGCAGTGAGTGCGCTGATGATGTCATATCCCCACTTTTTCTTTTGTATTTTATTATATGAAATTGCAATTATTCAAATTTTCTGCTCCAAGCCTATAACTAAAAGGACTGACTCCTTATTTAATGTGTAAGTTTATCATTGCTGTAACTTATTTTGTTACAAGGGAGATATTTTTTATAGACATGTATGAAAAAATGAAATAATGAAGATTTCATGCAATATAGTTAAAAAAGGAAAGTGGGGACGTGACATCATCAGCTCACTCATTACATATTCATGATGACATGCATAGAACTGTTTCCCAAAATAATGCAAACCTTAAAAATTCAATAACTTCGTTATTTTTTATCGGATTTCGATGAAATTTTCTGTGTTTTGCTTGTTTAATTTTACTCTATTAATTCAATTCATATTATTTTTAGGCTGGAGTACCCCTTTAACCAAGGTTAACTTTTTGAAATGTGATCATAAATTTGAAAGTTAGTATGGATCTACTTCATGAAACTTGGACATATGGGTAATCAATTCAGAGGTCATTTGAGGTCAATGAACTTGTATTTTATTATCAAATGAATTTTTTATTGGAAAATTATTCATCTTAGTTGTTTTCAAAGTCAGCACTGCTGCTAAATTAAATCATGTAATGCAGGCGAGACTGCCAGAGGTATTCCACTTGTTTTTTTATCTTATCTTTCATGCTATTTATCTTGTGTCTCCAGCACATTTGTACAAAATACCCTGGTGAATTTGTTAAAAATTTAAATCAAGGAGTTTCACCACTTCAGAATTTGATATCAACAACCTTATTGTTCATTTTCATATCAAAAGGTCGAGCATGAACTAGTGAAAAGAATACAACAGAAGTATCTTCTTCATGAAGAACCCAAGTTGGGGTAAGCTGTACTTTGCAACTTGTCAGGGGTTAAATGTGATTTAGAGGATACTCTAAAATAAAGTCCTATAGAAGTTAAAGGGAAAATCACCCTGGAATTTAATTGGTTTTAGAAAAAGCAAAAAACAATAAAATAAAAATATCAGTGAAGGTTTGAGAAATATATCAAAGACCAACAAAGCTATGAATATTCAAATTTCTGATTTTGTGATGTCACTTGCGAGCAGCTCACCCCATATGTTGCGTATGTAAACATTCAATAAAATTGGAACCTTTACAAATGTCTTATATAATAATTTTAATAAATAATTAACCGTGTTCACCTGTATGAAACCATTTTTTCTGTCCTTTTTCTTATCTCATTGTACAAAATTTTTGTGCAAGTTATATGTTTTCCATGGCCTGGGTTAAAAAACTGGTATTAAATTGATGTAATTTGAGGCTCATAATTAAAAAGAAAATTTCCATATCTCGCTTTCTTTCTAACCCTATAATGTATGGCAGAGGTAAATATTTCCCTTTTGAACTACACCAAGTGTACCTTTTTAAATTAGACTTATAAAGCTTTGCTGAAAGACCAAATCAATTCCATTTCAGTGTACATACATGTGCATATTCTAATTCTCTTATTATCGTACTCATTATCTAACACTTGTCATTATGTAAACAGTATTCATTTCTTTGTACGAATTATCACATCTCTCATATGGCTCCCCCCCCCCCAAAAAAAAGACTCAATGTTCCAGAGAAGTTACTGCAACAACTGTCTGCATGGCAAATACCACAGTAAGTATTAGAATCCACAATCCATGTTTTTAGGAGGATATTTATGCCCCTTGGTATTACAAGGTCAGGAATATAATGGTTTTCTTATTTGTTTTCGTAGAGGTGTGAATTATTTTGTACACATCTCCAAAGAAATAAATGCTATCCTCTTTCTAATATGCAAGTATTTCTCTCTTATGATCATATTTTTTAGGCTTAGTACAGAATGCTGGTATCTGCCGGTGTAGCGGCACATACGGTTCTCCGGCAGATACCGTATCCGCCGGCAGATATCGTTCTACCTCGGAACCATATCTGCCGGATAAGGTGTATTGTATATTGGCAGATTTGTACGAGACACTCTCGTGCCTAAATAATAGACATGTCTAAGTGATTCAAATTTATGGATGTTTCTTTCCTGGGGACCTAGTAACGAGGTATTCCATTAACCTGTTATTAATGAATGAACTACAGTACTTGGAATCCAGTTTGCATACATTACTTGTTGCTATGTCTAGGTACGGTATCTGCCGGGGATGGAACATGATCCACCGGCAGATAGTGTTCTTGGCCGTTTTTAGAACAGTATCTGCCGATCCCCGTATCTGCCGCTACACCGGCTTAAAAGAATTTTCGGCATTTATCTCTTGTGCAATCTTGTTAAAAAATAAAATGTACCATAACATGCAGTGAAGGTAACTGATATGTCTTCAGAATTCAAGTACTCATAAGATCTCAACGTAATGAACAAGCACACTTATTAAAACAATAAAATATATAAACGAAGAAGCTTAAAATATATACAGCCAGAGGCAGAGGCACATTTCTAAGCATTCCTCTATGTTCATGCTAAAACATCTCCCAACTTTTACCTGTATATCAATCCATGCAGTTCGAGATACATAAGTGAGGTTCTTGTTCCAGAAGCAGTTCAGTCCCTCGTCTCATTGGTATGTGTAACCAGGGATACCCGTAGAGCAAGTTAAATTACGTACTTTCTTCCCATGCTGCTAATTATGTGCTATATGTTCTGTTCAGGTGTTTCAACAAATTCAAACATTATTGTTTGGCAACTTTTGCTCGGCAACTTTTGCTCTGAGAAGACACAAGAAATGTAGATGCACAAATACATGTGAACAAAACAAGAATGGTGTACAGTATAACTCATTTGCAAACGATAGTTCATCTTTTGTGCTCTTTAAAAACAAATTTGAAGAGTTTAATGGTTATAGGGATTTAGTAAGAATACATAGGCACTAACTAATGATTAAAAGGTTCTCATAAACTGTGAACCACAATTTAAGGTATAGAAATTATGTGTTAAACAAGTTCTCAGACAAGGTATTCTTGTCTGACAATGGCAACATACAGACAGACACTCTCATTATATTAGGGAGCTTGGGATTAAAGTAGCTATTCAAAGAAAGTCACAAATATGGCAATTAATGTATCACTAGAAACTGGGAAGCTTACAGATGGCAATCGTATAAGTTTTATGTCAACTGCGTATCTGATGATTATAAAAATAACACAAATAAAAGCTCTTCTCAGCATCTGGAATATCCGAGGATTCGCCAGAAATATAGCGATGTTTTGATGTCGTCACACTCGGGATCGATCCTGCTTAAGCAGACGACGTCCTATAATGAATGGACGTAATTGCAATGCAATTATTTATCAAATTATAAAGAGTTTGGTGTATTTAAACATGACCTTATTTCACACCATTATAAAGGAAAGTGAAACTGATTCTGATAGCTAAAACCGTTTGATTGTAAATACACAGGAGAAGGGCCAATGATCAATGAAATAAACCCCACTTTCAAATTGAAAAGCACTCCGAATAATAGCAGGATGGTATTCGTTCCCTCTTGAAACGTCGAACATGCCCCGGTGCAAGCAGCTGAAAATACAATGGCGTCTTATTTTGTTTACAAGTGACTGATTCCTTTATTTTTTTAACGCTGCATTTTTCATCAAAATAATACCATACACGAAGTTAAGAGTGAGGCAACAGACTAACATGAAGACTGACGCTAGTGAAGGAAGAGAAATAAGTGAAGAGGAGATGACAAAATAGGCTCTGAAAAATGTGTAAGATGTTATGGGACATCGTCTGCTTAGACAGGACTGGTCCATGGTGTGTCGTCACATATCTCAGCAGCGTTCGAGGAGCTCTTCAGCTGCTATATCGGGGGCTGTATTTTACCGTTTTATAATTGATAATAATCATTACTTCAAATGTTTCCAAGCGTTGAATTTGGATAACCTTGTTTAATTTATGCCATCTATGCAATAATAAGTATTAAGCCAATATTTAAAATCATCAGAGTTCTACTTTAAACTTGTTTCTTACGTTTGTAATCGATTACGCGCAAATTGCGATAACGTCACAAGCGGTCTTTTATCCCATTTGTTTAGTATCATCCCATTTGTTTAGTATCATCGGATGCAGAGATGCCAACTGTTCCTTTTTTTGCAGTAATTTATATTGTTTTTAATTTTGAAAATACTGCAGGTTTCGTAAAAATATATTTCCCATAATTGTATTGTACACATTGTCTATTGCAGAAAAATGAAAATTCTATTTTTCTACCCAAAATACCTTTTTTCACCCCTAAAAATACCTGTTAATGAAGGAATAGATCAATCACATACAGGGGTTGTCTAGAATATATGTTTCATAATGCAGTGTATTGTGTAATTATTTTCGAGAAATATTTTGGTATCGTTTTAAATAAATATCTAATGGGAAAGGAGCTCACATGATACATAATCGCAAGTTGTCATTCTGCCAATTTCTATCTGATTAATTTTAATTAGGCCTACTTTCACTTTAATAGTCCACATTCGCCAAATTTATTTCGGTATGTAAAACATTGCGCATGGCAGCTTTAGGGCTGAATTAAGTACAATTTACATCAATCATGACTGAAACAAGAGTACTACACAAATAGACAAATAAAACTCTGATTTACATACCGTATTCAAAGACTACTAACAGTAGGATTAAGAAATTGAATTTAACAAATAAGGATTTTGTAATATGGTTTCATCAATCTGTCAGGGAGAATATTTGTTTCATAAATTATGATTAGAGCAAAGGAAATGAATTGGTTTGCACGCTTCCAAGGTATTGTGCAGTATAAGTAATTCACACCCCGAAGGGGGCGACCTGATTTTGGCGCCCCTAAGTTATTTATTTGACATCTATTTGACATCCCCTAACTTTATGGTCAATTTGGCGCCCCTAAGCTTGAAAATAAATTTGGTGCCTCCTAATTGTAAGATCAATATGGTGCCCCTTACTTTAAGAACAATTTGGTGCCCCTCCCATTATTTTTCTTTCCCCTCTCTTTTCCTTTTTTCTCTCCCCTTTCTTTCTTTTCCTCGCTTTTTTCTATTTTCTCTCACTATCTCCCCTTTCTCTTTTTTTCCTCCTCCTTTTTGGAGCCCCATCACCCCTATCCGGTTACCACTCACACAGATCTATATATAAAATGGCCACTGAGTAAGCGCGAAGGGGCGCCAAAAAGGGTAGAAAATTGAGAAAAAGAGGAGGGAAAGAAGAGTGAGAAAAGAGAAAGATAAAGGGAAAATTTAAGGCAACAAAAATAGATGAGAAAGGAGAAGGGGGAAAAGGATAAGAAAAAGAGAAGGATTAAACAGAAGAGGGGATATAATAAGAAAAGACAAAAACAAAAAAGGAAAGAAAAATTAGTGAGAGGGGTGCCAAATTTACCTTAAACTTATAATAATAATAACGGTCATTTATAACGCGCTATTCACAAAAGAGTATCATAGCGCTTACAATTCACAATCAAATATACATGTATACAAAAGAACTCATGGGCACCATATTGATCTTAAAATTAGGTGCCTGAGAGGTGTCATATTTATCTTAAAATTAGGGGGCACCAAATGCATCTTACACTTAGGGAGGGGCGCCAAAATTGATATTAAAATTAGGGGCGCCAAATCGATCTTTGGGGGCACCAAACTGACCTGAAACTAAGGGGCGCCCACTGATCTTAAATTTAGGGGCGACAAATCGAGATGTAACTTAGGGAGGGGCGCCAAAGTAAGGGTGTACCAGTGGCAAAAATAACGGAATTAATTTAAAAGATATTGTATGTTCAAAGGAACATTGCCTTAATTAACCCCTACAGGTTTCACTTCTGGGTATTTTTATGGATTTTCAATAATGCACATTTTGATTTAATGTGAATTTTAAATAATTCCTAATAATTTATTATTTTCATGCTGATATCTGACAGATGTACATACCTTAGGAATGGGGGGCTTAGGGACGCAATTCCAAATTAGGTATCCCTTCCCTTCGAAATTACCCTTTTTATTTTTATATCCTTGTATAAGCAAAATCAGGTTAGCTTTATCAACTCTAATCAACTCTACTTTTGATGTTATTCGGACGAATCTCACCAAGTTTGCTCACAGCCCAGTTGCATTTCATGGAGAAAAAATATCTTGCCCCAGGGGCACTTTGAGGAACTTCCCCTACATGCTACTTAATTGATTTTAACAATCTGAAATTTGACATTATTTATGATCCATATGATACATACGCATTTCCCGCTCGAATTGCCTGTTGAGTGAGATGATAATGTCATGATGAGTATTAAATGGGGTTTAAAAAAAAAATATTCTGCTCGCGCTTCACGCTCGCATTAATCGTTACATACGCATCTTCTTCATGATTACAAAAACTGCTTAGAATATTCCAATTTTCGTGTCTAAATACATGAAATATCAACACATTTCAGCTTGCGCTTCGCGCTCGCATTATTTACTTAGGCCTTATGAGAATTATTATCTTGTTTGTAAGAATAAAGCTAGGAGGTACTTAAAACTTCAATGTTTAGGACTACCCCTTAAAGAACAACAAAAACAAAAATTAGCTGTTAATAATGGCCGATTGTGGAGAGGTAGATGAACCCCCCCCCCCCCCCCCCCCCCCCCCCCCATTGGCGAAAGCTGGATCCACCCTTGGTTAAAAATGACCATAATGGGTCCGTCCGTAGGCCTATATATATCCCACTGGATTTACAACTGGGCGTTGTGGCGTGCGCTTGTAAACCAAGCTGACGGCCGGGGCAGTTACAAATTGACTTGGGTGCGGGTTCGAGCCCCGGTCACGTCTTTCGGATGGTGACGTTCATGGGCGTCAATCCTCACAGGGATTCTATTCAAGTGGGGGGGGGGGGGGGCACCATATTGTTGCATCCAGGTGTGTCCCCCCACTTGAATAGAATTCCTGTGAGGATTGACGCCCATGGTGACGTTAAAGGTCGGTCCACACAGACGTAAATAATCATATCTGATTGATACACGTATTAAAACCTAACTATTCATTCATTCATTTTCGCCAGTGCCACCAATTAGACACGAGAGTGTCTCGTACAATATCTGCAACGTCAAACCCGGCAGATATGGTTCCGAGGTAGAACGATATCTGCCGTTAGGAACGATACCTGCCGGCAGATTCGGTATCTGCCGGAGAACCGTATGTGCCGCTACACCGGCCGTGATTACACCACAGATTAGCCAAGCTGATTTTAATTTGTTTGGCGCTGTCGGCGAACCATTTCGTTGCAGGGGAGATTCAACGGAGTTCAGAGGGGACCGGGCAGGTGGGGAATATGCCCCCACAGGCCTCGGATCCCTCGCAAATTAAAGCAAAATCTTCTTGGGGTTCGGATACCTATTTCCCAGTAGGGGATAGTAGAAGGGAGCAATTGGGATTTGCTAAGTGGAGTAATGGGGTGTTACCAGGGTATGACATCTCTAGTGCCCCTAGGGATGCACCCCCACGCCCGAAACTAGTATCTCCACTGCAGTCCCCGCGGGCACAGCCCAACTTGATCTCTCAACCACAACCCCACTATGTTCAATCACGAATGGATACAACTTTGACATACCCACAATCAGCTGTACATACATGTCCTTCCCCACAACCAAGTATGACAGTTTGCTCATTTATGAGTGTGTATTCGCAACAGAGTTTGATTTCGGCGATTTTAATGAGATAACTCACAGTATCAACACGGGCGATGCCTCGCCAATTAAACAGGAGATGCGGAGGACCCCCCTGAACTTCGTTCAGGAAGAGCGTGCCCACTTAAACAAGATGCTGGCTGCTGGGGTAATCCGACCTTCTATGTCGGAATGGGCATCTCCTCCTGTGTTAGTGCGTAAGCGAGACGGAGGAGTCCGCTGGTGTATTGATTACCGCAAGCTAAACAATGTCACCAGAAAGGACGTGTATCCCCTACCAGATATTGAGGAATGCCTTGATACTTTGGCTGGCAATAAATGGTCCTCGAAACTCGGTGCCAATGCCGCCTACTGGCAAATCAAGGTTAAAGACTCGGATAGAGACAAAACAGCCTTTATTTCCAAATATGGGCTGTATGAGTTCGTACGTATGGGATTTGGGCTGTGCAATGCACCGGCCACTTTCCAACGTGTGATGAATCTGGTCTTGAGAGGTCTCACGTGGGACGTAGCGTTTGCATTCTTGGATGATGTTCTTGTTTTGGGCACATCTTTTTCGGATCATATCGAGAATCTAAGAGCAGTCCTGGGACGTTTCAAAGATTATAAGCTGAAACTGAAACCCAAGAAATGTGCCTTTTTTCAGCAAAGGGTTGAATTCTTGGGTAGAGAAGTTGATGGTGCAGGTTTGCATCTTAAGGAAGAAAACATTCAGAGGGTAGTTGACTGGCCTACGCCTACGTGCACTAAGGAAGTAGAACAGTTCCTTGGGCTTGCCAATTACCACCGAGTGTTTATGAAAGACTATGCACATGTGGCTGGACCGTTGTATGAGCTTACCGGTAAGAATGCATTTTGCTGGACAGATGTTCATCAGTCTGCATTCGAGCAGGATTAAAGCTCTGTTAACTTCCGCCCCTGTGCTTGCACTTCCAAATTCATCAGATCCGTTCATTCTGGATACCGATGCATCAATTAATGCTGTCGGTGCAGAGCTGCAACAGGTACAAAATGGCAAGGTTTATTGCCTCTGCCGGAAACCTGATGACGGCTCTCTAATGATCCAGTGCGACCAGTGTGATAATTGGTATCATGGTTTATGTGTAGGCATAACAGAGTCAGAGGGGTTAGAAAGTGTAAGGTGGATTTGTCCTCTCTGTAGCAAAAGAAGGTGAATTAGGTCTTGTTACCATTTCTTCGTCAAAATTGTTTAATAGATTTTCTCGTGTGTTTCCTTTTTAGATCATGGAACAACCACTTCCACCTGGGGTTACCCAGATGACTGACATAGCCGCTGAAGGTAAGCATACTACCATAGAGGCAGCAGCGAGAAAGAGACGCAATGAGAAAAGAAGACAGCGCGAGAAGCGGGCCAAAAAGAGCAAAAGGGAGCGCCTTTTGGCCGGATCAGGTCCGTTTCCAGGGCTGTCTAATAAGCCCTCTTTCGCAGAGGCAGCTGCCCATGGGGTCGGCCGGGGTCGTGGCCTTGCTAGGCCATCCTATGTGGCGGTGGCCTCTGTTGGACGAGGCCGGGGAATTACCGCGGCGATGATCGAATCCTATTGTGGACTCGCAGTGTCTCCCCCGCAGAAAATAATGCCCGTGCAAGAAATATCTTTCCCACGGGATGATGATGAACCACTGCCCCCAGCTTTTGACAGTCATTTTCACCCAGATAGGGTGGAAAAATATTTGAAGGATGGTAAATTAGACAAGCCATTGGGCGCGCCTGTGCATCCTGTCGAGGTGACTGGGGGAGTCATGAACTTTTGTGACCCGTCACGATATTCGGCCTCCGGTTACCTTGACAGAGTGTTTGACCGTTTGCCTGCTGGGCATGGGGTGGCAGTGGGGATACATCCCAAACATGCTTTCGATTTGCCAGAGCGTCATTTTAGTATTCTGCGATCACTCCTTGCAGATCCTAGGATCATTGGAATCTCGGAGGTGGGTTTAGATTACTCCACGGACGACTCTCAGTGGATGGCCCAAATGACACTTTTTAAGCGGATTTTGGCACTGTCCACTGGGAGGGTCCTTGTTCTCCACCTGCGGGGTTCCACTGGCCCTAGACAGGGTGAAGAACCAATTCCTAGATCAGTACACAAGTTGGCGCGCGATACCATCCGTCGACTGTGCCCGGCCACCCAAAGAATACATCTCCATTGTTTCACGGGTTCGCCGGACATAGTCGACAAATGGATGTCAGCGTTTTCCCATGTCTATTTCGGGATAACTGGGAATATCAGTTACTATCGGGGGGTTGAAGCTCACCTTAAGCGCCTGGCAATTCAATCTATACCTAATGACCGCCTTCTTCTCAAGACGGATGCTCCCTATCTGCCCGTTCGCCCTCGCCAAGATTGGCACGATCAAACATTCGTGGGGGATGTCGGGCAGGTGGTGGCTCAGATTCGAGATACCTCTCTCAGATCTGTGCTCGAGGAGACGGCGGCCAATGGCAGAAAACTGTACTGCCTGAAATAAACGTGGCAGTACAATTCTAGGTTACCTTTCTCAGTCAGCGGTTTTATTATTTAGTATTGTCATTTTTAGCAATGTTATTTATCTTTCCTAGTAAGGAAGTACGATATATTTATGTATTTATCATGACAGGAGGTCAGGATTTATTTATGTATTTTTATGGGAGGTTACCCACAATATTATGTAACAATTATTTCACACAATAGAGCAATAAGTCGTTGCGATGAGTTTTTTTTTCATTTGTAATGGCTTGTCCCTAAATAGTATTTATTTTATTTATAGTTGGTGCAGGCGTGCAAGTATAGGGATTTAGGCCTACCGAGGTTAATTCCGCGTGGCAGAGAAAGGGTAAGTAGTATAGGCTATAAGAATCTAATTAGAGAAATGTCTGTACATTTCAATATATGCATTTGTAACTTTTGTTTGTTGTGTTAAGAGAAGAAAAAGAAAAAAAAAGAATAAGAAAACGATAAAAGAAGAAACGAAAAGAAAAAAAAAAGAATATTAAAAAAAAAACCCAAAAGAATAAGAAAACGATAAGAAAAAACAAACAAACAAACAAGCATTTGTAACTTTTGTTTGTTGTGTTTGTTAAGAGAAGAAAAGAAAAGAAAAGAAAATAAAAAAAGAATATTAACAAAAAAAAAACCAAAAGAATAAGAAAACGATAAGAAAAAAACAAACAGAAGAGTGAAAATTTGTGAATGTTTTGTTGTAATCATGCATCAAGTTATATTTATTTGAAGCAATTAGTTTTTTTACTCATAACCTTTGCATAAGAAATGTGTTCTGTTATGCTGAATTAGGGGATTTTATTTTTTATATTCGAGTTATAAAGATCCACAGAGTTATTTTTAGGATGGGGGGATGTGTAGTATATTAATGTATAAATTAAGTTGTCTGCTGACCGCTGAGGACGCACACACAAGCAACACGCTTGATTGCACACACACCGATCCGCACGTACAACCGAACCGTACCTGCGTACAACTGGACTCACACACACTCGACAGGACATCGTGCATATAAGTAGTCTGACTCTGACTGGTCTCGTGTTCTGGGCGTAATTGTGATAACGGATACAGGTTAGTTACTTAGTGAATATTGTATGCTGTGTTGGTGAAGTGGTGTGTTTATATGCGTGCGAATACAATAGGGGAGAGAATTACCATTAATAAAGCGGGGTTTTTTTCTTGCTCGCTTCACTCATTTGTAATATGTAGAAAAAGGATGTTGATAATTGCATTTCTGGGCAAGCATGGCAAGAGGGCAACCCCCCCCCCCCCCCACCCCACTTTCGAAAGAATGCTAGAGGACTGCCCCACTCACACTTATGCAAGGTTATTGGCGATAACCTCGCACTCATACTTGTGACTATGATTATATCTGATGTATTTTGATGAACAAAATCAGATTTCAACCTGTTCAAAGGCAATGAATAGTCATTTTTGGCTTGCTCACTCGCAAGATTCAGAAAAGGGAGAGACTCTTCTTAGTTTCAGGTAGTCATGGAACCATCACTATGTGGGGCTGTATCAATTTTGGTGGGGGTCACGACCTCTATAGCAGGGCTGTCAACTTCGGTGAACTGCTTGGTGGGACATTCGCTTTTTTCCTCTCGTCAGCCTCCCCCCCCCCCCCCCCCCCCGGGCCTTTTAGGGTTAAACTGACAGAGTAGCAACTACACTGATGGTTCTAGAAAATAAAGTACTTTATTTGGGCACTTATTTGGCTAAATATTGTGAAGGCTGAAACGAGGCTAATCACGAACTGCGACTTTTCACTGCTGTGAACAGTGGAAATGCACTGCAGATCAAATAATTCCTCTAAAATACACCAAGGTGTCCAACTTTCAAGCTTCCAAATCAATGAATTATGAAAGAATATGACTTCCAAACACCATTTCTCTTGAATAGAATTACAGCCGACAAGTATTCAATTGTATACGAATATTTTTTGGTCAGCTACCATTACATCACCTTTGGTATGGGTTCCGAAAAGGATCGCGAGCGCATGAATTACTCACGCTTGCCCTTCCAGGCTTGCCCAATTTGTCCATTTATATGCCTTATTATACACATGGTCCATTAAAGGGGAACCTTACTCCGCTATTGGGTTTTAAATTTTTTAATCCATCAAACACAAATCGGCAACTACATGATGTAACTTGTGAGTACCTCTTCTATTTTGTTTATACTGAAAACTTCAAAAATGTCTATTTTCTTGGTTTAATATTGAAGAAATTAATAAAGGTGTTATGTGAAAAGATATACATTTACATTAAGGGGTGCATGTATAATAAGATATTTCCTGGAAAAAAAATTAGAACTTTTATAGATTTAGATCTATTTTTTTGTCCAAAACAAATGGGAGTGGTATTTAAAAAAAACAAAATTTTCTTATACCTCATTGGATTTTTCCTCAAACTTTAATTTCTCCATCTCTATTTTTTTTGTGTGTGTTTTTATTAATTTCAACTACATGTAGAATCGGCCTATCTTTCCTGTCGCATGTCAGTCCGATGATCAAAACCATTACATTATTTAGTCTATTGTGTCTAACTGTGATTTTGCAACAACAAAATAAAAACTGTTTTGTAATTTGCACGGGCAGCAGCACTCACGGGACCATCACTAAGTTGAAGAGGTAAAAACGCCAATATAATCAACAAAATTTTGAGAAAATACTTCCTTCTACATTTTAGGATAGAATATCTAATTTCATGCCAGATCCTTCAATAGGATTTTATCATCTTGATCAAGTGAAATGTTCAGGCTATTATGGTCGGTGATGTTGCTCCTCTCCTACACACATATGGGCAAGATATCACACACTTGCCTAATGGGAGGCAATTGCTCACGGTATGAAGGTACAGAGTGCAAGGTTATTGGAGATAACCTCACATGTGTAAGTGTGAGTGGGGCAGCAGAGCATTTTTTGGAGTGTGAGGGGGGGGGGGGGGGTTGCCCTCTTGCCCAAAGGCATTTTCACCACCAAGGAACACAGAGGCCAAAAAATCAAATTGATATTCAAGTCAAATGTGTTTTGTTTTTTAATAGATGAAGACCTCAAGTTACTGGAACTAAACTTTTTTTTCAACTCTGGCGGCCATTTTGGATCTCAAAATGGGCGCCAAAGTATGGATAAAAGATAAATGGCATATTGATATATATTTTGTTTTGACAGATTTTTCGAAAATAGGTTTGATCATAATTTTCTTTCCTGAGGTTTAGCTTACTATTATAACAATTTATCAAATCACATTGAAAAAATACTGTAGATTAATTCATTTATCTGATAAAAAAATATTGATAAAATTTATCATACGGGATGCAACGTCAGTTACCAAATACATGAACTTTTTGTTCTCATTTCCCAGAAAAGAGGTTATATTTCGTGAAACTTGGTACTTTTCTCAATTAGGTAGCCTCCCTTCCATACCAAAATTAAATATAATCAGGTTACAATGAAGACATAATGGACTAATTAATATGTGTAACATCAGTTACCAAGCGGAAATGTAACGTCAGTTAAAGAGATGTAACATCAGTTACCAATAATAAAATAAATAATAAAAAGTGGTCAAGTTTATTGCGCAAAAAAATGTAAAATTATTAGTCTTTCACTTAGTTAAATCAAACCAGTAGAAGCTTTCTATTGACTTTTAAAGGTGTTACTCGTAGATGTACAAACTTATCAAAATACAATAAATTTCGTATCAACGGAAAGGGGAAGATGCCCTAAAACATTCCATCAACATTCGAAATCCATAGGTTTCATAAATTAATATTATTCTGTTTCAAATGTGTGCCAAAATATTCGCATATTTTCGCCCCGCAAGCAGTTTCTTTTTCAACCTTGGAAATGTGACGTAATACTCGGGACACACTTGCTTGCTTCTAGCTAGCTCACGAACACGTCAATACAGCGCGCGCACATAGCGTTCACGGTTCGAGGTAAGCTACTGATTTCTTCCAATCTTTGAAAATCTTGTCAACAAAATGTCTGATTTTGGCCCCGATTCAGATGTTAGAACCTGGTCACACAACGTCATTCCATCAATCACTGGGTGAATCACTGCAACAGCCACACACACATATACGATTCATACAGCTACAGTACAGTCAAGTCGAATACCGTAAGCTAGCTGTCCCTAAGACGTCATTTTTCTAGTGCAAGAATTCTCGCTTTCGTGGCTCATCTGAGACCCTGTCAGGGGTCTTGAAAAAAAGTCCAGGTAATCTTTTGAACAAGCTTACATCTCTAAAATTTAATTTCATCGTATTCAATGTATAATTTGTCCTATTTCTTATTTTATAGGACATTTCTCCGGTTATCTGCTTTAAAAAGGTATAGGTCAACTGGAAAACGATGGAAAGCAGCTTCATGTTTTAACACCAGCCATGGAAAGGAGGCACCTTCCTCAATCAGCAGTGAATTTGATTTAAGTCAGGGTGATTGGGTGGAAGTGGAATATGATGGTACTCTCTGTCGTGGAGAAGTGAAAAAGTAGAAGGATCAGAATATCAAGTATCTGTCATGGTACCATCAGGCAAGTTTTGGAAGTGGCCTCAAAATGGCCTACAATCTTCTGCCACAAGGACAAAATTAGGCGAATTCTATCAGCACCAATAGTTGTCAATGCACGTGGACATTTCTCATTTTTATAACTTGGATATTTAAAGATGATATTACCCATCCAGGACACCAAATCTCAATACATTACTCTTGAAAACAATCATGAAATGAACTGAACACTGTCATTGTAGAGGAAAAGTGAGAATAACAAACAAGAACATGTATGTACATGTAGGACTATCTTTTATTGCGGTTTTCATTTTGTGCAAATGCTGAAGGCGTACAATATTTTGGATAGTTGATATACATGTAGAAAGAGAAAAATGTCACAAAATTGGTTAACATGTACATGTACCTTTATGTACACTTAGTACTATTAGTGTTTTTATACTTGTTGGTAGTTCAGTTGTATAAAAGTTGTTTTAGTTTACAAGTTTGTATGATACAATGTTTGTTGGTTGAAAGTGAAATTTGACAGTTCTTATCAATGTTGCATCGATCCTCTGCAAAAGTAAATTATGTATTTTTTTCTGATAAACATAGTTAACAGATTTAAATTAGCAGCTGGAGTTTAGATTTTGTTTACAGTTTAAACAAGAAATTAACAGAGAATGATTGAAGAAGTGTATGAAGAAAATTGAAATCTGACAGATATGATGGAAAATTGCTTGCACTGACCAAATTAGAAAATACATAAAATAAAAATTCTTCATACCGCATGAATACATGAAATTTGGGGAGGGGGTGGGGGAGGAGTAAGTGGGGTGGAGACTCTCATTCACTGCTGCCAACTTTTGTTGGGATAAGCATGACAAAAATCAACTGAAAACAGATGAATGTTTAGTATATATTTGGGTGTAAGTCAGAGAAACCCATGTATAACTACAGGTACCATGCAACATAAAGTGAATGATCAGCATGGCTGCAATGCCCCCCCCCCCCAAAAAAAAAAAGAGTATGTAAAATAAATCTCTTATCATTTGATCATTTGATGTGAAGTATTATGACATTTAAATGATTTAAACTTATTATTGTCTTTGGAAATTATGTCAGTGCAAACCATAATAGCAAAAGTATGTGTTACGTCAGTTACGTAACTTCAGTTTTTCTTTGAAATGGTCCTAGGAACTGTGGTATACTGCCACTTTCATGTAAAGCCCTTGGACAGAAGATACAAAGCAATGATTCCACACATTTGCCATTCATGTGTTATCTCTATGGCAAAATTAAGTGTAACGTCAGTTACCAACATGTTCATGAAAAAATTATCATAGCCCCAAAAAACCAAAATAAATTCATTTAATATTTTGGCATATCTTAACCTATGAACAAAGGTATATTCACTCTAACCAATCAGGGACATGACGTATTCCAATTTGACTGAACACCCTAAAATTGCAGGTTCCTTTTCGCGTACCGTCAGTTACCGACACATCTTTGCTTACTGAAGCGCAACAAATGCAGTTTCATTGAAAAACTTAATATCAGTTTATTCACCAAAGTAAACTTAACTATATCAATAACAAACTCTGTTCATTTGTAGTAACAGTGTGTAATTGGGTTTTTACAGACGTGTATCAATCAGATATGATTATTTACGTCTGGGACCGACCTTTAACGTCACCATCCGAAAGACGTGACTCGGTCTCGAACCTGGGTCCGCTGAATCAGTTTATAACTTCCACTGGTAGCTGGATTACAGGCGCACGCCACAACGCCCAGTTATTTGTAGTAACAGAGATACACACAATGAAAGGTATATAAAATTGTGCCGTGTAACATCAGTTACCGTGAAAATGCCCATATGCATGCTAATTTGCATATTCAATTTTCTGGTTTCGCAGAATATTGATTTTGGCATTTTGCAACTATATACAAGTAAATTGTATTGTATTCACATCTACATGTAATACCAGTAAAATAGTCGAACAAATCAAGAAACATTTTAATTTTTTGTTTAAAAATTACATATTCGCATACATAATTAGGAATAATTAAGAAAGTAATAAATGTATCGCAACAAAATTTGACTTATAGACTCATAACGAGCTACTTTATATGCGTACCAAGTTTCGTCGCTTTTCGTCAATCGGTTTCCGAAATCTGGGGGGGGGGGGGGCGGAATCCGCCTTGGTGCTAGTATGCATCACCATATAGTAAGACGATCTGATTAATTTTGAGGGGACATAGATCAAAGGTCATAGAGACCATTTACCATGAAATTTCAGGTTTTATCCTCGTGACAACCATATCTTTTGAACGATTTGAGCCATTGACTTTTAAACTTGGTACTAGTAGGCATCTCCATAGTGAGACAAACTGATTAGAGATTTATTTAAGTCGGTCAAAGGTCACTTGTCATAGAGGTCAATATGCATGAAATTAAAGATTTGTTATTTTTGTTATCACCATATCTTAACATTTTTTTTAATGCATTACTATGAGGAGACAAATTGACAGACTTTTTGGTTGTTTGGTCAAACTCAAAAGGTCAAAGATCAGAGATCCAAGAGTTCATTATAGGTGTTTTATTCAAGTTATCACTATTACAAGAACAGTTTGAGCCATGAACTTAACTGAATTTAGGCAAAGGCGTATGTAGGAGACAGAGTCGCATTCGTCGTTTATCCTTTGATTGCTAGTATTACTGTTTCTAATCTATCTCCTCTCAGCCAGATCTTGAGTGTTTTACAGTACACAGGTATTGGTTAAAACCCTTGACTTTTAATCACAGTGCTGGGAGTTATGAATCCTTGTCTGCTGCTGCTATCCTTATTATATTTATGTCTTACTGATAACAAATGAAGAATTATTCTAACAAAGATTTTAAACCATTTTCCCCTCTGCAGTGTGATCCTGACAGTGACTGCAATGGCTACCAAGTCAGAAGAAGAAAAGTTCCAGGGCTTAAGCTGTCCTATGTGTCTTGAAGTCTTGACGAATGCTACCCTTCTTGCTTGTGGCCATTCATTCTGCAAGGGTTGTCTGGAAGCTTATGACAAACAGCACAAGGACCTTAATCACATTGTCTGCCCTGTCTGCAGGAAATCCACCAAGCTGGATCAGCAGCGGATCGCAGGACTGACACCAAACTTTCTAGCCAAAGGTCTAGAGGATATCCTGCAACTTGATGCACAAAGTCGTAAAGATGATCCATCATCAAAATTCTGTGAAGTACATATTCACGTCTACAAAGATATTTTGTGCCAGGCTTGTGGTATTTTTATCTGTCTGAATTGTTACATTGGTTGCCATCAGGGTCACAAGATTAAGAAGAAGGAAGAGTTAGAAAGGGAATTGAAAGCCAAGAGAGATGCTCTTCTTCAGAAGAGTAAGACAAGAAAGGCCCATATTGAAAAGTGTTTGACCAATGCTGAGCAGCAGAGAAAGATCATGCATAACCATCTGAACAATTTGGAAAGGGAAGTCACTGTGGTCTTTGCTGAAAAGGTTGCAACTCTCCAGGAAAATGAGGAAAAGTTACTAAAGAAGATAGAAAGCATCAGGAAAGACTTAGACAAGCAGTTAGAGAGCAGTATTTCTCGCTGTATGGAGGTAATGGATAGGATCAGCAGCTCTGTTGAATTTTACACACATAATGCAAGTAAGTCTGTAGACCCACAGATGATTAACACAGACCATCTGAGATGTACCAATCTAGAGGATGTCTCGGTGCACTTAACATCATTGAAGGAGACTATTGACGAAGAGTCCACAACACTGGTTCAAGAGATGACAGAGAGTGTCCAGTTTTGCCCGGCTAATGCTGAGCTTATTGCCTTAGGTTGCATAGACGTAGGTGATAAGGACATAGGGAGTAACAGCAAGAATGTGACGGATGATGCTAGTGCTTGTGAAAAAGCAGGAGGAAAACAACAAGCTAGCTGGAATGCAACAGGCTTTCCAGAAGTACATGCACAGAATAATTTACTGACTATTGTTCATGCAAGGGGTTTCCCATTAAATGAAGGTCGCTTGTTCGGGCTTGCAGCACTGTCACAGAATGCAGTAGTTTTAGGATACGCCATGGACCGGAAAGGTTGTGACCATTTTACTTTGTCAGGTGTTGAGAGCGAATATCTAGGGAGTGAGGTTGGTGATGTATATGATATTGCTTTCCTTTCAGGTGGTAGGATAGTGGTATCAAAGTATGGAGATGAATTCTTTGTTTACAACTCGGTCAGTAGACGCAGTGCCGGTATGAGATACACATGCAAGCAATCTGGAAGATATGTTCGGGTGTGCAGTGATCAGCATGATAACATCTATGCCGTGAATATTAAACCAGAGATCTGTATCTTTCATGGCAGTAACCCTAACCCACAGAGAATAGTCCCTACTGGGAATATCCGTCCAAAGCAGATCTGCGTTACCAGGACAGGAGTGATGATCACCACTACAGGTGATATCAGGCCCAGCACAGTCACTGTTTTCGACAAGGAAGGTGTTGAAGGTACCTCTATCATAGCTACTCATGATGATGAGTTTGTGTATGCTACAGTAGACAGCCTGGATAGAGTGTTGGTTGCTATGATTGAGAATGGATCAGACATGATGAGATTGACCAGATACTTGCTTCAAGAAAACAGACTCGTTCAGCAAGTTAAGTTCCAACCTGTCCAACTCTCTTATCCACTTATGTCCAGTATGTTCCTGAGTTCTCTGTTCTACATTGTAAGTCTAACCCCCTACATGGTTGCTGTAGCTACTCGACACCATTTGTATTTCATACAGCTTGGGATGTAGTTACAATACAGTTGAGTCAAGCAACCCGGATAAGAACTGCACATAACCTGTCTCTTCTTCTTAAAGGTGTCTCTTATGCATGCTCCCCTCCCCAAAGAGAACTGTGTGAAGACAAAGAAGAAATAATGCTCAAAGTGTACCAGTCACCTGAAAATATGGTTAGTGTAGCACTTTATCAACATCAAAACACTCTACTTTTAATATCCTTCTATGGCTTTTTGGTCAAGGAGTATGAACAGAAAAAAACCCAAAAAAAAAAAACAAGCCCACGCAGAACCCAACTCGGAGTTGGGGTCTGCACGGGCCCTTATTCTATATGCGACGGGAACTGGTGCGTACTGCGTCGACTAATGTCCTTATAAGTCGCTGTAATTTTTTGCAATATCTCTTTATAGAATTAAAATTTGAAGCTCATATTTTAAATGCAGTACATGTATAGCGATATTGAACCCCTAACATACAGAGCAAACTACATATATATTTGGTGATTGGTACACACCAATGTGGAAACTGACTTTTTGTGGATCTTCGTGGAATAATGAACATCGAGATTACAATGGAATTTGAGCTAAGTTGGGAGATATTTTTTTCTATGGGATGACATGTGTAATAGTTGTGAACTGTAACCAAATATATATTGTCACTATACATGTGAGGGGAAGTATTTGCCTGCACACTGATTCTCAAGACTGATAACTTCTATGTGCATTCCTTCCAGGTAGTACGTAATGCATGTTACTGGAGTATACATTTAAAGCTTTTGTTTTTAACTTATGTAGATAAAATGTATTTCCTAATCTCTGAGATCAGAAACGTGAGCAAAGAACAGAAATTAAAACTATAGTGTGTTTTGAAATATAGTTAAATGGTAATCCAGACATGACAGTAAGTTACATAGAAGAAGGAATCAAAGAAAGAGATTTAAAAAAAAAGAAATTGGATAAATATTAAGAGAGCCATGGTTGTTTCCATTATTTTTTATTGATATTTTTAAAAAGTTTAAATCACTTTAAATGAGAACTTCAAATTGCTGACTTAATAATGTCATTGTGATGTACAGTTGAACAACTCTGAACAACAACTCCATCTGCTGTTACATAAAAAATGGCTTTTCACAATTGTATCACTAATTACATGTAGGATATTTTTGGAAGGACCCCTGACTACATGATATTCGCTCTCTACACTGAGTGTATCCGCAAGGGGAAATGGATACTGAGAAAAGAATGAAAAATGAATGATATTTCAGTGTACAGCTAATTGCGAAGTTATCTGCAAATACATGTATATTACAGTCTTAAATTGACCATATGGCCAATATAAGATTTCTTTAAATTTGGTGATCTGTATGAGAAAAAATGAAACTTAAGAAACTTGAAGGGGTACTCCGGCCTGAAAATATTAATTGCATGAATAGAGTAAAATTAAACAAGCAAAACACTGGAAATTTCATCGAAATCCGATAAAAAATAACGAAGTTATTGAATTTTTAAGTTTTGCATTATTTTGGGAAACAGTTCTATGCATGTCATCATGAATATGTAATGAGTGAGCTGATGATGTCACGTCCCCACTTTCCTTTTTAAACTATATTATATGAAATCTTCATTATTTCATTTTTTTTCATACATATCTGTAAAAAATATCTCCCTTGTAACAAAAATAAGTTACAGCAATGATGAACTTACACATTAAATAAGGAGTCGGTCCTTTTATAGGCTTGGAGCAAAAAATTTAAATAATTGCAATTTCATCTAATAAAATACAAAAGAAAAAGTGGGAATATGACATCATCAGCTCGATCACTGCATATTCATGATGACGTGCATGTTTTACCAAAACAATGCAAAACTTAAAAATTCCATAACTTCATTGTTTTTCATCAGATTTCGATGAAATTTTCAGCGATTTGTTTGTTTAATTTTACTCTATTTATTCAATTCATATTAATTTCAGGCCGGAGTACCCTTTAATTGTTTTTCCAAACTTGTTTAGAGTTAATATTAATGTATATCTCTTTTATGGGTTTTTTGTTTTGTTTTTCATCTGTTTTCCAATACTTGTACAACATGTACTCTTCAGAGCAACCTATTCTCAGTGTTGTAGTGCCCCTCGAAACTGAGTGGGCATGTACATTTTTCAACAACTATCTTATAGCCTGTTATTGTTCTTGCCATTTTACAGAACAGCAAAGAAGGACATCTTATCTTTATAATCATTGTTGACTTTGGTCGTATAAGGTTAAATGGTAAAGGGACTTACATTATGTAGTGATGTCTAAAATATAGATTTATTTTTAGATGATAAGAATTATTCTTGTGATTGCAAGTATCAAAATGGATTTCTTTGGCAATTATAATTCATTTTGTTACTTGCATCGTTACAGGGAAATTACAATTGATATTTTATAAGTTAATGTTGATAAAAGCAAAATTATAGAGAAACATATCAGTGTAAATTTGAAGAGAGTTACATATTTTCCCATTTCCTCTGTACTGAAAACTCTTAAATTTCTGTTTTCTGTAAAGAGAGTATTTAATCAAACATACCCCCTACTTATAATCATTACACAAGCTCTTTATAAAAAAGATTTATCCTTTCATCAACAACTAAGGAAATGGAAATATATGAAATTTTTGGTTCAAAGCGCTCGACAGATACGTTATAGAGTTGCCAGTTTGCGTCTGAGAACTTTAAAATAATGGTCTTATTCTTCATCGGTTTTTTTATGCCTCTGCCCACCGTAGGTGGGGTCGGAGGCATTTTGTTTTCGGGTCTTCCGTCCGTACGTCCGTCCCCTTTTCGTTCTCGCGATAACTTGAAAACCGTTTGGCGGATCAGCTTGTAACTTGGCTCATGTATGCATATGGGAGGGACGATGAACTGATTAGATTTTGGGGTCTCAAGGTCAAAGGTCATAGAGGTCATTATATACATAAAAATGGTTATTTTTCGCAATTAACTTAGGAACTGTTTGGCAGATCAGCTTCTAACTTGGCCCATGTATTCATATGGGAGGGACGATGAACTGCTTAGATTTTGGGGTCTCAAGGTCAAAGGTCAAAGGTCACAGAGGTAATTATGTACATAAAAATGGTTAGTTCTCGCAATAACTGAAGAACTGTTTGACAGATCAGCTTCAAACTTGGCCCATGTATGCATATGTGAGGGACGATGAACTGATTAGATTTTAGGGTCTCAAGGTCAAAGTTCAAAGGTCATAGAGGTCATTATATACATAAAAATGGTTCGTGATGTATGGAGTCTAGGCCTACCTATTTTAGAAATTTCTAGGGGACAGTGGTTTATTTGCTATAAAATATCTATTTCCTTGGTGTATTTAATGATTGTAAGTCATCAATGGTAAGTTTTTTATATGAAAATGAAATGAAATAAATTTTCTGTCTCCTGTGCATTTTAAGTGAAAAGATTTGTCATTTTGTTGGACCAATCCTTTTTAGAGTGTACATGTATGCCATACATTTCCAATCTGGTGATGGCGGAGGCATAAATTCCGACCGCGCGCGGTCGAAGCTTCATCTAGTTTCAATGTAACTGATCTGTTTATCACATTTCTCAGTTTGAATGAAAACCAATAATATTAGTGTGTACTTCTCCTTTAACCCTAATAGAGCCGGGTTATTTAGACCCATCTCACAGCCGGGGGGGGGGGGGGGGGGGGGGCTGATTTCGCCCCTAAGATCTCGGCCGTCCACCGCGCATTTGCAACAAAATTCGGCACACACGTCGCCGACCACGTAATCTACAAAACTGTATAGTCAATTTCTCCGAAAAATGTCATAAAGCCCCAAAACTGCTATTTTTTTGTATAGAGACTCTTTGTCAGATTCTGATCAAATAAACCAAAAAAAAAAAAAAAAATCGGTATAATCCTTTTTTTACATATTTTATATTTTTTTAAATTTCTTATGTATTTCCTTGTTTTTCGCCTTTTTGTTTTTTGCCTTTTTGTTTTTTGTTTTTTCAATGAAATTCGTCGGCGACACTTTTTTAATCATAAACAACATAAAATTAATTGTTTTTAAACAGTAAAAGTAAAAATAATGAAACATTTATGAATTTTAGCTGGAAACACAATTTGCATTGGATTTGTACACGAAATCACGTTTTTGAGCAATTTTGGGTCTGACATGCACTTACAAAATGTTGCGTAACTCCGGAACCGCATGCGCGGACATCACAAATTTGGCCTCAAAAGTTGCGCAAGACTTGAAAGAAAAAAGTAGTGAAGCGGCGTGACTGCGAACATATTACGCGAAACGTCGAGGGGGGGGGGGGGCGGAATCGGCCCCACCCCTGGACCTTTTAGGGTTAAAGCCAATTTACATAGAGAACATAACACACACATAATTATGGGTTTGTTTTCCCCTTTTCTGCAATAGTGTGAAGTATGTGTTTGAAATTGCGTTTGTAAGTACAAACGTCTGGTTTTTTTTGTTGCTGATGTAGTTGCTTATATCGCAGTTTATAACAATCCTCTTTTCAACTCCTTCCATATATTTATGAATATCATCTATATTTTTAAATAAGGTCACAGATTGCAGTTTGTGTTGATTAAAAAAAATTGGTTTTATTTGCTAGTATTCATTTTTTTTTTTAAAGTTACAAAATTCAAAGCACATGATTTGGTTGTAGATTCCCCCCCCCCCTTTATTCAAGAATTAAACAATAGTTACACATTTTACACACAAAAACTTTCAATTGTTTGTTTTTCGTTGGTGCGTTGCATTAATATATTTCATAACAACTTAGACACATTGTGTATTTTAACACAATAACATTTAACGATACTTTTAATGCATATTCGGTTCAGGTTTATTAAGGTCATCTCTCTCTCTGTCTCTTTCTTTCCCCCTCTCCCTGTACCTCTCTTTTTTCGCTTTCTGTATATATATATATATATGTATATATATATATATGTAAATCACTAAAAGCTACATTAGGTGGACAGTATTTGTCTTGTTTCTACGCTCACCTGTCCACCTAACGTACCAACCGTCTACCTCATGTAATGGGCGCTATTAAGACGAAATAAAACCCATTGTGTGTCCCCCTAATCAATATACATGTATATCGTCAGAAATAATGGTTGCGTAGCTTAAATCAAAAATGTTTCCGCCGGGAATCGAACCCGGTTGGCTTAGAACGCCAATGCCTTAACCACTAGACCACGGAGACGGGCCAGTGGTTTCGGGACACCATTATTCCATTGACGGACAGATTGACAAATCTTCAACCTCATTAAATAATTCCTTTGTCGGAGGCAGACAGCAGTCAGGAGGACAGCTCTGGGGAGCTTTGATTTAATAAGCTAATTCTCTCAGTTTCATTTCTCACAATTATATTTCCGCGAGAATTACCAAAGCTGACATATATATATATATTACTTCCTTACAATTTTTTATAATTATTCTAATGTCAAATGTATACATGTATCTCAAAGCATTCGCTTGGATCCAGCTGAGGCATGCGGCTTGTCTTTCAGTTTCAGTTTTAGTTTTTATTTTCATTTCCAACAGAACAGTGATTTTGACAAGAAATCAAATATACAATTCAAAATTCAATAATATAATACATTTTACATGACATAAACATCCAGTATTATAGTTATTATTATTTTTTAAAGTTAAACCTGTGGAAATGGAGGTATCCACTGAAAGGCAGAGCATGTAGAATGTGGATCCCTCGAAATAATGACAAACATAAGTTTTGTAACATGTAAATATATTGACTAGAAAAAAATAAGAAATATACAGAGATTACCAAAATGTGGCAGAATAATAATAAGATTGTAGATAAGCAGTTTGAAAACTTGTTACGACACGTATATAGTATAGCGAACATAATTTAAAATTAAATTTATATGTACATATATACTGAACTACAAAAGAAACGTCGCACTTTTCAAATTGATATTTTTTACACATGATATTGGAATTTGATACGTAAAATCACATTTTATGCTTTTATAACATCACAGATATGGCATTGACCGTCCATAACACATCATCATAACAAAATGTGATTTCTGTGTAGGATTAAAGCTCATATCCTTTCCGTGAACATGGTAGTGCACTCGAGCGCAGCTTTTTGAAAAGCATGATGCACATGCACATCCTCTATCCAGTGGGTTTAAAAGGGACCCAAAACCTTCATCCTGTCATTTGTTTCCTGTCTTCATGCTGGCCAACGTCCTAGAGTCATTGCCAACGACTTCAATGCAGCGTTCGGACAGTAGAGAGACTGCGGGAGCGATACAATGCAACCAACAGCACCAACGATCGTCAGCGCAGTGGTTGTCCCAGGGTGACAACAGCACGTCAAGATCGCCATCTTCACCGGGACCACTTGCAGGATCGCTTCCGCAGAGCAACAGAATCGGCTCTACAGACTATTGGCACACACAACAGACCAATTTCTGCAGCAACTGTTCGTCGTCGGCTGAGAAGCTTCAACTTGTCTTGTCGGCGTCCTGCTCGGGGCCCTATCCTCATCGTTCGACATCGTCGGGAACGTCTCCTGTAGGCCCAACAACGTCAGAACTGGCGCTATCAACGACGAGAGTCGTTGTTGCACATCTGTACTTGTTAATCAAAACAAAGCAAAACATTCTCTCAGTTTTCACTCTTGAATAAAAATGTTTCATTGTAAATAAAACAGTTCAGTATATAAAAGTCAATGATGAATAAGACAACGGTTAAGAGATGAAAGAATTCAAATTTTCGCCCATAGGGCTTCTAGTAGACCAGCCAAGAATTTTTTTTTACTTTGGACGGCATTTTGGGGTAATGCTCGGCTTCCATGCTAAAACCTTTGCAAAAATACTGAGGAATAACGTACGGGCGGATGCCACCCGCATTTTTGCCTAAATATGCCATTTTTGGCTCAAAATTTGAAAGAATGTAAAAACCACAATTTTTAATTTTTTGACCTAATATGTAATACCTGATTAAGTCTGATCAAGTGATATCAAATCTATTTTGAGTTTCAAGTTATAAACCTGATTAATATACAATTGAAATTTGGATATTACACACACATGTATGGCGTAATGAAACATAAAACTGTGATTTACTCAAAATAATAGGTTGTGAAAACTACCAATATTTCAAAGTTTTTTACACAATGTAAATTGTAAATTTGTCCATTTAAACTCTTTTTCTTGTTTGAACATATCATGTATATTGTCATGTAATACACAGAAAAGAAATTATCCGATTATCGTGATTAAGAAAGTACAAAAACACGTATCATTTTATAATAGTGTATCAAAAGTTTCTCACTTGATTAAACCCCAAATAAGAGTTATAAAAAGTGTCCATCATGTTTGAAAATGGCTGTTGCTATGGAAACAGTAATAAAAAATCATATTTTTGCAAAATAAACCTTGATGCTACCGAAAAAAAAGTAAGTAAGTTAATACATTTATATTGTACATGATTATCTTCTCTTTTACAGGACACTAACTTATCATTTATTTAAGTAAAGGGGTGATGGATATGACCACTACATGTGTAGGCCGTTACCATAGTAACAAATACATTTATTGCATTTCTAATAAAATACAGAACTATATTTGTTTTCAACATGAAATAATGGTAAACATGTAATATTTTTGCCGCCTGTTTCATTATATTCAAAACTTTAGTTTGGAATACAGCTAACTTTGATATATATAAAGAAAAATTGTTGCCATGGAAACAGAATGTTAATGAAGAAGACATCTTCCAACATAAAAGAAAGACCTGTAACTAACCAATATAAAATATATAGCAACCAGATTAACAAACGCAGTCAGCGATTAGAATCTGCTCGTTGGCTGAGAATGGTGTTGTCTTTCTACCAGAATCTTATGTTTACTTGATTCAAATCTAGATCTGTCCCCAATAGAATGGGTGATAGCAAACTTTTCGCATTGAACAAGATGGCAAGACCTACTACTTGATTCATTCAAAATTCTAGTTATATATTTATGTATTCTTTTACTTTTTTTTTTTTGAACTTAGTCATACAGTATAAAAGCATGCTCAGTATCATGGTCCTGATGTAACAGGAATAAACAGGTATAGCATAAATTGTTTAAAAAAAATAATACAACTAATGTAGGCACATAATAAAACAAAATAACTTAACAAGTAAAAGCAACAATAATAACGGCTATGGATATTTCACAAATAACCACTTGATAATGTAAGGCTAAGCCTAATGTGGATAACATCCATGTACTAATGAGACTACAGGATAAAAAAAAAAAAACATGTCCGGTATAAAAAAAAAGCCATACATAGTTCCTGTAACCTTGTGGATTGTCATCTAAGATAAGAACCGTAAAAAGTCAGAGTACTTTTTAAATTTATGTTTGAAAGTCATGCAAAGATCATAATACATACATATATCGATGGTATTCATTAGGGTTAGCTGGCAACTAAGTATGGTATAATCACCAATTTAGTGTTGATGTAGAGTGTAGCGACTTAAAATCACGAGTTGGCAACTAATCAATATTGGTCACAGACCAGGGCGGTAAGCCTCTCGTGATGATGGGGGGGGGGGGGGGGGGGGGTAAAGTAGACACCAGCAGAAAAAGAACTTCTGTTGAAAAGGGGCATGCACAAGGGGGCATTAACAGAAAAGGCACATTTAGGGAAAAGGGAAAGGCATAAATGGAAACGCTAAAGTGAATACATAAGTTTTAGACAATTATACCCTACATTTTGAAGCCAACTCGGGAAAGATTCAACTAGTCCTATTTGCTTCTCTCTTTATATCAGTGTGCAGCTGAATGTGAGGGTCTGTGATGGTCTGTATATTCATTTAATTTCCAAGCGATCATAATAAAGCGGGCTGTGTGGATCCAGGGGGGACTTTTGGCGGAGCTTTTTAAATTATCCCTGATAGACATCTAGGACTTCGGCCCCCTATTTTGGTGGTAGAGGCTTTTCTTTTTTTGTTCTTTCTTTTTTTTTTTCCCCGATCACTCTTTCACATAGAAACTTCGCCCGCCCCCCCCCCCCCTCAAAAATCCTGGATCCGCCTGTGACATCAGATTCTTATGAAGAGGAAAAAGTCATCCTAGTGGGATTCAAAGTACAATGTGGATAGCATCCATGTACTAATGAGACTACAGTATTTAAAAAAACAACAAAAACATGACCGGTATATAAAAAAAATGCCATACATAGTTCCTGTAACCTTGTGGAATGTCATCTAAGATAAGAACCGCAAAAAGTCAGAGTACTTTGAAATTTATGTTTGAAAGTCACGCAAAGATCATAATACATACACATATCGATGGTATTCATTAGGGTTAGCTGGCAACTAAGTATGGTATAATCACAAATTTAGTGTTTATGTAGAGTGTAGCGACTTAAAATTACGAGTTGGCAGCTAATCAAAATTGTTTCATTAAATTATAGCAGGTAGGCATGCGCGATGTCCACTATTTCTCATGAGCCATTGCAGATTTCAGCCTGTCCGTTGCACCCGATAGGTGACACACCGTATTACGAATACTGAGAATTACACAACACAGAATAGCATTGGTCTACCTTTTGCCCCTTCCACACGAGGCTTCATTTCGATTGATTTATTGCTATAAATATATGAAGTATATAATAATAATACTAATACTAATACTACTACTAATAATAATGACATTCAACTTGCCCCCTCACTTAATTCATTTAAGAGCAAATTGAAATTGTAGATTTTACCAAAGCATTCGATGTTTTGGATATACAGTTTCTAAACTTGTGTTTGGAAAAGTTTAATGTTGGTCAATCATTCCGTAAATGGATCGCAGTTCTTTATACAGATATTCTAAGCTCTGTCCTGGTCAATGGTTGGATTTCAAAAGAATATTGAAAGAGGCATACGGCAAGGATGCCCATTGTCATCTCTGTTGTTTATTATAGCGGCCGAATTTTTAGCAAACAGTGTTCGGAAGAACGAAAATGTCACACCAGTCGATATATTGGGGTATGACATTCAACTTAAGCTCTTACAATATGCTGACGATACTCTATTTTTAATTCAAGACGAAAACTCTCTAAAAGAAGTTTTGCATGAAATACAGTTATTTGGTAACATAGCAGGCCCGAAGATTAATAAAGAAAAAACAACCTTGATATGCTTAGGAGACACTAGTAAACGCAACAATATAGTAAAATATGATTTAATGTCGGCTGGTAAACCAGTAAAATATTTAGGTCATTACATTTATTCTAATAATGATGAGGCTCTAAGGCTAGATTGGGAGCAAATATTGGTAAAAATACAAAAAATTCTTAATAGTTGGGCGGAAAGAAACCTAACCATTTTCGGTAGAGTGACTATTCTAAAGTGTCTTGCACTTAGTCAAATTATCCACTTGAGTATTGTTGATTCAATTCCACCAAAATTTATGAAAATGTTGAATAATATAGTGTTTAAATTCATTTGGAATAGGAAAGTAGAAAAAAATAAAAGATGTACACTGACAGAAGACTACAAAAAAGGTGGAGTACGAATGGTCGATATACAGAATACAGACCTGCTGGAGGTATCACTTTGTTATTAAAGAGCAATTATAGCATGAGTACGCTCAACGTTATAAATGAAAAGAGATCTTACAAGCATGGGAATTTATTAGAATTTTTACCACTGTGAAAGATGTTAACATGTTCATCTGTGATTCAAGTGATATACTAGATCAAATTATTTGGCACAATAAACATATATTGTTCAATAATCAGTCGTTATTTTATAAAGACTGGTACGACAATGGTGTAATTTATCTTAGAGACCTAGTTGGGAGAAATGGTTTTCGGTCATTGGAAAATATCGTGTCAACGATTAATGTAAAAAGACTTAAATGTACTATGATGTTTGACTATGCGAAACTGAAAAAAGCAATACCAGCAGTATGGATATGTAAGCTAAATGATATCAATCTCCCTATCACTAGACAGCAACAAGGATTTATTAAATGTTCCGAGATTGCTTATTGGAAACAGATTAAAATGCATCAGTGAACTGAATAGCAATGTTTTATATAAATTGTTTTCCTCACGAAACTTTCTAACCAACAAATGTTGTTCATATTGGGAAAATAAACTTAACATTGATATAAACTGGTCACATGTATTTAAGTGTCACCTTGTGCAAATTAGAGAATATAAGTTACGGGAATTTAACCTAAAATAGGGACAAAAAAAAATTCGCCAAACTTCAAAAAAACGCTCAGTAAAGGGGTTATGGGGCCCAGTTTTCCTCCATAATTCCTTGACAAGCAAAAAAAAAAAAAACCAAAAAAGACGGCGCCAAGTAAAAAAAAAAAAAAAAAAGGGGGGGGGGTCCGGACCCCCGCGACCCCCCCCCTCCCCCCTCTGGATCCGCCTATGATTATATTATTGAATATTGAATTGTATATTTGATTTCTTGTCAAAATCACTGTTCTGTTGGAAATGAAAATAAAACTAAAACTGAAACTGAAAGGACAAGCCGCATGCCTCAGCTGGATCAAAGCGAATGCTTTGAGATATATGTATACATTTGACATTAGAATAATTACAAACAATTGTAAGGAAGAAATATATAACAGCTTTGGTAATTCTCGTGGAAATAATATAATTTTGAGAAATGAAACTGAGAGAATTAGCTTAAATCAAAGCTCCCCAGAGCTGTCCTCCCGACTGCTGTCTGCCCCCGACAAAGGAATTATTTAATGAGGTTGAAGATTTGTCAATCTGTCCGTCAATGGAATATGGTGTCCCGAAACCACTTGCCCGTCTCCGTGGTCTAGTGGTTAAGGCATTGGCGTTCTAAGCCAACGACCCGGGTTCGATTCCCGGCGGAGAAATTTTTGATTTAAGCTACGCAACCATTATTTCTCACGTATACATGTATATTGTATGTATATTAGGGGGACACACAACAATGGGTTTTATTGCGTCATGATAGCGCCCCTACACATGAGGTGGACAGTTGGTACATTATGTGGACAGGTGAGCGTAGAAACAAGACAAAAACTGTCCACCTAATGTAGCCTTTAGTGATTTACATATATATAAACCCCTCAAAAAAAGTTCTGCAATTCAAGTTTAAGCATTTATATCTCTCTAGTAACTGTATGATCATCATTAAGTGTGATATCATTGTAAAGCTTGTTTATTCACCTTCACAATGATACCACATTTGTATTGATTATGTAATCACGGAATGTGCAGTGCACCTAAATATAGGGCAAAGTCAAAAGTGAAAAGTTGCAGAATGCATTGTTATTGTTCACACTGAGTTCTTAACTGGAATGAAAGGTTTTCTTTCTTTGTTTTTGTTCCTTTTGGTTTGTTTAATTTTGTATTAGGTGTGCATGTTTCTGCTGTAATCCCTTGTTTGGTGGACAAATATTGTTTTCAGTGATTTTGAAGTGGAATTATTCTTTTGTTTTAAGATGGAATGTGTTTTAATCAGCAACTGAATACCTGCAGGAGGAGGCAGTGTCTCCTTTCCAATGAACTTTCCGATGATCTAAAAATCAAGAATGATTAAAAAGCCGCCAAAAAGATATCAAGGCTCAAAGTTGAATTGCAGAACTTTTTTGAGGGGTTTATATAATGTATGCAACCTAAAAGAATCTAACACCGAATTCACACTATCTTGGAGGATCGAAAATAAATCTAATGTAATCCAAAGAAAAAGTGGGAAATCTCTGCCTGGAGGAGAAGTACACTATTATCAGTAACAGAGAGGCAATTAACAAAAGGTCGGAGATCATCTCAAAGTGCAGTAACCGAAAAAGGCCGCCAAGAAAGCCACCCAAGCGTGACACCGATCCATTGCAGCAAGCAGATGCACAAACCGAGTCGAGTCACCAGTGTGCCTGAAGATCGCGTCGAGCGTGAAACCGACGGTAGCGGACATAACCCAGGTACAAATATTATGCTCTGCCCTTCAGCATTGAGCACTTTTGAATGCCTCAACTCCAAATTTTACTACACCTATGTGAATATATATAAATATTTATATATATATAATTATTTATTATTATTTATTATTATTATTATATAATTATACATTTTATATACTTATAGCAATATAAATCGAAATGAAGCATCGTGTGGAAGGGGCAAAAGGTAGACCATTGCTATTCTGTGTTGTGTAAGTCTCAGTATTCGTAATACGGTGTGTCACCTATCGGGTGCAACGGACAGGCTGAAATCTGCAATGGCTCATGAGAAATAGTGGACATCGCGCGTGTCCTAGCTGCTATAGTTTAATGAAACAATACATACCGCATATTTCCTGGCGATATTTGGACAATATTCTTTGAACCCTCGCTACGATTTTGCTATTTTCTCTTTTTTTTTAATGTGAAGCATCAGAATGCTCGTCCCTTACATCACAAAGAAAAAGTTTGAAGAAATACTAGTTGAGGAGCGACATGCAGTGTGTTCAATAGCCATGCAACACCTTGTCGACCACGGAGGTTGGAAATTTGCCCTGGCCCTGGAAATCTGAGGCATCTGTAGGTGGCGCACCGCTTACAAATGCCGTATAGTACCTAAACATAAAGAGAGTATAGCGACAACTCATGATTTGAACGCCATTTTGTTTCCACTGCTATGCAACATTTCTATTCAATTCCGATGAACACCTGGGTGTTCTCAATAGAAAGAATTCAAACGCCATTTTGTTTTCAGAAAAGTCAGACGTCCATGTCGCTACTCTCCATATCAAGGTACTCTAGGATGCCGATAATTGCCTCTCTTCCCAGACATCACTGTGCAGCCAGTGCAGGAATCTGTCTTTAATACGCACTATACCTTTGTAAGTTTCTGTCTAAACTGTTTCGAGTTGTTCTAAAATTGATCATAGTGGCATAGTGTACTTCAAAACAGAGGGTTCGAGTTTTATAAATCAATCACATTTTACATATATCTGTGATTCAGAATGGGAAGCTCAAACCAGTTACCGGGTATGGGTTTCAGCTTTTTTGGGGCGCGCATTAAAAATTTTATGCAAGTCGTCGGCTGCTATATACACAGCCCGTCACCGCCCCGTGTGTACGTGCAGCTTTGAGCGTAAACCAATGGCTCAGTATTTCTTGAGTAATCAGAGGTGGCGCGATCATGCTGTAGAGTCAAGGGCTTATCTCTGTGTACTTTGAATAGCATTTGCTAATAAAAATTCGGAAGGTTTATGTCTAGTTTACATAGTCAATATTTATTTGAAATCTCAAGGAATAGACTTGTTTGTTTACATTTCAAGGTTACCGAACTCATTGGCGGATCGGGGGGGGGGGGGCACTTCCGGCCCGTGCCCCCTCCCCTTTTTGGAAGAAAAGTATGCATTTTGACCATAGACGATCCGCGATTTTCTCGATTGTGCCCCCCCCCCCTTTTATAATGAAGCCCTTTTCTGTTGTTGTTGTTGCTGGTCAAGGGAATTATGGAGGGAAACTGGATCCCCATAACCCCCCCCCCCCCCCCCCGGGCGACTTTTCGAGAAGCTGGCGATACCAAACAATACGGGTCTATCTTTTGACAAACCTGCATTTGTGTGCCCCCTCTTATACTCAATCCTGGATCCGCCCCTGACCGAACTGTTTTAATATGTCTTAATGTTATTCTTTAACCTTTCACGATACCCTTACAACAGTAATTTACAGTCTGATGTTATAGACTACGCTAAAGAAATTGTTTTCTTTTCTCTTTTCTCCGAATATTAAATCATTAGTTCCGGTAATATACCATGTACATAATAAAGTATTCCACATAACTGCACTATAGCTATATATGATAAGTCGGATGATAATGATTACAAATCCTTCGTCTTAATGTTGTTATTTGAAATATTTTGCTCATTTTGGATGAAACATCATAAGCAATTATATTGTAGAATATGAAGTATATCAGAGAATATACGAGTTTCATTCAGCGGAAATCATCTGCAAATCTACAACAAGAACAAGGAGAAAAAGAACAACGCCCTCTCATTGCCTGGCGATATTCATCCAGTGATAGATGAAAAATCGCTATTCAACCAACCACAAAATAACAACAACATATTTCCTTTTTAAAATTTTGTTTGAGCGATTTGTTATTAATGGTACTTCAATATTATGTGACATTTATAGATAATAATAAAGAGTATCTAACCTGTTTATCTGTTTATTTTTAAGCGAGACATTTCTACAATGGGGCAAATTTCAATCATCTCGACTTATATACATATAACACGGTTAATTTCTGAACGTTCGTCATGCATGGTTACTTTAAAGTAATCACGCAAAATTCAGTTATTATTATGAAATTGTGATTCGATGCATTATTTTTAAATATTTCCATACGAACGGTTTCTGTATTGAGATATGCATGTATAATTTCATCCATTTTTTTATTGGAATTAGACGGTTCAACATTGTACAGACATAGACAGAAGGTCACCGACATGACCGACACTGGTGGATGTTGGTTTATCATTATTTACTCAAAATTAATATATTGTCACATGATATAGCAAATAGAACTTTACTATTATATGTTGCCTGATATCTTATCATTTTATTACAAATCAAATTTGTATGGAAAAATGCGAATGTCATGATTACAGGGAGGTTAGTAAACATATGTTTTAGATTTACTTATTTACATTACATTTATATGATTGCTGACAGTGCTTAGAAATTAACAGTGCTACATATACTCTGACTGGTTGATATTAATATCAAAGCATCCGATTGGCCATCGAAATGACTTATGTTTGATTAGTGTGTATAACAAACACGTATAATACCTCTATGCTGCTTGAAGATATACGATTTATACACATCAAATCATGATTCATTTTAGATAAATATAATTTTCCAGTGTCATATCTGAAAAACCCCATTTCGTATAGATTCTGGTGATTAGATCATCGACGGGAAAGACTCAGGCCACTATCTTAGTGAAAACCCAGCAAGTGATATCTTCTGTAAAATGTTATTGATATAACTTTGATCATTGTGACCGTCTTAATGGGAGACATGCTCCTGATTTGGGATCCGAGCTGATATCACTTTCATGCTTCCGGATATTTTTCACGCTCGTTTAAGCCTGCCAGAAAGCTTCAGGACAACAAGAAAAGGCATTCACTGATAGATACGAGTCATCTATTATATCTCAGAAGTTCAGATGACAACAGTTCTATCGACGTCAGGAATTGCCCAGTTTTTTTCTGATTACTCCAAGCAAGTGAGTTCTCTTTAATATCGCTATCATAAAAATGGATGATCACAGAAATTGAAGCGCTTGGTTTCAAAAGCTATATATATCCATTTAAATTTGGTTCCAGAAGGTACTACATCCATGTTAATGATATCATATCGGGAACTGAGCAATCAGAGAGCAGCATGTCAGTGGAGGTTGGCTATTGGCTCTGTTGCTGTCTGCTGATCCAGAGCATAGATCTCGCGAATCATAATTTTCTTGAAAAAGCTGATTATATTTTGACGTCAACTCTTTCAGTGCTGATGTCACATATAGGTGACAGACAGACAATCACCAATTGCTCGACCACAGGTCCTGGAAAGGTTTATGGTGGTCAATGTATCTAAAAATTTGGAGCATAAATCAAGCATTCTAATTATAACTATACTTATTTCAACATTAAACAATGGTAAACAATTGAGAAACCAATGAATAATGGACAAAAAAGAAACTCAAATGTAATTTTCAATCATTTTTATGCATAAACCTGGGTTAAGTAATAATGTTTGGTATAATAATAATAATACCTGGCATTTATAAAGCGCCTTTCCCAAGTACTGGCTCAAAGCGCTAAGATATATATTATATATTAAGAAGTGGTAATAAATTTCCTAGAAGTTTCGTTCACAATATTTTGTGAAATAATAGATGGTTAATGAAGTGCAGACATTTGAACTATTTTGGTGAAATTTTAAAGAGAGCTAAACCCCTAGGCACAGTAAGAGTTAAACTCAAAATAACTCTTAATGAGGGATTAATTCCCTTTAAAAAATAAATATACTGTAGGTCTTCACAGTTTTACTTACAAGCGAACACCAAACGAGATTCTATTCCAAATACCCATCGTTTTCTAACTCTGTCAATATTACAAACATTATTTTTTTAATCAGAAATGGCGGCACGTGGAGGTCTTCCAGATGAGCTACTCATTAACATAGCTGAAGACATCGAAACCATTGAGGAGGTGGAAGCTTTGGGGCAAAAGCTGGAAGTCGATGCTGATGCAATCAATGAATACACAGAGAAAAACAAAATAGACGGACGCAAGGGAACACGGGAAATGCTGTTTGACTGGAGAGAGACGGTGCATAATGACCATCAACATCATACACTTAAGCAGGCTTTTATTGACGCTAAGCTTGTTATGCTTGCTGAAACACATCTTAAGGACAACATAAATACTTCACGTAAGTTATCAATGGCATTTCTTTTGGGAAGCTCTCCAGATCCCGTTTCATAGAAATTTTATCAGTAGCAACTGCCACATTTCTATGACAAATTTTACCTCAGCAAATCAGATGCAATGATTTCGGTAGCTTATAACAGTTATTGCTTTAAAAAAAAGATAACAATTTCATGAAACAGGTCCCAGAATTTAATGTTAATTAATTTTGGTCAGAACTGGAGATCGGAATCGAATTCCTCCGAAAAGAGGATACATTATTAAAACAAATAATGATTATAGACCAGGGGCGGATCCAGGATATAGTATAAAGGGGGGGGGGGGGGGGACCAAATGCAGGTTTGTCAGCTTTTGGAAAGGTAACCGTATTTTTGGGGTCTTGCCAGCTTCTCGAAAAGTCGCTCAGTGGGGGGCCGGGGGTGCGAGAATTTCCACCAGACCTAAATTGGCTCAGTGGGCATGGTGGGGGGGGGGGGGGAGGTCCAGTTTCCCTCCATAATTCTCTGACAAGCAAAAAAAAAAAAAAGTGGGGGGGGGGCACAATCGGCAAAAGGGTGGATCCTCTATGGTCAAAATGCCTCCGCCCTGGATCCGCCAATGTTATAGACTGTACACATATATTTCTTTCAATGGTGTTTGAAGAAGATTGATTGTAAATGAGTTTTCCTTTAATCCATTTATTTCAGGCTTGATGATATCAGAGTCATTGAGTGTTTCAAAATGTCGACAGAAGTTAGTCAACAAGTACTTGACAGAGTTATGCAAGATTCAGAAGACTCCTTGGAATCCAAATGACTATGTCGATTTCAAGGACATGCACACAACTGTCACCTTAGTGAAGAAAGATAGAGATGGCCGAGACACAAGGAAGAAGCAGGTCCTACAGGGGTCTGTTGCAGAAATACTAACAACGGAAGTTAACGGGGAACTCCCGTCTCGAATCCTCATCACCGCCGCCGCTGGGGGAGGAAAAACAACCGCTGTTGCTAAAATTGCGTATGATTGGTGTCAACGTGTTTTAGCATCGCCATCCGAAGATCATCCCCTGCTTTTCGTTCTTAAATGTAGAAAAACGCCGAAGCATACCTCCCTGGGGCAAGCCATATTCGATGAACTCCTGAGTGACATCCATGATGTCATTCCGACAGACATAGAACGCTTTATCAGGCAGCACCAGGATTTGTGCCAAATCGTCTTCGATGGTCTAGACGAGTATGCAGGAATCGGTCCTCTACCGGGTGATCCCGAGAGCAACGTCCTGAGAGTGATACGCTGTGAAGAACTGCCAGAATGTCGAGTCCTTGTAACAACCCGTCCCCATCTTGAAGAATTCTTCGCTAAGGGGGCTTTACCTAGAATCTACACCAAGATGGAGATAAAAGGATTTTCTACAGAAAACTCAAGAGATTATATCGCTAGGTTCTTTAAATCTAGGGGCCCCCGAAATGGGGAATCATTAAACGCCTACTTGGACAGTCAGCCACTACTCAGGGATCTTGTTACAACGCCCCTATTTTGCCTAATGATTTGTCATTTGTGGGAAGCTGAACGTCTGAAGAACATATGGACTCAAACAGAACTGCTTGATGCGGTGAACCTATTCTTGTTGCACCATGTCAATACCCGTCCAAATCCTAGAATTCAGATTCCAGACGGAAAATTAAATGATATAGTTAGAGAAATAGGTGGGATTGCCCTAGCTGGTTTACTGGATGATGCTAAGAAAGTATTATTTACTCCCGAAGATTTCCGAAATGTCTCTGCTAGCCTCGACAATGCATGCAAACTTGGAATACTCCGTAGGTCTACCACTGCCTTAAACAATCATCCGCAATCACACTCCACTACTCTCAATACGATCGAGTTCTATCATAAACTTGCACAAGAACATTCGGCTGCAAAATACCTTGCAGCAGAAACATCCAAACCTGTTCTGGTGTTGAAGCTTTCTAAGCTATATAAAGTTCTGCAAAATATCGCGAACAACTATGGTGACCATGAGAATCTAATCCACTTCGCAGCTGGTACAGACAACAGCATGAGCACAAGTATCATGGAGGCGCTCCTTGCAAATCAATCACTGAACGAGAGTGAGCGATATCGTATACTCCTTGACTATTCATCAGAGACTACGGGTACCAACAGAAGCGTGTCTTCCTTAGTTCATAGACATATGAATGCACAGAGACTAGTCCTTAATTCACCGTCTGCTTACACAATAGCTGGAATGCAACATCTTCCAGATCAGCATAAGAATCAGGTTCATTGAACGAAATATCATTTAGCTACAACTAATAATTGATTCTTTATGTTACCAGTTACGTGTAATAGGATAATATGCATGGGGAAATTACTTTAAAAACTGCAAAGGAGTTGAAAAATAGAGCCGGACTCGTCTTTCGGGGCAGCTGATAAGGTAGAAAAAGAAGAAAATAATAGAAAACGTATCAAAGCTCTAGTATGTTTAATCATAAAAAAGGGGGAGGGGGTGTTCAAAGCATGCTACATCTATAGTCTTTATCAACTTTGATCTTTCGTCAATTTCCATTGACAGCTACATACACTAACACATAAAGGAGGTTACATTACTTACTGCAAAGTAATATTCAACCAATGATAGGGTAATTCAGTAGTTTTTTCTCAGAACTTGGTCTTATGGATGAAGTGTGTTTTGGTACTACTTATATCGCACATACAGAGAGACACTTTAAAAAAAATTAAACAAATAAATAAATAAAAATGCTTTGCTGTCTCTTTATGAAAACAGACTGTAGAACTGAGCATCGAAGATTCCGAACTATCTGAAGATGTGTCATCAGGGATATGGTCCTGCCTTGCGGCTTTCACATCACTGAAACGAATCTTCTTGTCAAACACCACCCTGCATTTACCACCCTCTCTTCCTGAGCTTTCCTCTGTCACCAAACTGGTTTGTGAAAGACTGACCTTAGACAACTACGGAGCTTTGATTGCATCACTGCCCTCAGTGAAATATGTGAGGTGAGCTAAGCGGTGAAATAAATTTGCAAATGTTCTTTTGAGCAAACTCCGTTAATATTTTTTTTTAATAATACAAATTACGATAAAAGACAGCTCATTATATCATCTAAGTGTACATGAATTTTACCGAAATCTTTGGCAGACCCACGGGGCCTCAATACTACCATTCGCTAGGCAAAAATCAGCAACAAAACGACAACAACAGTCACAAGGAAAGGGTAGGATAATAGTAAGAGTGGGAAAAAAAAGAACAAGAACAAGAACAAAAACAAGTAGTAGTAGAAGAAGAATAGAGAAGAAGAAATAAACGAAAGAAAAAGAGAAATGAGAAGAGAGATCATTCATAGTAGTGTAAATTTTACCCTCCTATACCTTAGGCGAATATGCCTCATATCAGTGAGATAGCATTTGTAATTTTTCTTTATTATTTCTATCAAAATATCTTTAATGTTATTATTATTAATATTATTATTATTATTATTTTTATTTATTTTTTTATTTTATTTTTTTTTTGAGGGGGGGGGGTCTGCATCCTCGGCATTTTATGAAAAAGAAAATAGTCTTTGCGAATGAAACATGGATTGATTTCTTGAAATTTTAAACTATTTTTCCTTTTTCATCAATGCGAGAAAATTAATTAGTATTCAACTTTATAGGCCTATTGCATGTGTCCATGTACTTAATTGTTGCATCCACTGCTTATTCGCATACTAGTAATATGTCAACTGTTCCTTGTTCTGGTCTACTATATTAATCAGGTTAAACGGAAGGACAACATACGAGGGAAATGAATTGAATCTGCAGCTAAATCTCGATAACGTAAGTATGTTAGATAATAATAGCAACAATAATCAGTATAATAGTAATAATAACGATAATAATAATAACAACAACAGCAGTAACAATGGTCTCTTTTAACAGAGGATAGGCTTTTCCCCACAAAGAACAAATTCCCGTTAGCATTCAGGAAGTAGAAACTTATTTTTTCAGATAACTATATAATGTCGGATTTACACGAGGTGTGACTTGCTGACGTGGGATTTCGTCAGCTGAAGTTTTGTGAGAGCTACGTCGTACACGATCAGTCAGACCCAACTTCGGAAATCCGAACAGAGGTATATAGGCCTACTCCGAAAACGGCGTATGATTATAGAGCCCTCATCTTTCAGTGTGAGGCAGTGGGTACAAAAGGCATGGGGAAAAATCTTGCAATTACCTTCAAAATCCGTGAATGACTCGGCATATGACGTGACTTTCACATGACAAACATTTGAAACAAATATATCCGCAGCATTATTTTTGAAAATTATATTTTCAACTGCAGGTCGACATTGCAGGATTTCCCCCCATGCCTTTTGCACACACTGTCATCTATACGCCGTTTTCGGAGTATAAACCTGTGCTCGGTTTTCCGAAGTTGGGTCTGACCGCAAGGGTGTAAATGCAAAGTGAACATTGCAAAGATGGTACAATTAACTTCTGATTATCGACCCTTAACTGCTAGGGTATTAGTGAAACCGGTAGAAATCTGACTTTTTAAACGTCCCGTTGGGAGATCTAAACGTACCCTATTGGAACCGAATGGTCCCTGTATTAAGTCTATGGGACTGAGAGAATGCAGTATTCAACGGGTTATGCCTAGGGCAACTAACATCCCGTCAGTCATATTCCCCATATAACTACCTAATAAACCGCTTCTGTAATGTATACAAATTTATGCACATATATTCTCTGATGAGCACCTAGTGACGAGCTATTCCATGAACATGCTTTTTATAAATGAGCCTCAATGCTTGGAATCCAGTTTGCATACATTATTTGTTGCTATGCCTGGCAAGCTTTCAGGTTGTCAAGAACAACCTTTGTTTGAAAGGTATGCATAAAATTTGCAAACATTACCGAAGCGGTCTATTGGCTATTCCCATTACTTATATCCCCTGGACGACCAGTCTTAGGAGGAATTCCCATAACCTCGAAAACAATACGAAAGCACTGAACCGAGTTAAAATTAAATTGCTCGCAACATGGCATGAGGATGAGTTGTCTTCTGTTGACCTTGTTTTGTTTTCATGTTTTACAATGTTAAACAGGAGGCGGGACTATTGACTATCAAAGATTCTAAACTCTCCGATGAAGTGACATCCGGAATATGGTCCTGCCTCCAACATTTCACATCGCTCAAAAGTATTTTCTTGTCAAGCACCACTCTCGATTTACAATCTCCGCTTCCAAAGCTGCCATCTGTCACTCAACTGATAGGCAAAACACTAACGTCGAACCACTACGACGAATTGATTTCATCAGTGCCATCAGTAATATATTTAAGGTAAATACATCTGGGCCCTGATTGCAGGGGTAGACGGTCAATGGGGAGTTTGGGGAGTCTTCCCCATAGGTCGCACGATATTCCGGAATGAGGGACGGTCCCTTTGAGGACAGATGTCTGGTTGGTATACATTTAGAATGTTCAGTGGGCCGGTAACGTCAGAATTCCCCAATCATATTGCTAAAAAAACAAAATTGGTGATGTAAAAAAAAATAACAAACGTTCCATTACTTATATTAGCTCAAAAAATCAAAATAGCCAGAAGTAAAATACCTGTATGAAATGAATATGCCTCTTCTTCTGTAAGAAGTGCATCCGTCATAGTTGAAGATCAACACACTGCAGATTGGCGTGCATGCAGTCGTCATGACACAAACAGACTTCAGGTGCAAATTGTATTTACATGTGAATAGGGTGTCGTGCAGTAATATATATGTGAAGTGCTCCTAAAAAGTTTGTTGAAATGACTGCATGCCAGGTGAGGGCTTCCCTCAATGCCCTATTGAAGACATCAAGTGACGGGAAGACTGCAGGATCCTTCTTTAGATTGTTCCATTCTCTGCAGGTGCAAGAGAAGAAGGATGAGGAGAATACTTGAGAGCTGGACTGTGGTATCCAATGATGCCAATGGTATCAGGTGGTCCTTCCAATCGATATGCCTTCCATCAGAAAGGCATTAAAAACACATCTATCGATAGTTTATAGTTTGTAGATGATTTAATTTATTGTAAGCGCTTTGAGCCTAATGGGAAAAGCGCGTTATAAGTAATAATAATAATAATAATAATAATAATAATAATATCAACTAGGTTGAACCGTATCCTGTAGTCTGGGAGATCATTTATGGAAGTTCAACCTGAACTTGCTGTGTGCGATTTCTGAGGAAGTCTTCTACCCACTGCAAAGTAGACCCCCTAACTCCATAGTGTTCAAGCTTGGAGTAGACTGTGGGACACCTTATCGAATGCCTTGGCAAAGTCCTCTATTCCTCGAGCCAGATCGTTGGTCAAAATCAGCTGAGTATCACATGATCTTCTTTTCCGGAATCCATGTTGGGCATCATATAGGATATCGTGATCTGTGAGATGGTTGATAGTGGCGCGGTGGATGACATGGTCACACAGTTTGGATAGGATGGCAGTAAGGGAGATCGGTCGGCAGTTGGCTGGAGATGATCTGTTTCCCTTCTTGAATATGGGAACAATCAATGCTTTCTTCCATGTTGATGGTACAATCCATTGGTCAAGAGAGGCCTGATAGAGAAGTGTAATTGCTGGTGCAATATCTTCTGAAATTTCCTTCAGTAGTCTGGCAGGAATTCTATCCGGACCTGTTGCCTTGTGAGGATTTGGGTTCTTGAGTAGTTTGACAATCTCCTGGATGTTAATGGTGATACCATCCATTGGAGGGTACGGGTAAGGTCGATGTGTTGTACCAGGGCTCGTTGAATCTGGTTGAGCTGAGCTTGGAAGGAACATCTTCACTAAGGGCCTTCTTTAGGAACTGCTCAATTTCGTCGGCCAGAATTTCCACGGGGCTAGCTGTAGAAGAAGGACGGGAAACAAAGTTGTCGGTCCACAACTTAGTGTCCCTATGTATCACTTCAAAATCAGCTATTTTTCATAAGAATATTTTGTGGCCTGTCAGTTTTCTTTCTTCCAGCCCTAATATTCCAGTCAGCGTAGATGGCATCATGGTCAATCAGGCCTGGTAATCCTTTGCAACGATCGGTTGGTAAGGATGACATCCAGTATGTTATCATTTCAAGTAGGAAAGTCCATCATCTGCTCCATATCGGTTCGAGCTAGCATTTGGAGAAAGGATTCACTTATGTCTTTAGGATACTTGTGACCAACAACTTGATCATAGTAGACCAACTGACATCAAGGAAGGTTGACATCTCCAGCAATCCATACTGGTATGCCTGAGTGAGTGGCACAGATGTCCTCTATATGATTGGTCTGGTTCGTCATGTAGGGCTGCTTGCTTCTTGGTGGGTAGTTAAGGGCACCGATGATGATGTGTTGGTTGCCACAGAGAACTTTCGCAGCAACAAGCTCATATTCAGAATCAATCATTATTTGCTGGCTTCTAAGGTTTGAATTGATGCCAAAGAGAACACCCCGTAGCCATCCTTACGATCCTTTATGTACACTGTGTAGTCTGGTGGAAAGATCTCTCCGAGGTGGAGGTCGGGTTAAGAATATGCTTTGATTTCTATTTATAACCAAAATGAGACCATATATGATCAAATCTTATTTGTTTGATTTTCTTAAGTTTAATTGATAGACGTGCAACACTTGCTCCGGCGACATTTGTTCCGTAGTGAATATCCTACACAACCATTCCAACCCTAACTCTACATTTGTGATGAAATAGGGCCCTAAAGAATTTATTCTCGCCGTAGCTAATTTCGAATCACCGAATCGATATGTTCTCTTCGTTCAGGATAACGGGCCAGACATCACAAGAGAGAAAACAACTTGATCTAACACTTCATACTGTCGATGTAAGTATATCTCTGTTACTATTTTAATCAATGTCATGATATCCCATTTCCTACATAAACCCAGTGGTCCCTGCATCAAGACTATGCGAGTGGGAGAATTTACTACTGCAAAGGGAATTGCATTCCTTTTTTCACTAGGGGTGCTGTTGGAAGTAAACTCATGCTGAAGTTCTGAGATGTGTGCGTGTGTGTGTTTGTATACACATACCCACACATACGTGTCCTCGGTATGCCTTCATTTTGGGGTCAAAAATTGTACCTGTCTTTGAGGGACGTCGATGTATGTTCATTCTAACAAATTTGCGTTTAATGTGAATGGACTATAGGGTGGACAAATGGAAGGGAATGCAAGTGACTTCTGTCCAATGCTTCATGTTGTCGTGGTAATTCTACAGAAAATCATAGAGGGAGAAGTTATCAAAGGGTTAACGAAACCAAGCGCCCATGAGAATGATAGCTCATGAGACAAACTCGTTGGTCTCGTGGGCCCTCATTTACGAGCGTTGATCTAACCCCCCCCCCCCCCTGTTCTATTTTATAACAAAGGATGGACAATTATCTATCAAAGCTTCTGAACTATCTTTTGATGTAACATGCGGAATATGGTCTTGCCTCGAAGACTTCACATCAGTGAGAAGCATCTCCTTGTCAGACACCACTCTCAAGTTGCCATTTGACCTTCCTAAGCTTACAACTGTCACTGAACTGATGGGTGATAAACTGACGTTAGACAACTACGGAAGATTGATATCATCACTACCCTCAGTAAAGCATGTGAGGTAATTCACGATTCAAGATTTTAACTTTATTTCACATCGCTTGAAAAAACAACAACATTACAAGATATACATTAAACGAAATAAATATAAAAAATGATCATGATAACAACATATGATATAGACTTAGGTATGCAGCGGATGTAAATTCATCTACCTTTTTTCATATATCTATTCTTGTTTTAATCTCCTTCTTTTTATTAGTTGTAATATTACTATTTCTAGTTATATTATTACAGTGATCATAATTATCGTTATGACTGTTGTTAGTTGTATACTTGAATACATTGGTGCACAACAAATATAACGATGTCATAAGACAAAGTATTCCCACATCAAAGTAAAGTCAGGGAAGCTTTAAAGGAGAATTAAGCCCTGATTACAAATTTACTTACATTGGAAGGTGTAATATATTCCTACTTATTGGCCTAAATCATTTTCTAATAAGATATCAGAAAAGGGTATAAATAAAGATATTCCAACACCCGGTATCGTCTCCTACTCATTTACATGGGGGCTGCCATTTTCTTGCTGATTTGGAGTTGTACATGAACCATTGAGAAATGTTCCAGTCAGGAAGATATTTTGAATCCAAATCCTAAATTGATTCTCCTGTGTATTTACAATCAAACGGTTTTAGCTATCAGAATCAGTTTCACTTTCCCTTTATAATGGTGTGAAATAAGGTCATGTTTAAATACACCAAACTCTTTATAATTTGATAAATAATTGCATTGCAATTACGTTCATTCGTTATAGGACGTCGTCTGCTTAAGCAGGATCGATCCCGAGTGTGACGACATCAAAACATCGCTATATTTCTGGCGAATCCTCGGATATTCCAGATGCTGAGAAGAGCTTTTATTTGTGTTGTTTTTATAATCATCAGATACGCAGTTGACATAAAACTTATACGATTGCCATCTGTAAGCTTCCCAGTTTCTAGTGATACATTAATTGCCATATTTGTGATTTTCTTTGAATACCTACTTTAAGCGAATATCGATTTTCAACAGAAATATATAAGGAAATCTTCAGTTTAAAAATAAATTGACATATCTATTCTATATTTTTAATCTCAAATGGGTTTTTAATTTTGAAAAAGGCAATTGAGCATTTGGATTAAGAAAATCTTCTTGTACACATAAACAAAATGGCATCCCCCATGTGCTGCTAGCAGACGATACATATTGGTAGCGGATGGTAAATTTTGTTCAGAAAAATTTGATTCGTGTCGATCTCGTATATTTTGACGCGAAGCCATATAGTCTAACAAGTAGGAATAAATAACACCTTTGAACACTATTGTCTTTATTTTTGAGCGTAATTCTCCTTTAAAGACTGCTTTCGCCTCAACCATACACGTACTGAAAAGAAAATATTATATTTTGACCCAAATATCAATCGGCAATGTCTCCACACTGAATGAATGAATGAATGAATGAATGAATGAATTTATTACCATTTCTAAAACAATATATGAAACATATTTACAAGGCATATTTACACTAGGTGCATTGTCTCGTAGTACATGATATGCCTACATACTATGTACATTCTTTTTGTGTTCTGTCTTTTACTTTTGGCCTTTTTCTCTGTAGTTGTATAAGAACTTTTTTCTTTTTATCCTTTTGTCTGCATCAATCAGGATAAACGGCCACACAACTAAAGCGGAGGAGAAGCTCAATCTAGAACTTGATCTTCACAATGTAAGTCTGTAAATAAAGGATATGCGATTATTAAAAAGTAATTTGTCTATATAAAACTCAAGTATGACTTCTTTAATTGAACATCTAGTAGCACGTATTGTATGTAGCCTCCATTTTTTAAAGGAAAACTCACTTATAGTGTCACGGAAACGCCACCCTTTACACATTTCTACCGGGGGCTCCATCCTATTGAACTGCTCCCTAGATGAATTTATATTTCCGACACCCTCTCCTAAGCAATTATCCCTTTTAAATCAACAAAGGATCCTAATGACAACATTGAAATCGGTCAAGGGGGTAATATAAAACAGGGGAAATTATGATGATTATTATTATTATTATTATTATTATTATCACTATTAATTGATAAAAAAGCACAGCTGGCAATTGTAACATTGACATGTGTAAGTTAATTGATTTTTATTCCCTTCTCTCTGACCTAATAATAATACTATGATTTTCAACAAAGAGCATTTTTTGTATTCCACTTTTCGTGCCACTACGTTTTATGAAACAAAAAAATCATGCTAATATTTGTTGCTAATCCTATGTTCTACACACTCTTCGGTCCTTATACCCAACAGTGACATTTAGCTACTTAAGAATTTCAGGTCGTCTACAGAGGATTTGATTGTTGCCTGCAAAATCATATTCAGAATCAAACTTAGATGTTTTTGATTAAAACGAAACGATGAAAAAACAAAACACTAAAAAATCATCCCTGTTCTAGTTCCTCGGGTGGTTTGTATGTTAACTGATAAAACACTCAAAAATCACAAATTAACTCTTCTCCCTCTCTTTCTATTTCCCAATATCACACACGCACACACACACACACACGCACTCACACGCATTGACGCATACTATCATACTCTCTATCTGACGGTAGAATGCCAAAGTGAAGATAGAGAAATCTGCAGTAACGTGTGAACAGCTACAGAGAACCGGATTATGGTCCTACCTTGGAAAAATTCCCAACCTACGAGTTCATATCAGCCACTCCACTCTTCACTTGCCTTCGTCTCCTCTAAAGCTTTCATCTGTCACAAGCTTAACGGCAGATAGAGTGGCATTTTCACCCAGCTACGTAGCCCTGTTTGACTCTCTGCCTAATGTGAAAGAGATCGATATAACAGTTGGTGATGCAGATAGAGACATAGGCCTCATTACTGGTGGTCTCCGTGGAACAGGGGGGAATCAGCTCGCATCTATCAGCCTTCATGCACGGCCATCATTCCCATTAGAAAAGAGGGAAGTGTCGAGAGATACGATGGGAAAATTCTTACGTCAGATCGGAGAACATACAATGAACCTCCAGAGGCTACGTTTGCATGATATAGCATTTAGAGACGAGAAGGCACTGGTTGAGTTCATAAAGTCCTGCCAACGCGTGAAAACAATAGAGCAAATCGAGTGAGTTATGTTCCGTTTGTTTGGAGCCAAAAGGACGTTAACACTGTAGAGTATAGAGGTAACGTCATTCTAGCTCCAGACAGACGGTTTGTTCCTAATTCCCTGAACCATAATACTTACTCTGAAAATGTACTTATACTTGCATGGGCGCACTCAACTATCACTGGTAGCCACATTGCTCGTGGTATAAATGAACCTCTGAAACAAGATATGTACCATTACCATATCATAATACTGGCACCAATATGGCTCCATGATTTCATGCCCCACAGCCAATAGTGCGTATGTTTTGCCGGGACTCCACGGGGTATTCGTCGTGCATCCTCCCTTCCATTTTTTGGGGTATGTGTTGTTTTATTTCGACACGTAACAAATTCTGGACTCCTTTTAAATGAATTCTTGTTACTTCTCTTGATTTTTCATGGGACTTCAACTGTTCGATTGGCTACTGCATGGTGCCATCGACATAATAGCGCATTTATTTCCACGCGCAAATTATACTTCAATAACCATTATGTATTATTCTGGCGCCTACCTTTAAAGCACCCCTTCAGTTATATTTTCGATGAATAATGAAGCCCCTAAAATCGATGCGATGGGGATGCAAAACTTTCTTACTTTCATAATTTCACCATGGGCATCTCCGCTCATAAGTTCCATAGTATGAAAACCATGTGAAAAAATATGTAAGTATAAGGTTCCCAACATCATGATGTTCAGAAAAATAAAAGCGGGTAAATGAACGAAATTTCAAACTCGCAATAACTCAGGTCTTCAGTAACAAGTCGTCCTCGATTATTATCAAAATGTGCTATTTGTCGGAGGCAAGGGTTTCTAATTGTCTATATTTTATAATTTCTTAGCGTTAACAAGTAAGTATAAAAAAAGAAAAAAAAAACCGTCCAAAACAACAAACTACAAAAAAAATAAAATTAAAACAACAACGGGTGCTTATTGTAATCATTGAGTTACGTACTATAAGTATACTTATGTAGATATACTTACGTAAAATCAGGAGTGCCATGATATATCTGCTATGCATATTTTACCAGGGGGGGGGGGGGCGGTAGGGCGATATTCCGATCCGTTATGACAAAGTCACACGTGATGTTAGGTGTATTAAATGATAAGTTTTGCCGTGCGCACCTCTACATTACTCCATTTCTTCTTCTCCATTTCTCTCTCTCTCTCTCTCTCTCTCTCTCTCTCTCGTCTCTTATGTAGGTTATGGCGGTGCGGATCCAAAAAGGCAGGTGCTTTGGATTCTTATCTCAAGGCTTTTAACACCATGCCAGGGATTATCCAAGTGGATGTTTCGCACGTAAGTATCTACTTGTCAATGGAATTGTCCATTCCCTAATGAAAAGTAGCTTCCTCTTGTTTCCTAAGCTGTTGTTCTGAATGTGTTTTCTTGTAATCCTTTTTCTTCTTCTCAATTTATTTCTATATGTTGTTATTTGGTTCAGTGTATTTATTTATAAATTCTTCTGCATTACCCCCTTGCCAGGATATCATCATCTTCTTATTGTAAGTTGGTTTTCTCGAAAACGAAAACCTTCACGTGCAATGTTTGTCTTTATTACATGAAATGTTTTTCAAAGTTCGCACTTGTTTATCCTCTACAATGCAGTGGACCTCGCACTTCCACAAATTATGATGATCGTGCTTTTTCTACAATTGCCCCTTCTCTCTGGAATTCTCTACCTGCCTATATACATCTAGCCACTTCCGTTAATCAGTTTGAGTCCCTGCTCAAAACTTACATTTTTAGTAGATTGTCCTCTGGAAATGGCCCAGTTGTGGGTCAGTCGATGGAGGTACACACCGACTTTGATTTTCACTATTCATTTACTGTATTCATACACTGTATCAATTGTTTGAATTACATAAGGTTTCTAATAATTTGGGTATTTTTGTATTATTATGGATTTAATCTTAATTTCACGGTATTAAAACCGTGCGCTTAGAAACATCCGTATTCAGCTCCTAATAAATATATTGTATTATTACTATTATTTACTTTTATTCTTCTCCATCAACAGGATGACCAGGTGCTTTACTGCTCTTACAGAATATCTCACAGAGATTGAGCTACACGAAGGATTCATGAGTTTGCCTGACAGAGCTTTAATTGCACTGTAGCAAATGTTCCACTTTGTTATGACAGAATTTATAACAATTTCTACCTTACCTATTTTATCATATTACGTAATAATATCAGTTTGTAAAGATGGTGCTTACTGGATAATTTTCAATAAGTATAATTACATTAATTCCAAATTCAAGCAAGATCGATAATAAATCATTAGTGCAATGTGAAAATATCATCAAAATAATTTTTTTATATTACAGAAATTCATGAATTGTCATAAAAATATCAAACATAGAGAAATTAAACAAGGCGCTAGTGAAAAATTTATAGAAGAAATAGCACAACCCCAAATTCGCACCAACTTTATAGGCGAATATTATCTTCTTTCAAATTTACTGAATAGGCCTGTGTCTTTAGGAAATGGCTCTATACATTTTATAAAAGGAAGAGGGATTAAATTTTTTCATTCGAATATGAAGAGTTTGAACGCAAAACGGGTTATCCACCAAAATAAAAATTTCAGAGTTAAAGATGTCTGACAAACGAGATCTGAAACCGGGTTAAGCGCCACCTTGGTTTTTTTTTACAAAGATGGTTATATCCTCTATAACAATGAGCGCTCACTATTCTACGCAATATGGCGGCGCCATAATAAAGTAAATTTGCGCTTCGGAGATTATGATATGTGGACATTTGAAGCAACATGAATACTTTGGATGGGTTGGAAAAAGAGAGAAGAAAGAAAGGAAGAAAAAAGAAGATTAAGTGTATGTGTGTGTGTGTGTTTGTTTTGTTTTGTTTTGTTTTGTTTTGTTTTTTTGGGGGGGGGGGTGTATGTGTGTCTAAAAATGAGGGCATATGTGTTTGCGAGTGCCTCGTCGGTGGCGTTGCTAAAGGAGGGCACGTGCCCCCCCCCCCCCATGGAACCCCCCCCCCAAAAAAAAAAGAGAGAAAAAAAAGGAATGATAAGAAGACGATGTGTGTGTGTGTGGGGGTGGGGGGGGGGGGGCAAATGTATGTGTGTGACAGAGAGAGGGCATGTGTGTTTGAGAGTGCATAATCAATGGAGGGCACGTGCCCCCACCCCCATGGAATTGCGAAAAGAAAGAAAAAAGAAAAAAGGGAAAGGAAAGGGAGAGAAATGAAGACGACATGACCTCTTCCAACATCGTCCCCCAATCATAGGCCTGTGTTTTTGCAAGTGCATAATCAATGGCTTTGCTAAGGGGGGGGGGGGGAGCACGTGCCCCACTTGCGAAAAAATAAAAAAAAATAAAGGAAGAGAAAAGAAGATATAGTGTGTGTGCGTGGGGGGGGGGGTGTTTGTGTGTGAAAGAAAGAGTTCATGTGTGTTTGCGAGTCGGTGGCGTTGCTAAAGGAGGTCCCCCCCCCCCCCCCCCATGGAATTGAGAGAAAAAAAAGAGAAAACAGGAAGGATAAGAAGACGATGTGTGTGTGTGTGTGACAGAGAGAGGGCATGTGTGTTTGAGAGTGCATAACATGTATGTGTGGGTGTGCTTTTTCACGTGCATTGAGTTTGTGTCAGTGCATGTTTAGATAGAATAGATACCCAGTACACTGTCCCAAATTTATTGGATATTCACTTCAATTAATCGAGATGGATATAACCGGTTTTCAAATAAAAGTCTTGGATATAACCCGTTTTGCAATAAAATCTACAATTTTTTTCTGAAAAATTTAGAAAACTGAATTTAACACAAAGAATCATAACTGAGGGATAATTTGTTTTGGTCATAACAACAAAAAGTTATAAAGTTAAACACTTTTTCTCATTTCATTGAAAATGGATATAACCCGTTTTTGCGATGAAACTCTTCATATTAACATGAAATATCGATGAACTAAAATTTATATTAAAGAACTATTCTTTTGATGTTAGAGCGCTAAGTGAGACGGTGACGATACAACAAATGACAATAAAAAATGGTTCATATTACTTTGAACGGATAGAAAGAGAAATGGTGGAGGAGTCGCTGTTTCGATATCTAAAAGATTTGACTTTAAAAGGAGATATGATTCATATAATAACGATTTGGAATGTCTTTGGATTGAACTTTACTATCCACATAAGCCATGAACCTGTTTACAGATAGTTTTATTAAAGTTAGTGACACGAGGCAGACAGATGAAGGTTTAATTTTTCCCCCTTCAATTTCTTAATTAATTTTATTCCTTTTACTTCAACGCACACATCTTGTATAAATCAGACGATTGCTCTATGATGAGTTTACAAAACAACTTATTATTAGAAATGCAGTATTCATATCAATCCGTTTCCCTAGGATTTGATTAGTTGATGTTTTATATTTTGTCTTTTGTCTTTCTAAGGGATAAACACACACACACACACGCAGTGGTTAAGGCATTGGCGTTCTAAGCCAACGACCCGGGTTCGATTCCCGGCGGAGACATTTTTTCAGCCTTTGCAAAAATTTCAAAAAGGGAGGACAGCTCTGGGGAACTTTGATTGAGCTACGCACCGTTATTCTCGCAATTTCTTTCACATATATATATATTGATTGATTGATTATTGTTGCTGTTGTTTCATATTCTTTCATATTCCTTTCATATTCAATGAGTGATATGATTCAGTAGTTTGTTTAAGCGTTCATAATTATTCAATTTCTATTCATACAATTATTACAAACATCAACATGTAATCGTTGGGCCGTATTATCTTGTAAAAAAATTGTATGTAAATATGTATATAACAATTTTGGTATCTCAAGTGTATATCTGTTTTGAGCCAAAATCGTCTCTTTACTTTTTATTCAGGAACGTCCGAAACTATATGAGACCCTTTTTTAAAAACTCTAAATTATTCATCCTTACTTTTCATCGGATTAAGAAACTAATTACCTTCTACAAAATATTATGATGTATTAAAATATTAGAAATATGCAACAATGTTTTCTCTTTAAAAGTCCACACAGTTCAAGGTTACATCTATATTAGTAATAGACTGAAAATGTATTTTATGGTATGGAAATTTACTATATCGGGATATATACGAAAAAGGTGAGGAGTGCACATATTCGTCTAACAACTCATGAATGTTTTACTCTCTGGAATTCAATTTCTATGAAAAGGGGTAATGTTTACATAAAATAATAGTCATGCTTAAAGGGAAATTAACCTCAGCGTATGAATTAGCTTATTTTGAATGGTGTAGTATATGCCTCTTATTTGATACATGCAATTTCATGTAAAAACACAGGATATAGATATAAATCACTATTTTCCAGCCAAGTTATTGTCTGCTAGCAATAATAAGGGGGCTGCCATTACTTTATGTGTACACGAAAATATTTTTCATCCCAAGTAATATTTCCTTCATCGTTAACTTGTAATTGATTTTTAGAGGACAAATATATATTAGATATAGTCACATATTCTGAAATGTAAGTTTAGTTTTATATATTTTTTAAAAGGTCTTAATTTGTTCATAAAAATATACTTTCTGTACGTGGAGACGGAGAATTGACGTCAAGGACGGAGACAATCGTAACAATACCAAAACAAAGCGAGGAATCTGCATTACAGGATGGCTATTAGAACTCATGGGTCGTCAATTATCTAGGCCCATGGCCAATAACAATCGTAATAAAATCAGAACAAAGCGACGTATCTGTTGTAAAGGTAGGCTATTATCAATGCATATGGTACCTAATGATCCGTGTCATGCACAAAATGGCAGCCTCCATGGAAAGACGTAGCAGACAATACCGCATCTAGAATATCATGTGGGGTTAATTGTCCTTTAACAGTGATCTACCTCGCTCATTCATCATAACAGGATATTGCAAAGTCAAGAGCATAATGAAGGTTTTTTTTTTGTTCTTGAAGGGAAGAGGAAAAGTTATTGTTTGATTAGTTTGTTCCAACAGAATTTTCCCCCACAAAATGACAGCTGTTGATTTGAATAATTATATTGAATGTGGTTCTGCTTTAGTTTATCAATGATTATGTTTGTTTTCACAATACATAATTTGTACAGGCATCATTGTAAAATCAACCACAAAGCTGCTATATATTTTTAGCTAAAGGAGATGAGAACATGCATACGTTAAGGTTATATTACACAATTTGATTATGTAATGTATATTATATGTGGCTGTTGTGCGGTATTAGTTTAATATATAAATGGTATATTGATAAAAACAATCCCCATTGCTACAGAGGCGAATCACGATTTATTAACAATAATCATATATAAAAGGTTAATAGCATTTACCTAAGGATCCTAAATGAACATATCACATAAAAATATCATGGAATATGTGTTTCTTTAAACTCCAACGTATAAACAAATACTCAATCTTACCATTCAAATATCCTATTAATCATTCGAGTCATTGGAAACAATCATTTTTATATGAAATATGCTTCATACTGTGTGTTTGCCCACCAACCCCCCAAAAAAAATAAAAATAAAAATAAAAAGTAAAAAATAAAAAATAAATAAAATAATAAATAAAATAAAATAAATAAATAAATAAAATTTTAAAAAATAAATTAAAAAAAAATAAAAATAAATAAATAAAAATGAAAATAAATAAATAAAAAAATAAATGAAAAAATAATAAATAAATAAAAAGAAGAGAAAAAAAAAGAGAGAAAAAAAAAAAAAAAAACTAAAAATGAACGAAAAAAGGAAGAATAAGAAGAACAACAAGAAGAAGAAAACACTCCTTGATTATCCTGTCAAATGTAAAGAGGAAAATATATATGTTATAATGTTAATGTGTATTTTTGAATAACTGGTTCATGTAAATATATCTGAAGGCGAAAGCATGTTAAACAATATGGCACTAACAACCATTTATCTGTTTATTCATATTTACAGAATAAGCTGTGAGCACTTCAACCATAAGCATGAAATATATATATATATATATTGTGTACTCCTTAGTTAATCCAAAATCAATAATGTGTGATAAATAATTTTTTGTTCAAAATGAATGTAGGTAATCTATATGGATTTATTACAAAACGTTTGTCAGTTTAACTCTCAGTAGTGTTTTGTAAACCAACATTCCTTTTTTTATAGTTATACATAAGGCAATAACGTTTACTACATCGAATCTACTCGAATGAAGTGAATGTGTGATTCTTGATTATAAAGACATTTTTAATAAATAAAATGTATTTATTTATTTATTATTATTTCTGCATGGTACATGGTATTGCATAGAATGATCATTATGACAAAAAAAAAATGAGAATAAGTATGAGTAACTCAATAACAGAATTAAAAGGCAAATATGATCATAATACAGGTACAATATATGGATAACGTAGTAACATGCAGAGGTATGGCAATATAAGCTAAAGCTTGAAGCATTGCAATACCTTTCCATTTTGTAAATAATACATATAAAATTAAAATAACTAATGATGACACTAACAACAAACTTTATTTACAGAATAACATAGAATAAAAAACCAACAACAATATGAATAGAAAAAAAAGAAGAGAGAGTTTATTTACAAGGGAAAGAGAAGCAGAAAATAGGAATCAGAGAGATGAAGGGGCGCCCTAATGTTGACAAATAATATATCAAGTCTTCGATGAGTAAGTAATAGTAAAGTACAATACATAGAACATCGATTACAATGTAAACGTAAATAAAAGCATCCTTTGAATTATGTACCTTGGAATTCATGCATCTTTAAAAGGAGAATTTGCTTTACGGCCATTTTAAACGAATGTGGGGTTTGCAAATTACGGATATTTTGCGGAAGAGAATTCCAAATATCTGGACCGTTATGTCTGATTGATTTATGTGCTAACGCTGTGCGGGGATTGACTAAATGTATGTTTGATGCCTGCCTGGTGGGATAGGAGTGAATGGTGCTGTTATGCTGAAACATAGAAGAAAATGAGTCGGGCAAAAGTTTGGCATTAAAACGAAACATGAATAAGGCGGTTTGCAGGTAGTTTATATCATCGACCTTCAGGCACTTCAACTTAACAAATAAAGGCTTTGTGTGGTCTCGGGACCAGAACCAGTACATATGCGAATGGCTTTCTTTTGCAGGAGAAGGATATTGTTAGTTAAAACCTTGGATGTAGCCCAAAGTACATTGCAATATGAAATGTATGGTAGTATAAGAGTATTGTATAATATCAATAAAATTCTATCAACAACAAAACATTTAACCCTGTACAATACACCTATGTTTCGAGAAATCGGGGTAACAATGTGAGCCACATGGTCACTCCAATCAAGCTTCTGATTGATATACACACCAAGGAACTTTGTACATGTCTTTCGCTCTAACTCTATACCATCCACCTCAATATTTAATTGTTTGTTGCCTGTAGATTTCCTTCCCTGAAAATGAATAAAATTGGTTTTTCCTATATTTAGAGAGAGCAAGTTACTCCTGAACCATAATGTCAACTTTGGCAGTTCTGAGTTCAGTTTTTGTTCAAGCGTTTGGATATTACAATGTGACAAGAAGACACTTGTATCATCCGCAAATAAAGTATAATGCAAATCTGCGGAAACATCACAAATATCATTAATGTAGATGAGAAATAATAGCGGACCTAGAATAGATCCTTGGGGGACGCCATATTTTAGAAAAGTAACATCTGAATTTGTACAATTGCAATGGGTATATTGGCTTCTCATAGATAAATAATTTGAAAACCACTGCAATGCAATACCTCTTATTCCATAGTGCTCCAATTTAGAAAGAAGAATAGAGTGATCAAGTGTATCGAAGGCTTTACTGAGATCCATAAATACGCCAACAACATGCTCCCGAGCTGCTAGGGCAGTTGACACACGGTCGTAAAATTTTAACAATGCAAGGTCGGTAGAATGACATCACCTAAATCCATATTGTTCAGAATTTAGGTACTTGTGATTATCCAAAAATTCATAAAGCCTATTATAAACAATTCTCTCTAAAATTTTAGACAAGCTAGGTAATACTGAAATAGGTCTATAATTAGAGATGAACTTTGTATCATCTTTCTTATGAATCGGGATCACTTTGGCTAGTTTGAAACTAGAAGGAAACACTCCTGTCGACAATGAGAGATTACAAATGTGTACAACTGGGGTTATAATTGAGCCAATAATCTGCTTTAACAGGGATGTGCTTAATTCATCATGGCCACATGAGTGACTATTCTTGAGCAAACATACTACATTGAAGATTTCTAGATAGTTAGCTGGCCTGAAGAAGATAGAAAATTGGGATGAATTGTGTAAATAATTCCTAAAATTGGTACCATTTGTATCTATTAACTTTGCTTGATTTGTACCAACATTAGTAAAATAGCTGTTAAATGCATTTGCAATATCTCTTGGTGAAGTAAATTCTTTTCCTTCATGAGTGAACTTTTCTGGGGTAGCAATATTTCCATGCTTACGTAATATATCTTTGACAGGTTTCCAAGTAGAGGACATATTGCCCCTTGTGTGTTCAAATTGTGTGGAGTAATATGACTTACGGGAGTAGCGTATAATTGACGTCAGTCTGTTCCGATATGTCTTGTATTTGTCAATATTTTCATGCGTTGAATGCTTAATACTTCGTTTATAAAGATAATTTCTCCTTTTTATTGATTGGAGAATACCCTGGTTATCCATGGATGATTTCCTTTTCTCTTGTTTTTAGATTTCTCATATGGAAAATGTTTATTGAAAAAGTAATGGAATTTGGTCCAAAAAACGTCATAAGCTCTATCCACATTATCACAGACAAGAACATCATCCCAATCTTCTGAATGTAGATCTGTGTTCAGGCGAAAGACCCCTTCATCAGTAATTCTTCGCTTCCTTACACCTCTTTTCTTAGGAAAAACATTGGTTTTAAAACCATGAAATATGCAAAACACAGGGAGATGGTCAGATATTTCAGAATAAAACAAGCCAGACTGAAAACGGCCTTGAGATGTTTTTATAAAAATGTTATCTAGCAATGAAGACGAGTGATCACTAATCCTGGTCGGCTTATCAATCATTATACTGAATGCATTTGAATCTAAAATATTTTGGAAGCGAAGAGAGTGAGGACTTTTGCTCAGCAAATCAATATTAAAATCACCCATCACACAGACAGATTTACCAGAGGAATTGACAGTTAACATAAGAGATTCCAGATCATCAAGAAAATTAGCCACATCCGTGCTAGGTGGTCTATACACAAGACAAACTACAAAATTCTTTCCCTCAGGAAGATCAACCTCAACAGATAAACATTCAGCAGTATCTCTCGGGAATGAGAGGTCATCCCGAGGTATAAATGATAGAGAATCCGATATATACAACATTATTCCACCACCCCTGCCATTTGTCCGGTCTTTGCGAACTTCTTTGTAACCATCTAATGCAAAAAGAGGTGGAGATTTTGCGTTAAGCCAGGTTTCAGATATACCAATAATTGAGCATTTAAATTGCAATGAAGATAAAAGAATATCAAAATTTTCATAATTCTTAGAAAGACTTCGAGCATTGCAGTGCAAAAAGCTCAGATACTGAGTTTGATTTGGTTCAACTTGCTGAGGATGAAATTCACTGGGTACATAATAATTACAGTTTATATTTTGTTGCAAATTATATTCTTCTACATTCATATAAAGATTGAGGGGACAATAACAGACTTGATATAGTGGTTACAAACCACATCAAAAGGAGTAGGGCAAAAGACAGACAGAGCAAAGAACATACTGATATGATAAGAGAGTAAAATGAAGCTAAACTACAATATACAATACATATGGAAAACAAGTAGGCTGTAATGAATAGTGATATTTGGATTACCACTCCGTATCCAACTTGAAATGTAGCATAACACATCAACATGTGTGAAAAATGAAGGAGAAAGAGATTGAAAGCATAAGATAGTGCCATGAGCAAAACAATGGAATAGTTGTTTCAGCGTAGTGACCACAGTCATTAAAATTCCGGCCATGGTTTGGGTTAGGCAGTACTGTGGTAAGGCAATGAAATCTTAAAGTCACACTACTGCGTAAAATATGGAGCACCTCCATTCCTTCTCCATTGCCCCGCATAAAAGCGAAGCTTGGTGCCCCGATTATAAAGATCCTGAACGTCTTTAGTATGTTTCTTTTTTGCCTCAAGGTCACGCTTTGTCATATCCTCTGTTAGGTAATAGTTTTCCCCGTGGAGAGCTTTTCGTGCGTTTTTCATTATTTTAACTTTGTCACGATACGATAGCATCTTGAAAATAATGTGGCGTGGGCGAACTCCTTTCTTACCATCCCGATGGGCGCGCTCCACCTTGACATCACATTTGAACTTGGACTTGAGGATGTCCTCCACGATCTTGATGCAGTCCTCCTCCTGGTCGCCAGTTGGTTCAGGAATACCAACCAAGCGGCTGTTGTTGCGCCTCGAGAATCGCTCAGCTTTGTTCACCTCGGCCTCTTGAAGCACTACTTTCTGTTGTAATTCATTGTATGCTTTTTCCATTTTCTCCATCCTTCCTTCCAGATTCTTGTTTTTCTTTTGAAGGTCGTCGATTCTCCGACCTTCAAATTCCAAAGCTCTCTCTACCTTCTGAACACTTTCTATTTCATATTATTATCAATAATCATTATCATAGTCTATTTCATTCGGATTGTTGGAATACGCAGATTCAGACGCAGTTGGAAATCTCAATATTCGAAACACACTCTGAAATGGAAAAATATTGGAATAAAAATACATTGCGCTTTAAGTATGACATCTTTCTCATCGGATGAAAACATCATCTTCCCTAATATGACTGACATAGAGATAAGGGTTTGTGGAAAAATGCCAGAGGTAAAAATTCCAGTGGTAAAAATGCCAGAGGAAAAAATGCCAGAGGTAAAAATGCCAGAGGAAAAAATGCCAGAGGTAAAACTTCCAGAGGAAAAAATGCCAGAGGAAAAAAATGCCAGAGGTAAAAAATGCTAGTACCCCCAACCCCCGGCCCGGATATAGCATACATGTATTGTTTACCACTCGCTTTTAGTTGACGACCCTTTTTTGTTAAACATTTCAATATTATATTCTTTTTTTACTTTTAAGTCAGTTTGAATATACATGTATCTGCATCTTGTTTATAACTTAATGTGCATGAGCCCCCCCCCCCCCCCCAACCCCCGTTTTAATGTTGACGAGGCTGTAATGATCGATGTTTGTGTGACGGCCTGTACATTTGCTGAAGAAGGGAGAACTGAAAAAGAAAAGAAAAAAGTGCAGGTACAAGTACAGATAACGAAAAGCAAACTAGTCAAGATCATTTGGTACAACTTATTTTACTGCAGGTACCGGTATTGTGTCCTTAAGTTATACAGTTAGTATCATGATGTTGGGGCATCTCGTTTTTAATGTTCGTATTTCCGAAACACTAATTTCCCATGCCCGGGGCTTCAAAATTCCGAAGGTTCGTTATTCCGAAGGTTCGTTTATCCAAAGGTTCATAATTCCAAAAAGGTTAATATTTACCCACAAAAGGACTGTCCCACATTAGGGTGATGTCATTTTTGCATACCTCCTTTCTCTTCTCGAAACCTAAAATTCAGTTGCAGACTTCCTTCTCATTCCAAATTCCATTCGGGATAATGAAATCGTACGTCGATTTAAAAAAAGCCGGTCCTACGATCTGGAGTTCAGGGTCAAACAGTTCGACAAGAAAAACGCGGTCAAACCAAATAGTCTGAAAAGTAAAAAAAAATACAAGCAGATGTCAGGTCTGCTTCTTGACCTTCTTGACCTTCTTTATATTCACCCCTTGATTTTTCACCTATATTCTCCTAGTATGCAGCTGGCATATTTTGCCTCTATACTTTTTGTTCCAGACATCAACCATCGCATGTTTATCTCTGCCATTTTGCCTGTGGCATTTTTTATCTCTGGCATCTTTACCTCTGGTATTTTTTTCATCTGGCATTTTTACCTCTGGCATTTTTACCTTTGGCATTTTTTCCTCTAGCATTTTTACCTCTGGCATTTTTACCTGGCACCGAGATAAGATGCATTTCAAATGAAATCAATTTTGATAACAATGTGACATATTCTCTCTATATTATCTGCAATTTATTATAGTAAGCGACAAGAAAAGTTGAAGTTAATTGAAGGATTAAAATAGTAAAAGAAGAGAAGAGAACAAAGAGAAAATTTAAGAAATAAATAATGAAAATTATATGAAAAATAGAGTAATGCAAACGGAAAGAAAAAAACCCCAGAAAATAAACGATGGAAAACACAAACATATGGGGAATAACAGAGATAGATGAGGAAAGCACAGGTAAAACATAAAAGAGAAAGCACAGAAATACATAAGTAAAGGAAAAGGAAAGAAGGCAACAGCAAAGAAATAGATTAGGATAGTAAAGCAAACGAAGAAGAAAAGATAAATTAAGCTTTTAGAAAAATAATATTACGCTACGAAAACCCAGAGACAGAGAACGAGAGAGAGAGAGAGAAAATATGAAATTCAAGAGTAATATGAACGGACATAGGTAGATTTAAAAACAAAAACAAAAACAAAATGAAAAACAACTCCAACCCCCTCTCAAAAAACAACTAAAAACAAAACAAAAACAACAACAGAACAACAAACAAACAAAACAAATAAAACAAACAAAACAGACGTAAAATAATCGGTCTACAGAATCATTACATTAACAAAAAGTCCACGAAACCGAACTATATGCCATATAAAAATGGAAAGGCTACATAACCTTTCTATAATTTTTGATCATATGATTTACTATCTTACTTTAATGTGTTTCGAGGGATCCTCATTTTACAAGCTTCGGCTTTTTAGTGGATCCCTCCATTTCTGCAGATTTGTTAACTACATACAATTATTTATTTGATTATGGGGAAAAAAAATGAGTGAAATTATTATGTTGATATATGTATACTAACTTACTGAATAATGTTCTACATATGTCAAATTCTGTTTATCTGTGGAAATGAAAATAAATGAATTGAATTGAATTGAACTGAATTGAAAAGTAAAAGTCTCACATTACTTTTTCCCACCGAACCCCGTTCCCCAGAAGTTCAGGAAAATATAACTCTGCAAAGAATAATTGATTCGGAGAATTTTTTTTCAAAGTTCATATTCATATATTTATCCATAAAGAGCATATTCATTTAGACATTTACATATTAATTTATTCATTCATTCGTGTATCTATATATTTATTTATATGTTTATCTAATTATTTCAGTAAGTTCAGGAGAGATGGTGGGTAAGCATGTGTGTGTGTATTTGACTGGAAGTTGGGGGATTATATGTGTCATTATGTCCTCGATAAATTGTAAAGATTTCCCCACCCCAAATAATTTTCTTGACTGCATTCTCAGTATTCCTCAACAGAAAGTATTAATTTGAGAGTTTGCCCATATTGGCGGTATATTTCGGCAATTCCCCGGCTATAATAACAATTCTGAAGTCTGAAACGCGGCTATTGACTCTCGTCGACTCACAGACGGAAACAGGTGCAGTGGAAATACACTGCAATAATATACATCTTTTAACTCTTACTGTGCCAAGAGGTTTTAATAGCTCTCCTCAAAATTTTACCAAAATGTGATCAATGCTTACTTTTCAAATGTCTACACTTTATTAACCATCTAATATTTCACAAAAATGTTGTGTACAAAACTTGTAGGAAATTTATTACGATTTCTTATGATGCCAAACATTATTACTTTACCAAGCTTTATGCATAAGAATTATTTAAAATTACATTTGAGTTTTTTCTTTGTCCATTATATTTTGGTTTCTCATTTGTTTACTGTTTATTGTTGAAATAAGGAAATTTTCTATGGTAGCATATAATTGTAATCATGTATTTAGAATGCTTCATTTATGCTCAAAATTTTGATATACATGGACAACCATATACCTTTCATGTGGTCGAGCAATTGGTGAATGAAAATGACAAGTCTGTCTGTCACATATACGTGCCATCGGCACTGAAAGAGTGAAAACTATACAAAATCAAGCTTACTTCGGCCTAGGGGTAAATCGAGAGCCCTATGACTATTAGAAATCATTTACGTTTTCAGAAGAGGAGAGTTACTCGATTTTATATGAATTTCTGCGATCGATTTTTATCCTATTAAATTTGCTTCTCCTCACAAGAATGCAATGCGACCGGATGAATTACTAATGTGTGCCCTACACCACTTCCGCTATTTCGCAATTCGTTTCATGAATCTCAAAATGTTTTTGCACTTTGGAAACATTCACTACTCTCCCTATCATCTCACGTCCTCGACTTTCCTCCGAACTAGACGGTGCACAGGTAAAAAATTAATGCATGGCTTCATGATCAAAGCCACGAGGGACACTTATCAGACTTAAGTTAATTTAAGACAATTTATTTTCGTCGACAAATGTTTTCGCCGGCTCGCAGACTGAAAGAGTGGAAATATACTGAGATAATATTACCCCTTTAAAAATACACAAAGACAAGCTCACTTCAGCATAGGGCTAGCATCAAGAACCCTGTCAATATTAAACATAATTTAGGCCTAAACTCTTAAAATTTACAGACGACAGTAACTCGATTTCATATGAATTTCTATAATCAATTTTTATCCTATTAGCTTTGCTTCGCCTCACAAAAATGCAATGCACCGGGTGAATCACTATTGTACTTCCGCTATTTCGCAATTCGCTACATGAATCTGCAAAATGTTTTGGCACTTTTGAAACATTATATCTCCGTGTCATTTCTGATCATCGACAGTCTTCTGAACTTGACGCTGCACATTACATTCTGATCATTACATTGCTAACTCGTAAACCAAGCCACCGGGGACACATTTCAAGTGTAAGTTATTTCGCAGCTATTTTCTATAGAATCCTTAGTTGAGACATTTCCATTAAAAAAAAAAATGTTTCCGATGCGAAACTTTGCAAATGAAATATGCTCGCTTTGCACAAGTAATTGGGGGATCTCTTTCCCACACGCAGTTTCCATGTGCCTTTTAAGGTTGGTAATTTTTTGGGATGGGACACTATATCAGCTGAAGTTTATTCTGCATCAGAATACTCTCCAATAATCACTAAATAGATCTTCAGCATTCTAATGAATTATTTTTCTTTGATTTTCCCCCATTATGATCGTGTGAATCTATAAATTCATCATGAAAGCTGTCTTACATATCACTCGCCAAATAGGTCCTCTCCAAGAGTTTAATTAACAATTATTCCATAAACGGGGAGTTCGAGAAATTAATACGTGGAGGGGACCTACGGCTAATAATATATATTTTACTTTTTTTTTCTTAAGTTTATAAATCAAATGAAATTAATGAAAGAATGAAATATCAATCATTGGTTAGGCGAGGCATCATAAATCAGCCTATCACTTATGCGTCCGGCTGCATTATTAAAATTAGCTCAGCTGGCTGCAGCCGGCGGCATGCCAGCGGCATGCCGAAAGTATGCGCCGGCCGCGGCCTCCCGGATGGAAGCCGAGCCTCAGAAAAAGCGAGAAAACATAAGCTCAGCCGGCTGCAGCGGGCCGCAGATCAGCAAGTATGCGCCGGCCGCAGCCTCCCGAATGGAACTCGAGCGTCATAAATCTTTGTCTCAATTAGGTCGTCTGGCCGCGGCCGGCCTAAACGAAACAGCCACCTGCAACGGCCTGCTGCATCGCTAAACCCGGCCAGACGATACATTATACATCATACATTATTCTTTCCAGACTAGACTATTGTAATGGGCTTCTTTCCTCTATACCAAAATCTCATGTAAATCGTCTAAAGCGCCTGCAGAATTAGGCTGCACGTTCTTCTTCCCAACCTTTACTTCGCTGCCTTCACTAGCTGCCCATTAAAAAACGTATCATCTTCAAATTAGTTCATGTTTATACATCTCTCAATAACCAGGCTCCAGGGTACATATCTGAATGCTTAATCTAAGGGAATCATAGCGGCATTTATTGACAAAAAGGGTTCAAGAAATCCCTTTTCTCGTGCAAAAATCAGACTTGAAAAAATAAAGAGAAAATGAGACATCCTTTCACGTGTTATACCTATGGCGAACGTATTTTTCCGAGTCTGTTTTTAACACAGCAATTTACGCCTCCAAAATGTACTACGGAAGTAGGTGAGAGTAATCTGTCTTGATACTATAATAGTCTTTGGCTCAGAACGCTGCAGCCAGCTGCAACTTCAAGAATCTCCGTCCGGCTGCAGCCAGCTGTAACTTCTAGAATCTCCGTTCGGCTGCAGCTGGCTGAGCAAATTTAGGAGTACATGGACAGGCTGGGGGGGGGGGGGGGGGGGGACGGGCCAATGAAGATTGGTTCAAGCTCAGAGCCCAAGCTGGCCTCAGCTGGCTGGGCTAATTAATGCAAATTAATTGCCCCGTCCGGCTTCAGCTGGCTTTGCAGCCCCAGTCAGCCTTCGCGTGAGGCTGCAGCCAGCTGATAGGCTGATTTATGATGCCTCGCCTTAATCATAACTTGATAATTGTCTAAAAGTGGCAGAGTGTTCTTAAAAGGAGGGAAATACTGGGTCGGATATCAAAAGGTTAATTGCTGTGAAAGTATTAATTGAGAGGGGTGATTCAAAGGCGAGTAATATTACGATTGTTTTCGTGGTGTTTTGAGTTTGATTATTTTAATGACACTAAGCTTTCGTTATATTAGCTCATTTTATTTCATCGGCATAATTCATGAGGTTTCACAAAACATTTGAGGATATAGCTCTTGAGAAATTTTTAGGTATACTCGTCATATTCCTCACCTATTTCATCAGTGAGGAAAAAACTGACAAAGTGCAGTATGTCATATTTCACTTGATCTTTATTAGAGGAAAGCTTTGACGAAATAAATGTTATTATCAATGATTTAAGAGAATTTATTTTTAAAACTATGACTTTATGAGCAAAGCTTTAGCGTAATAAGGTATAATATATTTTCACTATTCTTTATCTATTCCATCAGTATACAAATCATTTAGGAAAAGATCAGAAAACCTTAGACGAGATGTTTATTCTCAATTGATTTATTTCGTAAGTATTATTCAGGATTCAAGGTTCGCTTTATTTTCATATTTCACATTTGACGTCTCATTTTTAAAAATACATATTGTCAATTATGTTTACAAGAAATAATGATAAGAATTATACAGGGTATTTTCAATAAACATAAGTACATAAAAAATATTACATAACTTTGGTTTGCTTGTCGTTAGTTGTAAAATAATGGCTAATCATCAGGATAGCTTTGACAAAAAGATATAAGCTTTGACAAAAAGCTACAAAAAGATATCTTCTTCAATTTTCAATTTATTTTGTTATGAGGAGAGTAAGGACGAAATAAATTATATATTCAGAATGTTCTCAATTTACATAGTCATTAAAAAGCTTTGACTATTGAATAAAGTATGTATGCCCCCTTTAACTTTGACGAAAAGTGCATTCTTAGCCAATAGCCCATCGCCTACGGGAACCGGACGGTCCCTGTGTTAAGCCTATAGGGATGAGGGAATTCAGTAGTCACGGGATATATTCTCAATCCATTTCGTCAACAAAATTGAGTGAGCAGTACCTATTTAGCTCATGGTGATTCCCAATTTATTTCTTTTTTCATAATTCAAGAAGATTATAATTGTATATTTCATGTGGAAATCTTGAACGAAATAAATATCATTATCTATCTTTATTTTCCAAATTTATTTATATTTTCTAAATCCTTAATTTATCTAGTAAGTACATTTCATTAGGAATTCAAAAAATTAAATAAAGGATGTACATTCATAGTTTTCTCAATTTGTTTTATCACTCAAATCACTACTAAACTGTCTATTCATACTGTAACGAGATTTGTATTTGTCTGAAATGGGCAGAATATAGTCCTTATTCTGGTGGAAGTCCCAAAATAAATCCCCGTTATATTTGTAGTTTCTTGTCTAGGATGACCGAGAGTCAGGGAGAGAGAGCACACATCACACAGAGATTAAATTTAACAAGTTTATTATGGTGAACTCAACACATTTACAAGGTAGAAAGAATCACTGGAGAGAATGCCTCGCTTAGCAGAGAGGCGGCTAAAGCATACTCTCTGATCTGACAGTCTGACCTGGTTTCCCCAGATAAAGTGTGAGGTCTGTCTTAAATACCCCCTTCAAACAAGCTGCTCTATCAAAGAGAGAAAGACAGAGAGAGAAAGCGAGCGAGATATGAAGGTCGTAAGAAGGACACTTATCGCACAGCAGAGAATATAGCGAGAAGGACGTCATTGAGCACAAAGAGCTCAAAGTCACAGAGAGAGAGGGATACAAGGACAGGAGAAAGTCAAATTGTAGACGCAAGCTTGAATGTTTGAATGACAGCGCAAAGTTGGAATAGGAGTCTAAACAGTGAGGAGAAAGTTCTGAAAGACAAGGCAAAGTCAAAATGAGGAAAGCATAGAGTAGAAAAAGTCTGACCTCGTGAAGGTCGAAAACAGAGGAGAAGAAGCGAGTATGAGTAACCTTGTGAGTTGTGAAAGTCAGAAGTACATAGCAAAAGGAGTGAAGAGAGTATGAGATGGGCCTCGCTAATTTTGCAATGACGTTAGCAAGGCATTCTGTACATAGACCAGTGCAATAATTATGATTTGTTTCTATACTCACTAAATCATTGAAAACAATGAAAACACATTATAACTTCAAATATCATCAGCAAAAATGCGTGACACTATCCTCCCCCTACGGAAAGATCTCGCTGTCCCCAGCGATGAAGAGGAGAATGAAGAAAAGAAAGAAGAACAGACAAGAAGGACGAGTAAAAGGGAGTAAAAGAGAGGGAGCAAAAATAGCGAAGATATATATACACTCAATATGAATACAGCAGAGAATGTTACAATTGAATATACAACAGCAATAAACACAAAACAAATGCCTTACATTTTAACACAAGCAACTAATCCGACTATCGGGAATACAAAACATCATAAAGACATAAATAGCATAATAAACAAGTAAATTGACAATCAAGGAAAAAAGGAAAATCGAGAACGGAGGAATGGAGGTGAGAAAGAAGAGAGGCGGAGACAGCTAGACAACGTGGCAGCGAGAGATGATCACGGGGCGGAAAGAGAGAGGTAAAGAGGGATCGAAAGAGAAGAGAGAGAGGGAGAGAAAGAACGGTTGTGATCAAAAAGAGTCTATACACACTAACAAGTGTAAGGCTGTTCCCTACTGTAAACAAGGCGGAGATAACATGACAACATTGTACGCATTATATACATCACTACAAAATCCAGGGTCTGGTGGAGAAAAACAATTTGGAAGAAAACAGACAGAGAAGCAAAAGCGCATGAGAGAGAGAGAAAAAAAAAAACATCCGTCACGAGCGAATAGCCAGAAAATAGAAAAAGAAGAAAAAAAAAAAAAAAACCCTTGACATTCACCCCAAACAACAATAACAAGCAATGAACCAAAGATAAAAATGGTACAACAATACTAAAACTGTTATGTTTTGACTACTTCGAATACAAACACACATGAAAGCCACTTATTGATAATTTTATGTCTCCTTGTAAAGTTACAACTCGAGAACACCGCGCAGAAAAAAAAAAAATATTGAAACATGCATAAATAACTCAAGAAGAGAGGAAAAAACTGATCCCAAGCAATCAAGTTTCACATGAAATAAAAAAATTAAAAAGATCTGTCAAGGAAAAGCTAAATAAAGAACCCATAATGTACTAAAACAATTGAAAATAAGGCTGCGCTCAATAATGATTGAAAACAAAGTATGAAAAGTTAGGGCGACGCCCTTATAGGTAATTTGGCAGAAGTTAAAATAGCAACCGGTGACTGTAGTTGGAATTATCATAAATACATCTGAAAGAACGATCATAATTGTGATAACTTCACTTACTAAATAAACACATGGTATATACAATTGTACATCATCAAAGCAAAAGTAAACGCAATAGATGAAAATTAAGAGAGAGAGAGAGGTAGAAGAGAGAGCGAAAAAGATAGAAGGTTGGAGAGGAAGAACAGAAATTACAGCAGAAAGCAAATGAAAGAAGAAGAAAAAAACATTTCAAGAAATATAACAATTAAATGAACAAAATCACCAGATCAACTGGATGATCATAAAAAGGAGAAAACCACTATGTAGCACTTAAGTCGACGATATTAAACTGAAACTGAATTATGGATGCACTTGTCGCATAACGGCACTTAATGTCCACAAATGTATAGTTCTGGGAAAGTTATTTTTCATCAGTCAAAAGTTCATTTAGAAGCGATGATGCCCGAATTTAATATCCAAACCTGTCGGGTGTTGGTGGTTTTCTAGTCGACCGGCGAGGGGCAAAAATGTCTCTCAGGCTAGTCTGTGTACCAGTAGTACAAGTATTCGAGAAGGAAAGATTATAGCGAACTTTCTTAGATTGTTCTTTTGCCCATTGTGGAATGTCATTACTTTTGAATGGTTTGAGACGATCATGATGAAGAATTTTCACTTTCCCCTTTTGTTGAGCTCTAATTTCAAACACTAAGTCACTCAGTTTTCTTGTGACCACACATGGCCCAACCCAGAACGCAGATTTGAGTTTTGGGGAAAGCCCTTTCTGTTTAGTAGTGTCTAAATAGTAGACTAAATCCCCTGGGTTGTAAGTGTTTACTGACAGCCTGACGTCATAGTCTTTCTTTTGCCTCTGAGTTGCTGAAGCAAGATGTTCACGAGCGATGGCGTATGCTTCTGTCATCGTTGAGGCGATGTCAGCGGCGTATTCATCATAGTTGTGGTCATCGATTTCGGGCTTATCCACACCAAGTGCGATTTCAATGGGGGTTCTCACCTCACGCCCCAACATGAGAAAGTTCGGTGAAAATCCGGTAGTCTCATGGATGGTGCTACGGTAGGCAGCTGTTAAGAGTGACAAATTCATATCCCAGTTATCCTGCTTTTTGTCAACATAAGCAGAAATCATATTAACAAGTGTCTGATTGAACCTTTCAATCATGCCGTTAGATGACGGGTGGTACGGTGTAGTTCTTGTCTTAGTTATTTCAAGTAGTTGACACATGTGCTGGAATAGGTGTGACTCGAATGTCCTACCTTGGTCAGAATGTATTTCCAAAGGTATGCCCAATCTAGCAATGAATTCCCTAACAACAATATTGGTGACAGTACAAGCTGATTGATCTGGAATCCCATAAGCCTCGATCCATTTGGTAAACATATCTCCCACTACCAAAACATAGCGGTTGCCTTGGTTACTGACGGGGAATGGTCCCATGATGTCGAGAGCGATGCGATCCATTGGAAATCCAGAGTTATATTCACCAAGAGGGGCCCTTGGTTTCGATGTCGGACGTTTGCGGGCACCACATGTTACACAGTTACCGATGTAAAGTTTTACAGATTCTCTCATGTTCAACCAGTAAAATCTGTTCTGGATTCTACTGAAAGTTTTCTTAACTCCGAGATGTCCAGATAGTATAGACTTGTGATTAGATTCTAGGATCTGATCACGCAAGGCGAAAGGGACGACGAGCTGCTTAGTAGTCGTTAATTTATTGTTAGTAACATGTCGCTTGTAGAGAATACCGTCAGTTAATTCAAGCTGGGTCCATAAGAGCCATAAATTCCTCACAGCTGGGCCCTTGTCATGAACTAAAGCTCGAGCAGGTCTCTCACGAGACTCCGAAATCCATTGGTAGATGATTCCGACGTCGGGGTCGTCACGTTGCATTTTCATTAAAGTTCCTCGGTCAAAGCCGTTGGGTAAGATTTCCTGTTGCCCGGAGTTCCCTCCAGCGACGGCACCTGTGTCAGAGGCGCAGGGCAGGTTATCATCCGTCCCGACATTGACCGCTGAATGTTTATTTCTCGCCTTCCTTCTCGATGTCGACGCATTTCTCACCACTGAAACACTAACTGGGGATGGCCAATTCCCTCTCTGTATCACAACGAATGCATCTCTCACATAATGTAATCCTCTAATTCCTAGTACAAAAATATATACGATACAATCCAAAATATTCCTCGGAAGTCGACAAAACATCTTAGCAACGAGTCCGACCACGACCAGCATCATGACGATGATGTTGCACAGTCGATTTGTTGGGCTTGAGTCCTTCTTTGATTTCAATGACGGTGTCTGGCTACTATTGCCGCTTACTGATTTCAGGCGTGTTCTCTGTACTTTCCTGGGCGTAACAGCAACGACATCGTCGTCCTCGTCAAAGAACTGTGACCAGGCCATGTGTCGTTTCAGACATGTTGTGCATCCACCGCATGGTAATTGTTCAATGATAGTCTCCTTGTCATAGCAGTCACACGATTCTGGATCACATGGTATTCGAGACATTGCGTCAGCATTACCATGATTTCTTCCAGCACGATGTTCGATGTCGAAGTCGAACTGACTGAGAATCTCGATCCAACGGGCAAGCTGGTCCGTAGGTTCGCGAAAAGACATAATCCATCTTAGGGAAGAATGATCCGTGCGTATAAGAAATTTTCTTCCAAGTAGGTAATGTCGAAAATGACGCACAAATGAGACGATTGCCAGCAATTCCCGTCGAGTAGTACAATATCGACGTTGGGTTTTTGTCAATGTCCGGCTAGCGAAAGCGACTGGTCTCTCAACCTCTCGTTGGGTGACGTCATCCCACTGGAGTTGAGACAAGACCGCGCCTATTCCCGAAGACGATGCATCGGCGTCAAGGATGAACATACCGTGGTCGTTGGGGTAGGCCATTACGTTGTCGCTTATCAGTACACTCTTCAATTGCTCGAAGGCCGATTGGCATGAGTCGTTCCACTCGAATTTACTAGACTTTTCGAGTAGTTTGTTCAAAGGAGCCGCTATCGTCGAAAATCCGCGAATGAATCGACGATAGTAGGAACACAACCCGAGGAAGGAACGGACATCGCCTATCGATGTCGGTGTCGGCCAGCTTTGCACTTGTCCAACCTTTCCTGGGTCGGGCCTAATCCCGGACGCGCTGACGTTATGGCCAAGATAAGAGACTTCCGTTTGGAAAAGATGACACTTACTCGGCTTTAGCTTAAGTCCTGCTCGTCCAAGGCGTCCAAGAACCTCGTCGAGACGGTTGATGTGCTCCTCAAAAGTCGAGCTCATAACAATGACGTCGTCGAGATACAAAATCAAAGTTCGCCACTGAAGCCCTTTCATAATAAGTTCCATTGCACGCTCAAATGTACTTGGAGCATTACATAGTCCGAATGGCATAGTGATGTATTCATAGTGTCCAGTCCGTGTACTGAATGCAGTTTTGTGGCGATCTTCCTCTTTAAGTTCTATCTGCCAATAGCCTGATTGCAAGTCCAAAGTTGAGAAAATTTTTGAACCTCCTAAGCAGTCCAAACAGTCTTCTATGCGAGGCAGTTAATAGGCATCCTTTCTCGTGACGTCATTAAGTTTCCGATAGTCAACACAGGGCCGGGTCGTGCCATCACGCTTTCTGACATACACAAGTGGGCTCGACCACGCACTCGTCGATTCGCGGATGATGCCCGTTTTGAGTTGTGTTTCAATGATCCTCTCCTCCTCATCTATGAAGGCTCGAGGTGGGCGACGAGGTCGTTGCTTGATTGGAGCTGCCTCTCCGGTGTCAATGCTATGTTGAACTATGGAGGTTCGCCCAACATCAGTAGAAGAAGACGCAAACGTAGATGAATGTTTATCCAGTAAGGCAAATAGTTGATCCTGAGCATGTGGGTCTAGTCCATCACAAGATCTCTGATATAATGATTTCAAATCATCTGACCAGCACTTTTGCGAAACATCTTTACTCGAGTTGGATTTTACAGTGCGAATGCTGGGGTTAGAACTCTTGCTTGCATCAATATTACAAACATCATACACATCATTAATTAATTCCATAGCAGCAATCCGCATTCCGGCAAGGATATTAACTTCTTCACTAGATATGTTAACAACACGCACAGGTATATCAATATCGCTCCGAGTTACATCAATGAGGCAAGCCGCGACATGAAGATCCTTTATATTCCACTCGTGAGGGGTTGGCTCAATAATAGCATGTAAATGAGAACCAAAATCACAATTATCTATCTTTCCTGGTACAATGAACTCTGAATTGGGAGGCACCACGACATCATGTTTTACATAAACTGCACTAACAGAGCACCTCTGAATTTCAATTGGAATCAGAAGGTTATTAATGCGAAGACCACGCCTGGCTTCTAGAACACAATCAAAGTGATGCATGAAATCAAGGCCAAGCAACCCTTCATCACCTATATCTGCAATGTACACATTCCAAATAAAATCTTTAGAACCAATATTCACAGTTGCTTGAATAATTCCATGTACAGTTAGAATTCCCTTATCTGCCGTCTGGAGCTGAACATGATCCGATAAGGAGATTAATTCCGGGCGATCTTCCGCTGGCATTTGTTCATAAAGTTTTGTTGACATAACTGTCACTGCCGCCCCAGAATCGACCAAAAGTTTGCACGGGGCCCCATTCGCATTAGCCGAAATATACGCTGTTATTCCGTTCGACTCGTCAATTCGAATTATTCTGGGGCCTGATCCAACTTCATGGGCTTCGACCTGGTCGATGGGGTCGGCCCTGCTCAGTTTCCCGAAGTATTGTCAACTGCTGGTTCCGATCCCTGCGGCTGGAATGGAAGAGGCTGTTGCCATTGTGGGGGTAGCGGGGGTTGTTGCTGCGGTGGTTGCGGCTGGAATGAAGGAGGTTGCTGCCATTGTGGGGGTAGCGGGGGTTGTTGCTGCGGTACCCAGTTCGGTTGGCTGCTACGGAGATAATGCTGGGGCATATAAGACCGATTGTCACCTTGTGGTGGCATTTTACAGTTACGGGCAAGATGACCCAGTGTTTGGCAGTTATAGCACCGAGGTGGTGGTCGACCACGATCTTGTCCCCTCGGTTGTCGTCCTCGATCTCGATTGTCAGGTGGCTGCTGCTGCTCCTGAAATAATTTAGTTAACTGTTCTACTCGCTCATCAATCGACATGATGTGTCGCCGTAGCTCTTCAAATTTCTCACCATTCACAGTGCCCTCCGACGTCGATGACACCGAGCGAATTGGTCGAGCGCCGCGGCCAGATTCCTCGCGAAGATGATGGAATCTCTCTGCGATCTCCCGAGCTTCTTGGAGTGTCCCTGGCTCTTGCATTCCTATGGCCATAGCCATATTACTGTCACCAAGCCCCCGGAGAAAATGACGAGTCCCAATCATCTCCCTAGTCGCTGCGTCGGCCGTTGGGTAACCGAATGTCGTAAGGCGACGAATATCGGCTGCGTAGTCGGCAATAGACTCCCTTTGTCCAAGGCGCCGTAACTCCAACTGAGACACAAAAGTAGACGGTGTCTTCCTGGCAGCGAAACGATTTTCCAGCGCCGATAAGAGTTTGTCGAGGTCGCCGATGACATCTGGGGCCAGCTGCTGGAAGGCAAAATCTGCTGCATCTCCACGGAGACAAGCCAGAAGACGGACACGCTGCTCCGACTCGTCCCAGCCGCAAGTAACAGCGAGATTTGTGAAAGAAGAGATGAAACTCTCCCACGGCCGTCCTGCGCCATCATATTGCTCCTGGGGAGGTAGCTGAACTTTCACTCGACTTCGCGTGGGCACATCGCTATCATCAATTCCCTCCTTCGAGTCCGTGGTCCGACAATCATCATTATTCGTCTCGTCTACCAAATTCCGAGCCTCATTAAGTGCCGCCTTCAGTTCCTTGATCTCTCTCTCGAGGTCTGCCTTTCTTTTCCTACGAGACATTATTATTTTAAAGGGCGCGTGTTAAAGTTCAAATCCCACTCCTGACACCAGTATAACGAGATTTGTATTTGTCTGAAATGGGCAGAATATAGTCCTTATTCTGGTGGAAGTCCCAAAATAAATCCCCGTTATATTTGTAGTTTCTTGTCTAGGATGACCGAGAGTCAGGGAGAGAGAGCACACATCACACAGAGATTAAATTTAACAAGTTTATTATGGTGAACTCAACACATTTACAAGGTAGAAAGAATCACTGGAGAGAATGCCTCGCTTAGCAGAGAGGCGGCTAAAGCATACTCTCTGATCTGACAGTCTGACCTGGTTTCTCCAGATAAAGTGTGAGGTCTGTCTTAAATACCCCCTTCAAACAAGCTGCTCTATCAAAGAGAGAAAGACAGAGAGAGAAAGCGAGCGAGATATGAAGGTCGTAAGAAGGACACTTATCGCACAGCAGAGAATATAGCGAGAAGGACGTCATTGAGCACAAAGAGCTCAAAGTCACAGAGAGAGAGGGATACAAGGACAGGAGAAAGTCAAATTGTAGACGCAAGCTTGAATGTTTGAATGACAGCGCAAAGTTGGAATAGGAGTCTAAACAGTGAGGAGAAAGTTCTGAAAGACAAGGCAAAGTCAAAATGAGGAAAGCATAGAGTAGAAAAAGTCTGACCTCGTGAAGGTCGAAAACAGAGGAGAAGAAGCGAGTATGAGTAACCTTGTGAGTTGTGAAAGTCAGAAGTACATAGCAAAAGGAGTGAAGAGAGTATGAGATGGGCCTCGCTAATTTTGCAATGACGTTAGCAAGGCATTCTGTACATAGACCAGTGCAATAATTGTGATTTGTTTCTATACTCACTAAATCATTGAAAACAATGAAAACACATTATAACTTCAAATATCATCAGCAAAAATGCGTGACAATACTCAACTTTGAAGTCCCCCCTACCCATAAATTTCGATGGCAATGAACCTGTTAATATCCATCTACCCCGCATTTCCCTTTTCTTCAAGACCTTTCTGCCACTTTCAGACAGTTTATTAATACCTAGTGACGAAAAACGAATGATTAATGCCATCCCTTATCGTTTCAACGTTCGATCACTCAACATCAGAATCGACGATCTTGAAGACATGTTGCGAACTCAGCATATAGGTGTTCCCTTTATAGCTGTAACTAAAACGTTGTTTTCTATTGAAAAAATATGCGTCTGCCTGGATTTAACCTGTTTCATCGCGATCGTCCCGGTCGTCCTGTTGGAGGAATTTTTGTCTATATATCCGCGATGATTTAAAAGCAAAGGAAGTTTACGTCGACTTCGTCCCGACCCACCTGAAAGTACCATGGGTCAAGTTACAGTCCTCCAATCAGTTCCGGTTATGCAACCACTTCTACGTTGCCGTTGTGTATTCATCACCGCGATCTGAGTACCGAGAGGAACTCTGAAACCCCTAATTGATACTGTCGAACCTGTCAGGGCAAATTCAGAGAGTGCTTCGCTTCAGTTACTTCAGTGATCTTGATGGATCACCTTCGGATCAGAATACCTCACTGGTCCAGATTGTCACGAACCCGACAAGGGGAACAGCAACATTGGAAAAGATTTTCACTGATATTGCCTGTGAGTACCACGAACCCATTGTATGTGCTCCTACAGTGATTACTCACTGATTTCTCTTGAATATATTGATGGTCACGTTTGTCGCTGATCTGTTCAATTTTTCCATCGACCTGAGCGAGATTCTGCTGTCCGATCTTTCGGACAGTGGATTACCGAATATGGACTTGTCAGTTATCAGCACTTTACCCGTTCTCGACGCCAAAGTTGAATGGTTTCAGCAGCTTCTCTCTGAACAGTATAAATCACACTTGCATAGAGTAACCATCAAACGAAGACAGAATGTCAAATCGTGGATGACCAACCGTTCGGTCTCTCATCTCGACGATCTCAGCTTAGTGAAGATTACCAAGAAAGCCGACTACAACGTTTTGAAAACACATTTAAACTTGCAATGGAATCATACTAATTGTATGAAACCAAAGCCTGAGAAACATGAAATAATCCGCGTTAGTTTTCTGTAGACCGATGTCCCTCCCCCAGTCATAACTATCGACAATAACTCCATTGCAGTTGTTGCATCCATGCGCCTTCTTGACGTTACTATGCAATCAAACCTTAGATGGGATAGCCACGTACGTGAAATGATCTCGCGTGCATCTCCGTGGCTCTACATCCTGCGCTAACTTAGGAGGAACGGAGTCAGTCGTGTTGATATGTTGTTTATTTTTATGCTATGCGTATCCTTTTCCTCTTAGAATTCGCTGCTGCAGTCTGGTGTACTAGTCTCACACTTAAATAATCAGAAGCCTTGGAAAAAGTGCAACGGAGAGGTCTCCACTTACCCTCTACGAGCTCACTACGATGATCTACTTTGCGATATGGAAATAACCACGCTCGCTGAAAGAAGGAATTCCCACCTTATTGGCTTTGGGAAATTCCTTCTTCTGTCTACCAACCATCGTGACATGATCCCACCTTAAAGTCATCTACTTTTTATACTGGTCCCAACTTAAGGAAATCCTTGCGTCTTGATATGAAGAGCTTACTTGCAAAAGGCCCTAAATCCATTTTTTATCATATGGCACTTTTTTATATGCCTTAATAGAGATTCGCCATGTGCATCAAACTGGCTATATTTCAACTTCTAAAAGTTTCAGGAAGTTTGTTAAAAAATGAGATGAAAATTATGTTTTCTTTCAAAAGGCCCTAAATCCAAAACACTTTTCTTGCAAAAAGCCCTATATCCATTCATCTATCCTGCATCCTGATTGGCTAAGAGAATAGGCTTTTGGCATGAATGACCAATCACGCGCCTCCACACAGCACACAACCATCTATCCAGAGACTCTGTGTGAGAAAATTCCAGCTTTTTGACATTTTTTATGGGAATTAAATACACAAAATTCCTTAGTTTATCAAGATCTTGAAAATTACTACAACAATGGAGCTTGCAGATATAACCAAAACCAAAAAATGAAATGAAATGAAATGTTATTGGATGTACATGAGTAGGTGATATGAGGATGGTGTGATATTGACAAAGGTTCAGCAGGTGCTTTTAACTCTTATGACATGAATAATACAGCCATGACAAAGATGATGGTGATGATGCTACTGTTAGTGATGGTGATGTTGATGATGACAGTGATAAATGTGATGATGGTAGAAATGGTGATAGAGATAATGATAATAGTGGTGGCAATGATAATGGCGATAAAGGTATTTACGATCTCCATAATGACGATGATGATGGTGATGGTTATGATGGTGATGATAATGGCAATAATGATGATAACAACAATGATGATGATGTTGGTTATATGATGATGTTGATGCTGATTTCATTCATGTGTATGATGGTGTGATGCTGAATGTTCTGATGATGGTAATGGTGTGATGACGATGGCAATTATACGGGTGATAATGATGGTATTGGTTATGTGATGTGATGTTGATTATGATGATGCATTCTACTCTGGATACAGTAGATATTGTTTTTATTTTGAGCAAATCTGCTTTATTAAGGGCAGATAATGACTGGCTACTGTCAGTAGACAATACAAATTATCTTTGGAATCGATTTAAAAATGTTGCTATATCAGGCAAGGTTTATCCGAGCAAAGCAAATATTTTATGCAGTTATCTAGAGCAAGTCTGCTTTATTTTTAAGGTCAGATGATGATTTTCGATAAGTCACCCCAATTATCTTTCGAAGTTTAAATTTTGATTGACTTTATAATGTTGCTATATCAGGCAAGGTGTATTATTACCCATTGAACATAGGCAGGTGGAGCAGCACAAGAGTTTAGGTGAACAAGGGCGGTGGATTTTTGGTTCATTAAAAAGATTTTTAATGCGTAAATTACTATTATCATTCAAGACTTTTCTTGCAAAAGGCCCTAAATCCCACTTTTCTTGCAAAAGGCCCTAAATCCCAAAAAATAATAAATATAAAAAATCATATAAAATATTTGACGGCCCCAGGATTTTTAAAATTTTGATTATTGTTACTTGTGGTGATGTCTCTTAAACATACATGAAGGTCTTCTTGAATGAAATCATAGAACTGTGTGAAACAAAAAATCTCAATTTACTAAGAAGTAGGTAAAGTGGATTTAGGGCCTTTTGCAAGAAAACTCTTCATATACATAACACAAGAACACAGCGTCTTAGGAATTCGACTATTCCGTGTTCAGTTCAATTGCTTAACTCATAATAATTGAACGTCCACATGTAAATCATATGAGTGCAGTATTTATTAGTTTAACGTGTTTAATCGTTTAATGAATTTCAAACAATTTTTTCTGTTGATTATTTAGTTATTCTGTATGTCTTACTTTTGTAAAACTCAACAATTTCGCCTCTCGAACTGCATGTTCTTTTTATTTCAGTAAACCGAATGAATGAAAGAAAAGAAAGAGAGAAAGAATGATAAGAACAATAATAAAAGTAAATAAAAATGATGATAATAACAATAACAATAATAATGATAAGAAGCACATTCTTAGATTGTTGGCCAAATTCCATTGCATTCATTACGAAATACGACACGTAGGGAAAACCCACTGGTATACTGGAAGGGAAGGTTGTTTTTCTTTTCATGCATTGTTTTGTGTTACAAGGTGTAACTTCAAGGTCCATTAAATTTTTTTTTTCAAAGACGGTTTTGCCATTATCAGGTAAAATTGAAAGTAGGCAGATATTCTCATGCATTATACGTATTTCTCGTGGCTATGTTAAACTTTCACTGTTGATCATGCAAAAGTGAAAAAGTATACAATTTTATCTCCATGTTCGGAGGCAAATAATACCGATCTTCTTATCTGAATTACAGTTTGCTACCATTATTGTCAACTTAACTATAATCATCAGATCATGTGCATCTAGTGTACAATGCAGATTCACATACATGTAGTTATAACTGCAGCTACAGAGAGGGGTGGGGGAGTGGGATGCTAGAAATAGATGTGTGTGTGAGAGAGGAAAAAGATTTCAATAAAATAATTGACTTTCCCCACGGGCAGGATTTACTTAAAAATCAATTAATTACTCAACTATATATTCTTTCCGTCTAGAGATAACATGGCAGAGGGCGATAAACTCCAATGTTGTTTAGAAGCAGACAACCAACACGAAGACCTCGATCAGAAAACTTGCCACACTGACAAGAAATTTGATCAGATCGAGCAGTCTCCCAGGAGCGAAGAATCAGAAGAATCCTTCTATAAAGAGGTGAATATGAAATGTAGAATTCACCCTGCTGTTCAACAGAGGCGGATCCGGGATTCCCTGGCCAGGAGCACTTGCCCCCAATCGGTGAAAAGCTCTCCCCCACCCCACCCCCATAAAAAAAGAAGAAAAGAAAATGAAAGGCAGGGTGGAGGTTTACTAGTCTAAAACATTAAGTTTTTCTCGGGGCACCTTCCCCCGCCATATTAAGTCCACTGACACAATGACATATTAAATTCATAAATTATTTGGGTAATAAGGTAACCTTTATCTCAAATACTGTAGTTAGGCCTATTCTCTCTATGGAAAAGGAAATTATATGCATTGTAAAGTAGGACAAAATTCACCTTAGAACATACATGACAACTTTCTACAACTAGATGTTTTTCCACCACGTCAAAAAGCCCCAAATGATTGTTCAGTTAAATGTAATTAATTGTCCTGTAAGCACTCCTTGGTTTGTGTAGTTTGTGAAGCCAGTGTTCCGTCGAAAGGAGATTTTCGAACACATCTGATACCTTGCCCTACTAGGCCGTCGCATTTTGCTTCAAGAGATTGCGTCGGTGGCTAAAGTTTGAGCCTGGACTTGTTCTGTGCATTTATCGTCCTGAATGCCCTTGCATGGTGCAATGGAAACACCTCGTGTGCAAGGGCCTTAGGCCCGGCTAACACGAGGCGACATTTCGATTGCATCATTACCTGCACAAATCGAGCCTGCGAAGACAATGAACCCATACGCCACTTAGTAAAAGAAATGTTTGTACAGTTCTTTTTGTTCATCTTGCAATCACTTTTTAAACTTTATCACGCTTTCATGACGCACATATGACCGTAAAATTCGCTGACATTAAAAAAGGAAAGGAAAGAAGAACAACATAATTAAGTCGTGTTCGTTAAAACATTTCCTTTCTTTATTGTTTATCTTGTTCTTGTTCTTGTTCTTGATCTTCTCAATCATTTTCTAAGTATTATTGTTTTTTATCATTATCAATGCTATTATCATCATCATTTTAGTTATTCAGGACATATTGATAGTATTATATTATTATTATTATTATTATTATTATTATTATTATTATTATCATTATCATCATCATTATTATTATCGTTATTGTTATCATTATTATTATTATCATTATTTTTTATTTGCAGAAGTCCACCGAAAAGAAGCCAATGGCAGCTGCAGAACAAACAGGAGAGGGCGCCCGGTTCATGATGCTGCTGATATGACGCTCCTTGTCCTGGGTAACCTTAATCTCGGAGAGATGGCAACAGCAAGTAGCAATCAAAGGGTGAATAATCCTGACGACAAGGATGAGAAAAGGGATGGCTTGGGAGCATGTAGTATCAAACCCACTTCTCCAGAAGCAGTACGAAATAATGTGATAGAAATAGTTAATCATATATTCATGAACGGTACATGTAGTGTGCATGGGATGGGAGCATTGTCGCATGATGCCGTGGTTGTAGGGTACGGACAGTCGCGAAAAGGTGTGGACTGCTTCTTTGTCTCAGGTGATAAGAAACAATACCTAGGTGATGGCGCAGGTAATGTCAATGACATTGCGGTCCTTACCGATGGCAGATCAATAGTTTCCGGAAGTGATAGATGCACTGTCTACGATTCAAATGGTGCAGTAACAAATATGAGTTACGAGTTGGGAGATAGCCTTTGCTACCCTAGTCTCTGTAGTGACAGAAATGATAACATATACGTTGTCACTGGCGAGCCATTAATCCACATATTCCATCTTCGCAGCTTTTCCCCACTGGCCCGTGTCCCTGTTGACAGTAGACCATTGCAAATTTGTGTAACCAAGACGGGGGTAATGATAACATCTACTGTTTCCTTAGGACCACGCGGTGCTCTAATTACCGTGTATGATCAATCAGGGCGCGCAGGTAGATCCATGCATGCAGACGAATCGGGGTGTGATGTCAAGGGTATGATTGTCGCTGCTGAACATATGTTCGCCGCAGTTGATAGCCTTGATAGGGTGTTAGTGGCAAGGGTAACTCGATGCTCTAGCATGTTTTCACTGACCAGATACACTCTCGAAGGAACAAAGCTCATTGAACAAATGGCGTTCAAAGATGTCTACCTTGCCCGAAAGATTGATATGTCGTGCCGTTGTTACATGGTAAGCCTAGCACCAGACATGATAGCCTTTGCCAATGACATTTGTTTGTATTTCATCAAGCTTCCAGCATAGAGGCATATGCACGCGAGAATTCGCATAATACTGGTGCCGGATCGAAGGTGCTTTCCGGTTGTCACCCCTCCATCTAAAATCCTACTCCATTTTTTGTGCTGGATTTTCAGGGATATTTTTTTAAAGGGAGGGAGACACCAATATTGTTACAATTTTTTAATTATTGTATGGCTTCCCACACAAAGAATGATTCTGGGACATAAGAAGGTTCTCTCAAAATCGTTATGACCTTTTTTGTTTTGTGTTGTGTTGTTTCTTTTTTTTTAAGGGGGGGGGGGGTTGTTAAAAGTTTTTTTCAAAAAATACAACATCAGTATGCATATTTTCTGCGTTCTCTGCAATCATTTAACCACAGCCGGGCTAACATGCGCTCAAGCATTCATGAAATATCCTCCTTCAGGGTACCCATATACATGTACTTCATCGTGGTGGAGAGTGACAATTGTAGATTGATGTCTTGCCAAATGTCTTGATATTGGTGTTAATGTTGTACATAGATGAGTTTTTATTGAATTCTCGGTTTAATATTGCGATAATTACTTTTCTTTGCAGCGGAACAAAATTTAAGATAGTAATATCATAAAATATGCTAATTCTATACTTCTTTCGCAGGAGATCTATTAATTTTCTTTATTACCCTCACTTGTAATGTGCAAAGTATTATAAAGTAGCCTTATCGTTAAGGCAAAATCTACTATATAAATGCAAATTATAATTGCCTATCCAACAGTACTGTCATTTTTTTTTTACATATATATTGGTCAGTCATAGTGCAGAGGGTATGTTCCTCTTCCCGAAGGGGGTCAATTTTCTTGACCACCGCTAAAATTTGGCTACACCTCTTTCAAATCGATTTGACATTGTGAGGCCTCTAATTCAAATCTGACCCAACGAAACTTTGTCACCGAAGTATAAATCAAAAGTCTTGTCTAGTTTGTTTGTTTGGGGTTGTTTTGTATTCTCAGATCGAACTTTTTTTTCTTAGAAACATATTTTTTTTGGAGAAGGACCGTTTCATATATATATATATATATATATATATATATATATATACATGTATATATAACGTTTTAAAGATAATAAAAAGTAGATTTCTTGGCTCGCTCGCTTCGCTCTCTCTTAAATTGTAAAAATAAATTGGTTTCAGGCAAGGAACATGATAACATTTCCAGCAGGGAGATAAACTAATATCTTCATGTTTCGGAAGCAAGATATCCGGCTTATTTTCGGGCAGGATGGTGCCCAAATGTACCAATTGTTATGATTAGCTAGTGTATTACGATTGCGAAATCATATATTAAAGACAACAAAGTATCGGGGGGGGGGGGCAATACAATAACATTATAACAATAAAATTATCAATATCAGTAAAGGAGCTGTATAAAAGGAATTCCATCTTTTATCCTCTTATTCAAGTGCCTAACTTTGAAAATTGAATGGAATTGAATTGACTTCAATGACATATAATGTGCATGAATATTTTGTTTCAACAAGAAAAATAGTAACAACTTATATTATACATGACAGATAACAAAATATGCAAACATAATCAGAGTATATTAAACATATTTGATTCATATACATGTACATAGATTGATATGATATAACTCATTTCAGAATTGAAAAGGGTATATTAGCCTTTATAAAATTTGCTTGGCTGAGTATGACATAATCTAATTTCATTAAGAATATGAACCTTCCTTCTGCTCTAAGTTTTTTTTCTTTTTCGTCCCATAGTGTGTTCACAGCGTGAATCATCTTCACACTGTTAAACTCGAGCGTTTTAAAAGGATACTCATTTCCAGATTGTGGACGTTTTTTTATGCCGCGAGAGGGCACCGTGATCGTTACCTGATCATGCCGTTGCCCCGAGGGGCGCAGGCTTCGGACAGACTTGTCGCTGCGCAACATGCACACTCCGCCTGAGCTCGAGCTCTTGTGCGAGATTCGGTCGGCTTCGTGCAGTCCGAAATATAATCCCAGTAGTCTGACGAACGTGTCCGACGCACAAACTTTGTGTACGAGTGAATGGGGCTTACGCAATCCCGACTCTCCCCACGGCCGCCTGGTGGCGTATCCCTTTAACATTGTGATTCACATTCACTCTGTGAAATAGAACATCACTATGTGGTAAACCACAATGTGGAGGTGTGAACAGTGTATTCATCATCTTCACACTGTTTAATTCGAGCGTTTTAACATTGTGAATCCATCTTCACAGAGCCCACTATGGGAACACACTGTGAACACACTGTGAACACACCGTGTGTTCTTTCCGGTGGGGACAGTCAGTGCATATTCTAAGATGTACTGGTGTTTTCTCAGGCCTTCTTGATACTACACCAGTCACGCTAACGAGACAGACACAAACAGTCAACTGACTGAACAAACAATTACATTAAAGACAGAGTTGAGTTCTGGTTCTGATATTGAATTGTAAAAGAATCTTGGACGAACTCCTTTTGTCTGCACAGAAGGGGTTCGTGCGATTGAATGTAGGCGGCTTCCAGAAAGCGTAAATGCGCTGCGATTCTGGCCCAGGACATAATTGAGAATTGATCGTCGGCATAGCTTTGTGCGCAAGCTGGATTGCGCACAACGAACCCTTCTGTGCAGACAAAAGGAGTTCGTCAAAGCTTTGCGATTGTTCTGAAATTACGGCGTCGGGTTGCGTCCGGGTTCATCGAGTATAAGATTTCGAGTAATTTGTTATACATACCTGCGTGATAACCTGATGAGTGCAGGTCGAAAAGCTTCGTTATCCTGTCCTTTTTCGTGCCATATTGAAATTTTGTAGTACCAAGAAATTATTTGAAGTCCTTTACTTCCATAAAATCTAAACAAAAAGTTCATTTTATTCAGGGTAACTTTGTCATCTAAAATAAAATGTTTGAGGTCCACCAAAAAAAAAATAAAAAAATAAAAAAGACCTTACGATGATCGGGCAATCCCAAAATAAATGTTCCATACTTATCTCCAAAAATTCGTAAAAGATGCTGATTCACTGGACACGTTCAAAAGACATAGTCTGGGAGCCTGTCCTAACACCGTAAAACGCATCTATTCTGTTAATGCCCGCTTATCAGCATTTGTTCCGTTGGTCTTCTTTTTCTTATATTCTTTATGTCATTTGTTATATGCCTTTCGTTATAATCCATATATTTGTTGATCATGTTTTTTTGTATATCTCTATTCTGTCAATCTAATCTCTTGCATTAATGATGTTTATGCTATAATTATGTAAGTGCTTTATATCTGTATTCAAAAAGGCGCTATATAAATGCTTCATGTTATTGTTCATTATTGTTATTATCATTATTATCAATGTTATTATATTATCATATATTATAAATTTGTGTCAATGAAGAGGGAGGGATAGGGGATTAGAGGTGGTCAAGTTTGAAACTCTGTGGCTCTGCTTACTTGCTTTTAATTACCTTCCAAAATGTACATTCAACGTTGAATATAGTACCTGTTTCCTCAATGTATGATACTTCTTAGTAAAGTTCTTTAAGTACCATGCAAGGTTCCTTCATAATGATGTATTTGTAATGTTTAGTGAATATGTTTTGCAGCATTTGCTTACAAATTTATTGACAATAAAAATGGACGAAAAAAAATAAATTAAATGTATTGTTTGTTGTTTGTCGTTGTGTAATTTTGCTGCATCATATATATTTGCAGATCTTATTTTCTGATGCTATTGCATTAAAAGTATTTTGAATTTTTTGTAGGTTTCGCTTTGATTATCGAAGTTTTATTTTTTATAAATGCTCCTAATTAACAAATATACCTACCTCATCAAAACTGGGGCTGCATTGGCATGATTGATGTTTTAATATTAATGTCTTATGGGACATATTATATTTGTTGTTATATTGCAGTTCTAAAGTATAGAAATGCAATATGAATCCAAATTTTGTAAATATGACAAATCATCTATTTTATTGAAAAGGGATTTTAACGGCTTTTTATTTGGTTTTTAAGAATTGCACCCTGTCATGTTTGGGTAGAACACGAGACATATTTTGAATACTGGTGATAAGACATGAAACCATTCAACACTGGCGCAGCAAAGTTGTTGAACAGCACTGACACTTTGCTATTTAACCCGTTTGCTACTGAAATTCAGTTAAGAATTTTTTACAAAAAAAACTCTGATCACCACAAACACCTTCTTCCCGTCCCTAGATGTAATTTTTCACCTGTTAGGTGTACGCAGATCGATCATCCCAATTATTTGCAGCTTTCTAACTGCACGCACTCAGAGCACCAAAGTCTGTAATTACTACTCTCCCCTACTAGAGGTATCCTGTGGAGTACCACAGGGTACCAAGTTGGGTCCGGTTTTGTTTCTGATTCTGGTTAATGATGCTGTGAATGATTGCGAGAATCGATGGAAATACGTTGATGATTTAACACTTGGAGAAATTGTGAAGCGTAATGCTGAACCTACATTGCAATCTGTATTAGATCGTCTTTCAGTATGGTGTAATGATAATGATGTGCTCCCCAAACCATCCAAATGTAACCTCATGACCATATCATTTTTAAGGAACTTAAACCCCAGGACTGACTTCCAGCTTAACTCAACTCAACTCAATGTCGTTCAAAATCTCAAACTACTCGGAATCACAATTCAGAATGATCTAAAATGGAACTTACATATCTCAGATATTGTGTCAAAAGCATCCAGAAGATTGTACACACTATGTATCCTTAGGAAATCTAAGGCAAGCCTGGTGGATATGGTAACTGTCTACACTACGTACATAAGACCCATACTCGAATATTGTTCCCCTGTTTGGCACACCTCAATTACCCTAAATGAGAATAATAAATTGGAATTTGTTCAAAAGCGGGCCCTCAAAATAATTGTAGGCTATAACGTGACTTATGCCAATGCCCTTGCCATAACTAAACTCACTACTCTATCTGATAGAAGAGATTCCCTTTTGCTAAGCTTTGGACAAAAAATCAAAAACTCTGATCACCACAAACACCTTCTTCCCGTCCCTAGATGTAATTCAAATTTAAGACAGCTTCGTAACATGACTGGCTTCCCTACAATTAAATGCAATACAGAGCGATATCGAAAATCCACCATCCCTCACCTTGCCAGAATCTTGAAATAAACTCCCCCCCCCCCCCCCACGCTTTGCATCCCAAACATTTTCACTTCTCAGATTCCATACCTAGATGTAATGACTCATTTTACATGGTTATGGCTTTCTAACTTGGTTATATTTGTGTATTGCTCCCAAATCTTCTCCTCTCTATCTATCTCCTTCCTTTTTTCTCTTCCCTTTTCTTTCCTATTCTTTACTTTTTCTTTCTTTCTCTCACTTTTCACACTTGTTATCTTATTATTTGTGTAGCGTAAATCTTAGCATTTTTGTTTTGCTTCCAATTATGTATCTTTTCATATATTTGATGTGATTCTATTGTATATATGCACATATATATCTGATTGTAAATTGACCCCTTCAGCCCCTGTGCTGCTGGTCAATCATCATATACCATAATAAATAAATAAATAAATAAATTGAAGCATCATTTGAAAAATGTGTCTACTCCATAACTATATTTCTCCTCTCCTTTTTGTAGCTCAGTAGCTTTTTTCCTATATTATTTGACTTATGTAACCAATGTTTATTATCGATAGTTTCATTATGATTTTCTGTATATAGTTTTTTCCGTTGAGTAAGTCTTGTTTTCACATTTATGTAATCTTCGCCTACTTTATAAATAAATAAATAAATTGAAGCATCATTTGAAAAATGTGTCTACTCCATAACTATATTTCTCCTCTCCTTTTTGTAGCTCAGTAGCTTTTTTCCTATATTATTTGACTTATGTAACCAATGTTTATTATCGATAGTTTCATTATGATTTTCTGTATATAGTTTTTTCCGTTGAGTAAGTCTTGTTTTCACATTTATGTAATCTTCGCCTACTTTATAAAAAATATTATGTTTTATTTTGCTACTTTTAATTAGTACATTCTTATTACTTGTCGTACGTGTACGATAGTCTTGTAGCCGTACTAATGTGTTTTCTTAGTGTATTTTTTAATCAGTTATTTAGGTAAGGACCCCATTGGAAATAAGCCATTTCGGCTTTCATGGGCTATCCTGTCATGGTACCTGGTTATGTTTGTATTGCAATATACCTGACGAATAAAATAAAATCAAATCAAATCATTCTCTCTTTTACATAGGCTTTCTACAGGGGCTACGCGGTTCCCGTAGGCGAATCGTTAAGAATTTAAAGGGCGAGTCAATTAGAATTATATTTCATGATAATATCAAAGTATTGTGTCAATATTGCTAGAAATCGCATATACTTTTTATTAAAAAGATCTGTGTACTTCTCTAAGCTTCGTTGAAATTGCCTAAATCGCACGTTTATCAGCTAGTCTGTCACGCCCCTCGAAAAAGTAGGGCCCAGTCACGTGCCTTGTCAGGTGACCTGTGACGTACCATCGGGAACATCTAGCTAGCGGACGACGCTTGTCTGTGTATATCCAGTGCAGGGAATTTTGGATAGGAGTGCATATCTCAAGAAAAATAATAAAATGCCGAGGAGATGTGTTGTTGCTGGGTGCAGCAAAGGCACCAGCGATGGTGTTAGTCTGCACACCTTTCCTAAAGATGATGCAACTCGAAAAATTTGGATCTCAAGGATCAAGCTGACGCGAGCTCAGTGGGATGGCCCTTCCGCTCACAGTACTGTTTGCAGTGACCACTTCACGGAGGAGGACTTCGATAGTCAGGGGCTGTATGACCAGCTAGGATTTGCGCCCAAGAAGAAAATGCTGCGGCCGACAGCTATCCCTGTCATCAGACTGGGAACTGAGGGCTGTGGAACTGGAAGCCAAACACAGGGAGCTAAAAAACAGAGTCGGTCTGCAGTTCTGAAGCTGGAGTCACTGGAGAAAAAGAGGGTAGGTCTACCATACCGTACCGTTATGTAGTAGAGTAAATAATTACTCACCTGCTATTGTCATTGGCCTATTACTGTTAGTGTTAGTACTCAGTTCTAACGTTAGCTATTCCTCACCCCATTCCTGGCAGTGCCACTATTTTAATTTAAATCTAGCTACTTGAACTTAGTACTATACTTGTCTTACTCTTACTCTTAGTTCCTACCGCAAACAAGTGCCAGAACCACAGCAGAGACAGAGAAACTATATCCAACTAGACCCTGCTAGGCCATATGTAAAAAAAAGAAAGAAAAGAAAAAGAAACATTCAAAATGAAACTAAAGTAAAATATAAACAAAAAGCCCAGTACAGTAGTATTAGTAAGAGCAACCTGTTTGCAAGGCGGTCACAGTCCGGTTCCTGTATTTTAACAAAGTTGGCGGAGTACAGCTAGCCTACAACTACAAGTACAATATGCCGACTTAATGATCAGACAAGACAAAACAAAAACCAAAAACAAAACAACAACAACAACAAAAAACTACGATGTACATAGCCCCGACTGTAATTGCAGCTATATCGAGGAACGGAAATCTAGATCTACATAAATGATACTAAATATGTGCTTAAATTGAGTAACTCCTGAAAAAAGTGAGGGTGTATTTGCACGAAGCCACAACCCCCCCCCCCCCCCCCACCCATTTACAAAGTTTGTGTCTATGTCAGTCTATGTGTGTGTGGGGGGGGGGGGGGGTTGATACCCACCCAGAAATTATTCATGCTGTATACATGTATAATATCTGTATGTTTCTGTTAAGGATGATTACAGCTGTGATCATAATTATATATTTTTAAATTTAGCTATTGGAAGGAATGCTCTATCAGGAAAAAGAGGAACAGATTGAGCCTGACCTTAACCCAGAATCTCCTCAGCTGAGTGATGTGCCACACCCACAGTGTAGTTGGTTGGATGATTCCGAAGAACCTACAACATCACATGTAAGCGTCATTTCATGTCTTTTATCTTGACCATGAAACTGTATAGAAGTTACATGTAAAACACCCCTGTAAGTTTAACACATTAGAATGTAAACATATTGCTCTGTCTGGTAGAATGATGCTTTGATTGCATTTTGGAGGACTCACTTGTACCTCTCACTGCCATTATGAGAGATGTGATTTTAATTCCAAGAACCATTTAGGGTCAAAAACATGCAACTTTGAAACTGGTACATATGTATTGTGTAACATAGCAAAAACGTAGACGAAAACTCATAATGTGGATTAAAATAAGCCATTTAAGATGGATGTTATTTTCATGTTCTATCGAATGAAACTAGATCTTATTGGTTGCTAATTTGACCCACCCCAAGCAACCTGTTGAAATATATTTTTTTTTTTGGTTGTGGTCAGGTCAGTGCATGTGTTGTGCTTTTTGGCATGGGTTAAGAATGTACCATTTTATGGTATGTTCTTAATGAAAAATTACATGCTGAGGAGTTAGGGTTAGAACTTCGCATCAGTGATAGTTCCTATTGCATTACACTTAATATGGTAAATTATTATTTTTTTCTCTCTCTACAGGAAAACTTTCCAACAGTAATGGAAAAGATAAAAGAAACTGGTGGTATCTGTGCTTCTACTCAGACAGCAGTGGAAACTAAAGTGAAACGTAAGTGTAACCTAGGTGCAACTGTACAGATTTTTTTTTTAATACCATTGATAAACAGTAAGATGCCATACATCTAGAATTGTAAATTCTTTGTGTGAAATTTTGCAAAATATTTATTTTTCAATTTCCACAATGATTCGAGGCAATGGCTATTTTGTGGCAGGCAACAAGAAGCGTGTTACCTCAATAGCCTAATACTGTTAGCCTGTGGCCTGAAATAACAAGTATGCAGGTGCAAAGATATGGTAAACAGCTTTAAAATAATGAAATTGTAACAAAAAGTATAGACCAACTCTTCCCTGTCGTGTACAACCATATTTATTTTCCTTACATGAGCATACCTTATTGTGCATGATTTTAAGATGTGACTTGAAGTTTATGTCTAAAACTCTCAGCCAGTGGGAATTAAAATGTGATGATCAACTGTCATATCTAATGCAGGTACCCAGGTCTCGGTGTCAACATGCGAGAAAGGGATGCAGTGTGAGCTGGTCATCTCAATAAACAGTGGAACGCAGTGCAACATCGAAAAGGAAGGGGAGCCTGAAAGAAAGGAGAAAGCTGTAAGAAAGGAAGAGGCTGAAAGAAATGAAGATAAGGGTAAAGAGTCAAGCAGTGACAGTGGGCAGTCATGGAGGAGAAAAAGATGCCAGGATCCAGATTACTTACCAGAGTCAGAGTCATCTGATGCACATAGCACCCCTCACAAGCGACGCAAAAAAATGTAAGTACACTGTAAAGGTATCATAAAGTTGCGCTCATAGAGATACATGTAAAATTATTGAATCGCAATGACATGTTATTTCTCATTTACAAAGCTTTGAAATTTCACTTTTCTTGTAATATTGCTTTTGAAAGTTTAACAGACTTTCTCATAAAAGTGGCAGGCATATAGGGTAAAATAATCATGAGATATATTACTATGAATTGCACACATTTATTATGAATTCTTTCCACTGAAATTTTTGTCACTTATCAAACTTAAAGAAAGTAGTCCTAATTTGTAAAAAAAAAAATGATTTTAAAAAGGAATAAGCTAATTGCAGTTTTAAATGAGACCTTTATGTAAAATTACCATGTTATGAAATTCACAGCAATGCTCCAAAGAATCACTGAAAAAGGACTGCATTTACTCTTGTGTTGGGACGACTCCTTAAGCAAACAAAAAAATAAAAGGAAATGTATGTTACATTTTGGCTTCTCAATCTAGGACAGGAATGTACTGGGATCTAAATCTTTCTAAGTGTCCTTGTGCAGATTGGTTGCAAGTGAGGGCTGTACTACCTTTAAGATTTGAAACACATCAGGGAATGATGTTGAATATATATATATATATATATACTCTATTTCCTCACTCAACAGGCGTGTCGGAAGACGTCCGGCTGAAGAAGTGCATCTGGTACTCCTACTAAAGAGCCCATTCATCAAGAGCCGAAATTTATTGTTTTCGAGGGGCCCCTGCTGCAGCTCTTCAAACAGTGCAAGCACTGCCACTCTGGTCACATTAATGTAACCAAGAGGGTGGATGGCAGTATGGTGACAGTCTGCACCGAGTGCTACTCCTGCAATCAGCAAAGCAGATGGGAGAGCCAAGCCAACCAAGATCAAGGGCAGGCCAGCAGGGAACATCCTGATACCTGCTGCGACCTTGTTCGCTGGAGGCAGCTATGTGCAGATTCTGCGTATTTTCCAGAGCATTGACATCGCCACAGTCTGTCGGCAAAGGTGCTACCACTTCCAGCGGGTCATCTTTCAGCCAGTGGTGGAGAGACAGTGGAAGAAAGAGCAGGAGGCCATAGTTTCGGAGTTGAAGGCACGGTCTCAACCACTTGTAATTGCAGGGGATGGTCGTGCCGATAGCCCTGGCCATTCTGCTAAATATGGGCTCTACACAGGGTTGGAGACATCAGTCAACAAAATTGTAGATGTCCAGTTGTTGCAAGTAAGAATAATTTGTATAAATCTTCTAAATAAGTTTTGAGTGTAGTGATTTTTTAGTTCCCAAAGCATAGTGAAATGCAAATAATCATCATGTTCTAACATTGTTTTTCATTAACTGTTTTTTTTTCCAGCAAACATTACCAGAGTGTGAAAGCTTGTAGTATTTGTTTCTATCACTGATTGCCTTGGAATGTCCAAATTTTATGGGCTACATTGACAATGATTCACATTTCAGGATTCCAGATGTAATCATGTTTATATATATATATATATATAATCATCCTTTAGTATCATTTATTATGTCTGTTTCCCCTGTGAGGAATTACATATGGCAAAAAAATCTTTGTAGTACATGTATTCATTTTATAAATGTTCATTTTTTAGAGCAACGAATGTAAAAGCAGCTATCATATGGAGATTGAGGGGCTCAAAAGAGTCCAGTCTTACCTTGTCTGTAAAGACCTCAAGATGGGAAAGTTTGTCACCGACAGGCACCGGCAGATAGCCAAGCACATGAGGGAGCAGTCTCCAGATGTCCATCATGCATTTGATGTGTGGCATGTTGCTAAAGGTTTGTGGAACACTAATTAATTTTTTTTGTTTTGTTGTATGGTTGTCAAATTACTCTTCTAACTCCATTAGAACATAATAAAGTAGTTAATTCTCCCTCAACATCTATAAATTTCCATCTGTCAAGAATTGTAAGTATGACTTTAAATGTTATGTAATTTCATTTTGTTGAATATCTTGTTGCATACAAGTTTGTATATTATAATTGAAAGAATCAGTGTTGTGACCTATCTAATGATCGTGGAGTGTTTAATGGAACAAAAATTGCATTTAGTAGTTAGTGCCAAAGAACATAAATAGTGAATTTGGTAGTCAAGAATATTGTTCGTTTTTATATAAACTTTGGATTAAAGAAAGGCATTTCTGCCCTTGCCTGAGAATTTTAACCATTTTGTCTTCTTTGCCAAGAAAAATCACTAATTTAGATCCTTTCTTCATCAGGGCCCCAAAGAGAGATACATGAAGAGCACAAGGTTACAAATCTATGCCCTGGATTCTTGAAATGAATGACTGAATAATTGCTTTAATATGTTTCATCAACAGCTGTAAAAAAAAAAATCCATGCACTGGCCCAGCAAAAAGGCTGTGAGGAACTTATGGCATGGGAACAAAGCATTGGAAATCACATTTACTGGGTGGCGGCATCAACAGAGGATGACGAAGGTGATATCAGAGAAGCCAAATGGCTTTCTCTCATCAACCACATTCAAGATATCCATGAGGGCCATTCTGAATTGTTCCCCTCATGCCTGCACGAAGACCTCAGTGACAAGCCCAAGAGATGGTTGAAACCAGGTGAGTATCTCCTCTTGACACGTTTAGTACACAAAGCTTGCACAATTAGCAGTAGTAATTGTGGTGACAGACATTTCATGGGTGAAATAACTTATTTCTTTTCCCCAGTAATTTGTGTCCGATATTGTTATGTAGTGACTAACATTTACAATGCAATACTAGTAGTTCAGGTTCACTTGGTGAGGTGTATGACTTATGATACAAAGGCAGATCCAGGCAGGGTGGAATGGGATGCATGCCCCCTCTACATTTTTAGAATCACTCATTGAACATACATAAACAGCTAAATCCAAGAAAATTGTCATCTGCGGCCCCTATATTTCCAGATTTGCTCTTTTCACCCCCTCTATTGGATCTGCCAGTGTGACATGCAATTCAAATAAGTTATTTCAACACTGTTGGAGGTCTTTGTAATACAGAAAGAAATTGCATACAAACTTGATAGATAAAGAGTGAATTGTCAGAAGTCATTTGGCCATAGATTAGTCTTTACATATTATAGAACAGTAGATTAATTTTATAACACATGTTTAAGTCTATTTAATGAAAAGAGCCTTTGTGAATAAGTTTGAATGAAATCATTCTTGTAAGTTGTAAAAATGATAATGATACTACAGTGTACTGATAATAAGTATACTAATAGTAATAACAATAATAATAATAATCGTCATCAGCATTAACATCATAAATGTGCTTGATCTCATTATTCTTTACGGTATTCATTTGAGAAAACTCATATATCTTCTGTGTGCTATGTGATACAGGCACCAAAGCTGCCGAGAAGCTGGATGATATAGTCACCAAAAAGACTCTGGTGAAAGACATCAAGAAGCTTTCCAGCGGACAGCAGACCTCGTCACTTGAATCGTTTCACAGCCTTCTCAACCGCTTTGCTCCGAAGATGAACGCTTACAAGTATCATGGCATCCTTGCCAGGTATTAGATGCTATTTGGGTTTTGTTATTTTTACATAGAGGTCAGGTTTTATTTTGCCTCTGCCCACTGTAGTTGGGTGCTGGAAGCCGTTTTTGTTTTAAAGAACTATGTCATGGATCAACTTTAAACTTGGATTATGTATGCATATGAGAGTGACAGTGATCTTGGGTAATGGTATTGAAGGTTAAAGGTCATAGAGGTCATTATATACATGAAAAGGGTTCTTTAATTGCGATAACATAGGAACCATAAGATGAATGATTTTTATGCCTCCGCCCACCAAAGGTGGTGCCGGTGTAATTAAATTAGACTTGGCTTATATGTGCACATTTCAAATCTGGCAATGGGGGAGGCATAAATTTTGACATGTGTGGTCACTCTCTTTACTACTTACAGGGTTCAACTGGCAGCATTGCACTACAATTTGAATTCTGACAGGAAGCAAGCTACAAGTACTTCAGGAGAGCTGCTTTATCAGATTAGTAAGCCTAAATACAAGCCAGGCTTCTCCAGTGCAAAGTCTCGTAAAGAAGCGCGTAGATATTGTAAGTATTATTGATTTGCAAACAAGACCAATGAAGAGAAAAACATAGAATGGCACATTATTTTTTCAATTACACATCTGATTATTTGTTTATAGTGTATGATTTTCTTGACCAATGATTACACATAACCCCTCCCCCCCCCCCCGGCCTAGTTAGGGTTAAAAGGCCTAGATATAACAATATAACAATTGGGGGGGGGGGGGGGTGTCGGGAATGCTAATAAAGAGGGAGTTCATGTAGGTTTATGCCAGTACCACTGTGTCAGGAGTTGTAGACAGCAGGCAGTCAGTAGTCCATACCAAAGCTCATTCCATGACCAGTGGCTATGTCAGCATTCTAAATCAAGTCTTTGTGCTGAAGAGGGCGAAGTCTAATTTTGATACAAATTGGCAAATTATTTTTGATGTCATTATTAAGGTGGTGGTGTCTGTTCACTTCAGTTATTTTGTTATAAATTAGTGCAAGCATCTTACTTCCATCTGTTTTGTATGTGTTTTTCTTTCTTTCTATTCAATTTTTCTACAGCATATGTTGATGATCTCCTTTCTGCTGTTGTGGAGTACGATGATAGAACTCCTGCACCCCGCCAGCCTTCTCCACCTCCACTTGTGAGTGCTTTTGAGTATCCTCCAAGGGAGGAGGTTATTGAGCATCACAGGAGCCGATTTGCATCTGGCAAGTGATCTGATGTGTTCCGGCATCCTTGCAATCGAAATTTGAAGTTCATATTCAATACCACATTTACTGTAAACTCAGCCCAAGTTGACCTTTCATAAGTCGAATAATCTCCTAAGGCGAAGCAATTATTCAGACCAGGGGAGCGTTTCATCAAGTGTTTTGTCAGTGATTTTTACCGACAAATGTTATAAGCTACTGAAATCCTTGCATCTGATTGGCTGAGAGCAAATTTGTCGGTAAATATCACTGACAAAACGCTTGATGAAACGCTCCCCAGATTATGCAAAACATGTGTTAGTTCCCTCCTCCGAGTGCAATATCGCTTAAATTTCTGTGGTCCCAACTCCCGAGAGATTCTACTTCTACAGGCAGTTTCCTTTACTTTACAGATTATTTTGGTGCATTATGATGCTTTAGATCCTAAACTTATCCCAAGTTTTAGTTCTGTGTTTTCAGTAGTATATTTCTCTGCAGTAAAGACTTTTTTTGTCAATAAAGGAAAAATGTCATAATGCTTTGGATTTTATATTACTTGTAGAATGTCTCATGAATTTACATGTAATAAACAGTATGTATGTGGAAAAGATAAATCTTCCTGAGTAATTGGATGTCAAATTTGGATATCATTCATGTATGCATGACCTACCATCTGTCATTCCAGTGGAGGTAAATCCCATTTTGTGCTGATTTAAGGAGAAATAGAGAACACACTGGTGGTGTTATCAATCTGTCTCCCCTCCCCCCCCCCAATCTCTTTTGTTCTCTTTTGCTCTCGCATCTGTACACACATATTAAAATACACCCACACATACACCATCACCCTCCCCCATACAACACACGTGCCCCCAAATACTTTCAAATAGACAAACACTCCAATGAACATGCAGATTGCATCCAGATGTACAAATCCACACAAATCTCACATGAACATTCTTTTATCCAACCTTATGATATATTTGCCTGATGTGTATGTCTGATGTTGGTGTGCGCATGTGCATGTTTGTGTGTCATATGAATTGGTTATGGAGAGCAGTGGCGGATTCAGGGGGGGGGGGCATTTTTGGGCCCGTGCCCCTGCCCCCCTTTTGAGAGAAAAATATACATTTTGCCACCCCCCACCCTTTTGGAGGTGAAAACCTTTTTCTTTTTTTTTTTTGGCTTATTAGAAAATTCAGAGATTTGTGTGCCCCCCCCCCCTTTCACAAAATCCTGGATCCGCCCATGGTACTGAGGATGGGTGTGAGTGTGTGTGTGTTTCTGCATTTTCATGTGTCGGTATGAAGCCAATCTCTTGTACTTTTTTATAAGCTTGACCAATTCATACTACTAGTACTGCAAGGCTATGTATAGACAACAGAAAATAATACAGAATAACACCCTGTTTTCATTTGTTAGTTCATATAATGTAACTGGTGGTATTATTTACTCAAAGGAATGTTTGACAAATAAATACTATTTCACTGTAAAACTGGGGGCCATAATCATAAATCACCACTAAGCCAGTTATGTTCTTATTTAATGAGTTTGTAACTAGACTTAGTACTGTTTTATGAATAGAGGCCCAGAAACTATTGCCAAGGAAAACCACAATACATGTAACATAAGTGTTAGAATTTTTTGTTCAGACCATAAATGACAACATTGACATTCCAACTGAAAATTCTACACAAATAGCTTAAGTTCTATGTTTGTACATCTGTCTTTTCCCAACCGCTACATATGGTGTTTTTTTTCTTCAGGTGCCTACGTGGTAGTCGTGTGCCCATGACCACTGTCGGGAATCTATTTGTTGTAAGGAGACAGAGTGGATCATGGACAAGATTGAGAAATACAACGAAAGACATTTAGATGCTCAAATTAACTGTGTGTAACAGCATATTCAGGTTTCTCTACTGTCTGCCTCAATGAATGGGTGTTGGAAGTCGCATACCACCAGTATGCCCAACAGTATGGAGAAGATGCCGAACAAATGCCACAAATTTTATTAGTTATCATTGAATTACAACAAATTATGATCATTTGTAGTGAAAGGCTGAAAAACAAGTCCAGTCCTAAACACTACACTACAGTAGTAACCTTGCTCTACTAATATGTAATAAAGTACATGCATGAAATTGATAAAACCATTCAAAATTTCAAATGGGAATCATGGACAGGATATCCACTACATAAACTAATGGCATTCATTATTCTACAATAATAACCAGTATTTCCAGAACATCTACACGGGAACACTTTCCTATAAACATCTCTTACCAAAATACAATACAACATTATTATCCTAGCCATTAGGTACAGTAAAACTTGCCTAGTAAATTTTATAACCTAACTCACATGGGAATATAAAAGCTGATCAGCCAATACAGCAATTTAGGAACTCTTGATTGAGGTACCCATCACTCCTAGGTTAAAAAGAAGCTATGTGGATAAAATGACTTGCTCACAAGCACTGGACATAGCAGGAATCAAACCCACAACACCTGGATTTAGACGAGCTAAATCGACTACACCAGCTTCTCCACAATGACCGTAAATTTTAAAATAATTGCTGAAGTGACAAATTGTCACATTCTGTAGCCAATAGTCGTGCTTCACTAAAGTCCTCCTACAGCTATGCAAAATGAAAACCCGTAAATGTTTCTGAAGGAAAAGTATCTCGGATTTTCCTCACAGCACAAGATGGCAATGGGACTCTTACATTCCGGCCCAAATATTTCCAACACCATCTTACGAGTTGCCGGTATGCAACATGTCTCGATCGCCTGAAATTTGAACAAAAGCGAAAAGAAATAAAATGCAAATGAGTAAAATTTCATAATTTATTATATGACATAAGTTTTAATCCAGATGGCTATTAAACCAAAATTGAGGGATGGGCTGAAATGTCAGCAGATGGTTTAAAAAGGAACACCATCCCTTATTTTTCTTGTTGAAAAAATTCCCAGTTATTATGAAGTGCAATCATGAATTGGCTATTACGTGTACATGCATTACATGTACATAACATGAACAGAAACAGAAATGTGAACGGCCCAACTGAAATTTCAAGGATTAAATCCTATCAGGTACCCAATTAGGTGGAGAGTGGCAATGCACCCATAGAGGTACAGAGCTTTTAAGAGGTCAAAAATGATCATCTTTAATCCTCAAATTGGCAACATCTATATTTTCCCACACTTGCATAGTTTAGGAAACAAATACAAATATAACATGAACCTAAATGAAATAGAGGGAAATTAAGTGAAAACTGCCAATTTGAATGTAGAAATAGTGATTATTTGGATTATCATTGCATTGCCAATTTAGGGGACTGTAATGATTAGTTACATTAAAAACTGCTCTAATTTGAAAACGCAACATCATATCACATTGAAAATAGACTCAGAGCATTTTTCTCTTTCTAATTATGTATAATGTGTAATGCCCAGCTTTATAGATCCTCAGGTACTGTCAAAACGTCTCCTAAAGATGACAAGTTGTATGTCCATGGGTTAAAAGCACTGCCAAAGGACCATGTAGTGCTGTGCTGAGATTCTAACCCTCAGCCCTTGGATTGAGAGTCAAGTGAATGAACCACTATACCACAACACCTCCACATATGTTCTCAAATTGGCAAAACATGACCCAAGATGTTGAGAATTTCCATGGCAACATTTAGAAAATAAAATTGGGAAAATGTGATAAACTCACTCATTATTTGTGGCATCTCTTCGGGCATCTTCTCCATACTGTTGGGCATACTGGTGGTATGCAGTTTCCAGCACCCATTCATCAAGGCAGACAGTAGAGAAACCTGGATGTCCTGTTATACAATTAATTTGAGCATCTAAATGTCTTTCGTTGTATTTCTCAATCTTGTCCATGATCCGCTCTGTCTCCTTACAGCAAATAGATTCCCGGACAGTGGTCATGGGCACACAACTGCCACATAGGCACCTGAAGAGAGAGAGAGATATAAAAAGTATATTTAGATTTTCTTGTTTGTGTTAATTTGTATTTTGACCTGGTACTAGTGTTACACAATAAGACTGAAGCTAGTGAAAACATTGTTTTAATTCTAACCAAGTGTGAATAAAATATCCTTCACGACTATTGCCAGTATTGCCAGAGAGGTTACCAGACTTGGCCTGGCAATTTACATGTGGAACTAGTAATAGTTTAGGGCCTAGCCCTAGTGGAAACAAACTTGGTTTAACTTTGATTGAATTTACCAGTCGAACCTCATTGTAACGAGGTCCTTGGGGCCACAAAATGCAGAAATTACTTCTCCACATTATACACTAGAAACCTTACTCCAGGAATAAAAATACAATTTACAAAAGGGTTGGGACCTGAAAGTGGAAGGAATTGTGGAATACCACATTGTTCTAGACTTCTACTAAATGGAGCCTCCATAGCTGATGGCATGATGCTGTCAACAATTTACAAACCCTATGCTGTCAACAATTTACAAACCCTCCATTGGAGGGTTTGTAAATTGTTGACAGCATCATGCCATCAGCTATAATCAGTGCCCTCAAAGGTTCAATCAAGCATAGAACTTACGATTAGAAGCAATCCAATCATGCCAATGGCAATACCTACGTCGAGGTTAATTCCATTTCCATTCAAGGTTTCTTGTAGTTGTAATGTAATTGCAATTGTAACTTTGTAAGTTGTATTTTTGTAAACTAAATTCTGTTTCATTTTGTCTGGCCCCGACCTGCATTTTGGAATATGTAATATGAGTGAACTATCAGTATCAAGACTCGGTCTTTAGAAGTTAAGAGTTAAGACATAACTTAAGTCCACTATTTACCAATTGTTGTTTCCTAATCTTGCTGGCTCGTCCTCATGACCCTGTTCCTCATCTGCTTCCTCACGGGCCATTGCCCCCGGGGGCGAGAGGTGCAGCTTCAGCAAGTTCAGCCTCGGGTTCGTACTGGTATGGGAGTGATCCCAATCGGGGATGGGGCTGGCGAACGGCTGCTTCATCTTCGGCTTGGGCTTGGCCCTCTCCACTTTCTCGCTCGAAATCAGACTCTGAAACTGGGCCGGGGCTTGAAATTGGTGACTCTGTCTCGGTGTCTGAATCCATGATACCTTATGCTTTTTAATTTTAGTTATATGGACTAGGCCTAATTGTTTCAGTCACACTATAGTAGGCAGCTAGCTAGCTTGCAGCACACGATTGCTGTTGTAATATATTTAGACTTTCATCCAGTCTTTCAGTGTAATTGGTTGTTATCATCCGCACGCACACAAAGATTCGCAAGGTACGGTCAGCAGTAAAGCGACTGTCCACACGTCTACTTGTCTGTAAAATATTTAGTTTTTCCAAAACATAAACCTAATCCAAAAGAGGAATTATCATGGGTAAAGTGTTTGAAAAATGCCAGAATTGTCATTTGACCTCTACTAAAATGTCTAAACAGCCTATTCAAATCCTTTTGGGGGACTTAAAGATTGTCGAAATTGTATAAATCGTGATATGAAAATGGATAAATTATCATTCATTTACATTGCAAACATATTAGTCAAACTTAGTGGCTTCGCGGGGGACTTCCCGATGCTACGTCAAATCGCTCTAGCCAATCAGCTGTCAATTTTTGGGGGCGTTCCCAAATTAGTGAGTTTTTGACCAATTTCTTGTTACTGGGCAATTTTTTTTCTGTAAAAATATCAGAATTGTGTCATTGGACCTATGTACTACATTTTTAGCCCCAATGTTGATTCTAATTG